>JBBPCX010000002.1:14005647-14021217 GCA_037974365.1 Hydrocynus forskahlii | reverse complement strand
ACACACACACACACACACACACACACACACACACACACACACACACACACACACACACACACACACACACAGACAAAGGAGCTTCATCTCTTTCCCCTTACTTTTATTTCCAAATCACAAAACAATTCATCCGTGATCCTTAGTGGTAGTGTTGCTGCCCTGAGTGACCTCTCAAGTGGACGTCTGGCTTCGCAGGCCATAGTGGTGCACTGAAGCAGAAAGAGAGCAGCTTTTTAGCTGCCTTTCATCTGCACTCCTGGGGTTTCCCTGTGCAGTGACAGGGAGCACTATGGCATCAGGATCAGGTTCCTCTCTGGCAGCTTCACACACAAGCTCTGCTCAAACACCTCAGACATGTTTATGAGAAAACACTGTGACAGGGATTCCCACCTAACGCACACTCCCTTCGTTTCCCCTCCCTTTCTGTCGGCCTCTCGCTCTCATATACACATGTATACACATCATTATGGCCTCTTTCAGTATCTCTTGGAAACTGTCTGCTGCTCTTTGAAGCAGTGATATCTAAGTTTACTTGGATGTGGCTGTGATAAAGATTTGGCAGGTGGCCTGAGTATGTGTGGCCAAGCCAGGGCACCTCGGAATTGTTCATTGCAGGTCCATCTTGTGTAGACATGGCAGTTGGAGTTACCCCTCATTACCAAGCCAAAGGTTCACCTGTCAGCACTTATTGCCTGTTTTTTCATTCATGCTGGCTCCAAGTAGTCTAGTGTAGAATAAAGTGTACACAGTTTCCTGGAATTATGTTGTAGGTAAGTAGTGTAATGAAAGTTTACAGCCATCAATAAGCAGTAAAATGGGTGCTGATCATCATATGTTTGCCTCAATCTGGGTCACGTTTTAGGTAATATCAAATAGAATTGCTTCTGTACTTTTGGCACTGTGTGACATGTTGTCCTTTAGAAAAATAGGCAAAAGTACATTGTATAAGCGCAATAGTAGCTGCAGTCTTGAAGGCAAGTATAATGGTAGTATAAATAATGGTAGAATATAAACTTACTAGACTTACGTTAGTGGTTATAAGCCTACTTGTTACATTACTCATTATAAGGTTACTTACTAGCTAGATTAGATGCAAATTTGTTGACTATAATCAGGGAACAAAAAGATTAATCTGTTTAATTTATTACTTTACCATAATGCCATATTCACTCTGTTGGTAGATGACTGGATGTACACAGCAGTGGATCACTGTGGTTTGAAAGAGAGCCACTTAGCATAGAACTAAATACAAAGCACAAACAGCCACAGAACTGTTTGTTTTTAGAGGAAGGCACAAAAAACTGTAAATGTTTACTTGCTCTGTAATCAGTGCATATCATGGCATATGTGTTCATACAGTTCATATTACTGCAAGTGCATACAGCACACATGTAGTACAGAGCAAAGAGAAAGAACACTGTCAGTAAAGGACTTTCTGATTGGCAGGATTGTCATCATCTTTGGAGGATGATGTGTATTAGGATAATGATAGCTTCTTTATCCCTCTGCATTACTGCCCAGAAGTAGACCTCTTTGTCTCATGACCATGTGCAGGGGAGTAGGTCAAAGAACACCTGAAGGACACTGCCCTGGCGGTGTCTTTAGAGAGCTTTCATAGATCAGCTCTGTTAGACTCTGTGTAGTGTATTTGCAACTCATGAGTACACGAGTTCAGACTAGGATATGCTATATTGTGCTGTGCACTAGTGCATATTGTGATTGCAGTTTCCCATGTAGTATATTAAAACACCTCAATGTACATGGTCTGTGTTACCTGAACCACAAGAATTGTTAATTGGATAATGTACAGTAAATACCATGATTCATGAAGACACACAGGGCATTTGTTTGTAATCTCTTGGTCTGGATATTCACAAAGACGAGGTCATTTGTTAGAAAGCAAATTGAAATATTGGCACCTTCTGAGATATCACAAAATCAAAATGAGTAAATCAATATAATTTAACACAATATTGAGCTGCCTTCCAGTTTGAACTGTATTGCAGACTAATACATTTTTTTGTCTAAGCCTTTATGGAGTCGCTGTTACACTAGTAACAAAGCTAACTCCTTCAACCTCAACGTATTCTTCCTCATAAACCTCTTGGTATTTTCCAGGCTGTGAGAAATGACATAAAGTAGTCTTGATGATCTCATCTATTCTGGGAACCTTTGGACTGTAGTAAATGTCTGTGGAGAATTGCAACAGCTTACTGATGTTTCTCTCCTGACTTGATGCAGTTTTATGGCTGTAGCTCTTTGTTCTGTGTTATCTGTGTATGAATGATGGGATGACATAAGAAGACAGTGTGTGGGATGATGCAGCAGATCAGAGAGCTCCAGAAGGACCAGCATCTAAATGGGAAGCACATGTGAAAATGTGTTTGTTGATTTTCTGTCCATTGTCCATAGCTGGACAATGATTCATGTGCTGTGGAGGTTACGACCACATCTGTTAATCCTAAATTAAAAATTTTCACTCTTATTTTATTCTGACCCCAGATAGAGTTGATCTGCGAAGACATGTTTGAAAACACTAAAAGCTAAAAGTCACACTATTCACCAAACGTACATCACTAAAACTTCTTTAAATCCACATCCAGGTCTTTATCAAGGGGGCATAGACTTTCTTTCTGTTTAGGACATGGTGAGCTATAAAACAGACATTTCAAACAAACTTAATTGAAATGTTTAATAATCAGGTGTGTACAAACTCACTTATAGTGAATTATTGTTCAAATATTTTGTTGTGATATAAGCAGACCATCCTGGTTTTAAATGTAAACATTATTACTGCTCGTGGATTCTTGTTCATACCACTCTGTGATGCTCTGATGCTACTTGCTCTAATGTGGTGAGCTGTGTGGCTGTTTCACTTACAGGCTAAAGGGAAGGAGAGGCAGTGGCTGAAGAACCAGGCACTGGGGGAGCTGGATGATGCTAAGATCATTGATGGACTGACTGGAGAGAAAGCCGTTTACAAACGCAGAGGAGAACTGGAGCCAGAGGTAGGAGTCTGGGGGGGGGGGGGAGTTGTCTTTCTGTGGCTCTGAAAATGGTATGGCCCCTGGGAGCTTTATTCAGACAAAGAAGTCCCCAGTGGTAGTAGTTTAATCACACACCTCACACATGCTCACAAATGCATGATTGCATCTAAGCCCCCACTGTCATGTATATATGTGCTAATATTCACACTTTCATTGAAACCATTTGGTCTTAAGGACACTTCACTCATTGTTTTAAGTAGCAAATATCCCAAGCTGAGAAGTGTGGCTTACATTGCTCCCACAGAAGTCTTCACACAAACATTTCTTTTTCTTTTGGAGTAGTATGTTTAGTGTATGTGGCACCTTTTTTGCAAAGTGCCTTTAAGAAGAAATATAGCGGAAAACAAGAGGATTTTAGAATAACACAGGCAAAGGTTAGACTGAAACAAAAATGATACAACATTTTGTATAATAAGAAGGGAGAAATGAAAGAAATAGAATAAATACGACTTTTAAATGTTCAGTAAATAAAACACGACTCCCAGAATGGTTGGCAAACTGATGTGTTTATAGAGAAAGTGTAAAATGTGCCAGTCTCACAGTAATGTTTGTGTTAACTATTCTCCGCTAAAGTTATAGTGCTTGTGTCTGTGTTTCCTCTGATACATTAGATTTCTTTGTTTCCTTTTGTTTTCTCTGAAAAACAGTGTAAACTTAGTTCTTGGAATACAGTAGGGGCACGAAAATCCCTTACCACATTAAAACATTTAGATTTTCCATTGAATCCACAGTATCTGTTTTATAAATGAACTGGCTGAGGAATTAAAAAGGTGCCCTAATGCATTATGTAAGTGGCCTCTGTAAAATCTATTAGAAACCTCATTGCATGTTATACCTTTCAGGATATGAGCCTGAGCAAACAGAGAGCTGAAATTAAGGAAACCACAGAGCAGCTGTATTAAAATGATGGATGCGGTCTCATATCTAGCCTTAATTTCATTTTTTGGTTTCTTTGTCTGTGTGCTGTGTGTTAACTGGAGTGTGTCTTTGTCTGTAGCTGGGCACTCCTCAGCAGAAGCCCAAGCGCTTGCGACTGTTAGCAGATATATCAGGCAGCATGTATCGCTTTAATGGTGTGGATGGACGACTTGAGCGCTCTATGGAGGCTGTGTGTATGGTGATGGAGGCCCTAGAGAACTACGAGCACAAGTTTAAGGTAAGCACTCACTGACCGATGTACATGAGTTAAGAAGGAGGAGTATCTAGTAACTTGCCACCCACCAAACAGAAGAGAAAGTTATATTTATTTACAGTAAACTGTATCCATGAGAACACACCACGGAAACAATTGCTGCGGTTTCTTCCTTGGAGTGTGCAGGCTGTGCTGGGGAGATCCCCACAGCTGCTGACACATTGTGATGGAGGCTGCTATGGGAACAGCGGTGACAGTAGCTGAAGATAACCTCAGAAACTGACACACACTTTAGTCAGAGCTGTGTCTATGGCAACAGATGTGCAGGGATAAGCCTCAGTAGTTTCTCCCCCTTTTTCTCTGTCTCTCTCTCTCTCTTCTTTCTTGCTGTCTCTCTTGCTTGCTCTCTCTCTCCGTCTCTCTCTCTTTTACATCTCCTTCTCCTCTCTCTCCTCTCTCTTCTCTCTCTCTCTCTCTCTCTCTCTCTCTCTCTCTCTCTCTCTCTCTGTGTCTTTGTCTCTCTGTCTCTCTCCCACTGTCTCCCTCTCTCTGTCTCTGAAGCATGCCCAGCTGTTGGCTGCTGTGCAGGAGGCAATGAATCACTCTCTTACTGGAAGCTGCTCCCTTGTGTAGCGACAGCAGCACAAAGCCAATCTGTTGTCTCTCTTTTCATTTTCTGAGTTGGGGGAGGAAGTATTGTGGAAGGAGTCTGGAAGGGCATTACAGACTCGCACTATGTCACTGAAAATAAATGTGCATTGGCACAGAGGCATGTTTGTTACTTACAGAAGAGTTTTTTATTTCACTTGCAAAGGTCCAATTCCAGATGAGTCGAGGTTAACTGGGACTAAGATAAATGAGATGAAAGGAAGTGCGACACTTGAGACCACAGTATCCATGCTGTCCGTGTGTGTCCGTGTGTGTGTGTGCGTGTGTGTACAGGCGCCAGACACTATGGCCCCATCCTTCCCTGTAGTGTGTTGCATATGCATCCAGCTGCCCTTTTCGTATATCTGTCTTTCAGTGTCACTTATGCAACCCACATTAAATAAAGCTCCATCTGACAACTCATCTGCTTGTGTTTTTCACTGATACGGGTGCCCCACATGCGTACATCTGTCAGCTGACACTTACTCTTTGACCCACAGTCAGCATACCTGTGAAGTTCTCCCATTAGTAACAGATCATTCAGACAGGCACACACTGTTAAATATTCTCAGTGGTTTGCGATAGTTAAAGTTGTGAGATTTAATCTGCTCAGAAATCATCTGTCAAATGATAATAAAATATTTGTAGTTCAACATCTGATAGCTAAAAGCTAAAAAAAATGCACAGTTGCATTTTATATTTTAGTTGTTTGTCACATTGTAAATATAGCCTTGTTTAGCCTGTTTGACTAGTCGCCTTTTTGGTACTGTTTGGTACATGCTTTTTCATGCCTGTATAGATAGCTTATTTTTCAGTTAGCTTATTTTTTTGCTATGGATTTCAGTGCAACTGTGGTTGTTCCTGTACACACTCTTAACATATTGTTATCTAACACACAACCCTTATGAAACTGGTTATGAAATACTGTGGGTGTCTCTTTAAAAGGAAAAACTCAAAAATAACTACTTATGCCTCATCCTGCGGCTATAGCCACTGTTAAGTAAGAATTGATTTGTAAGAACTTCTGCTTCACTTTTTTAATACTGTCAGATTTAGCATTTTGTATTTTAGGGCTGCTTGCATCAGATGAAATAAATTTAACTGTTTGTGTCATTGTCAGGCTGGAATTTGTAATCATTTGAATGTGTGTGTGTGTGTGTGTGTGTGTGTGTGTGTGTGTGTGTCCTTTCCTGTTTTTTTTCCTCTCTAGTATGACATTGTGGGGCACTCAGGAGATGGCTTTAATATAGAACTGGTGAGGTGGGATAAAATGCCCAAAAACAACAAGCAAAGGCTGAAGGTTTTAAAGGTATGTAGGCTGTGTGTGTGCTGCGTGGTTTCTTTCATGTTCTCTCCCTTTGTTTGGAAATTGACTTCCTGATGAGCCTTTTTTGGCATGAAGTCATTCTTCTAATCATAATGCGTGGCAGGGTGAATGTAGACAGACACATTTCAGCTCATATGAGCTGACTCCAATGTAACAGCCAGTTTACATACAGTGAAAAAATCTTAGTCAGGCTTGGATTTCCAAATAGTCTGCAGTCATCCTGCTAAAGAGAATCACAACCACAGCCTGCCTTATCTGGGCTTTCTTATAGTTGTCTGATGAAGAAAGAATCAAGTATGAGTAATACATGCTTCTTTTAAAGGGGATACATTGTGCAAAACTCACTTTAGTTATAATAGGTCTAAGGGCTATACAAAACATGTTCATGAAGTTCTTTGCACAAAATCACTCTCACATAAAGAGATCTCATCAGCTCTATTCTTGACCGTTTCAGTCCCTTTCAAAATGAGCCGTTTAAGGGCTCTGTCACTTTTATGCAAATAAGCTGTTGCTGGCCACTCCCCACCCATCCCATGCTTACGCTGCGCGTTTAACACACCTGAAACAGAGGCGCTATCCAGCCCTATCTGTTGGACCCTGAGTCGGACCCAGAGCAAGAGGAACGCAACACTTCATGTGTGACTTGCCATTGCCTGTAGCCGTAGTGCTCAGCATCTTATGCGCGCTCGTAAAACCAGCAGACAAAAATGGCGGACTATTCTAGTGGGTGGGGCTCGACAGATGAGGGGTGGTTCTATGCAAATTTCCCTATTCTGACGTCACAATAGGAGAGCCGTCGAAACGGCTCATAGAAGCATACGATTCCTGACACCAAAAGCTTTCAACTGATTCACAGAAAACGGATGGGTGTTTTTTTTTCACGCTTGGAGTGTTTATAGGAGCAGTAGAGACCCAAATGGAAATACAAAAGGATGCAAAAAGTGAGTTTTGCATAACATTTCCCCTTTAAACACCTGTCTATTCACACCATGCAGAGAGACAGTTCTGCTGTATGAGCCACCAGTAGTAGATTTCTGCCCATCATAGATTATGAGAATGTTTGCACGTGTACTATGGTTTGGAATCAACATTTAAGAATCTTTGTAATGAGTGTTTTGGTAATCTTAGAGAATCTGTCGAGGTGTTAAGAAATATTAGCTCACCTATAGATAATTATAAGGAAGTACTAAGAAAGCTAATAATGGTAAGATTCAATTCATAATACAAATGAAAATCCAGCATGCTTCATATTCCCTTATTGAAATATTGTTTTTTTACTTCTTAATAGCCCATATTAATTGAAATCACTTACATTTAGTATCATCACTGAAATCACTTACATTTCGGGCATCTAGTTTACAGTATTTATTGCCTAACAAGTATTTATATTATATAAAATAACAAAGATTATTTATTTCACAAACTTTTGAGTATTTACGGTTCTTTCTGGAACAGCAGAAGTGTAACAGTGGCCTTTGTTTTCTCTGACGTCTTGTTCTCAGACCATGCACGCTCACTCTCAGTTCTGTATGAGTGGAGACTACACACTAGAGGGCACGGAGCATGCTGTGAAAGAGCTGGCACGTGAGGAGGCGGACGAGCACTTTGTCATTGTGCTGAGCGATGCCAACCTAGAGCGTTATGGCATCAGTCCTGACCTCTTTGCCCGCACACTCACCAGCAACCCGCAGGTTCACGCCTTTGCCATCTTTATCGGCTCTCTCGGAGACCAGGCAGAGAGGTGAGCTCACTTTGCCCTGCCCACACATACGCAGTAGACCTTTTAATAGTGTGTGTTAGGTATCAGTGTTCTTAACAAAAGATTAAGGTTGAGGCTGAGGGACTATCCCAGCAGTGTTGCAACAGGACAGAACTATGCAGTGACATGGGCTTGAGTGTAAAAATAAAAATGTCGAATTACTTCGGTAATTACAGCCCGAGCACTGATCTTTTAAGCTCAGCATGAGAGCACTTTGAAATGTAATTGTAATGCTCTTTTCATGAGACATTTTATCACTTTGTTGTGGGTTGTATGGTTAAAAAAGGCTTCTGAGGCCTGGCCCCAATGAAAGAGTATAGTCTATAGGGTTGTGTAAATGGCTTTGTTTTGTTTTGCATGGCAGCAGAAGCACATGCGAGGAAAAAAGTGTGATGTACTGTGGTGATCAGAGAGCATTCCATGCAGCCCTTAGCTGGGCCCACACCGACTCCTCTCTTTTCAGGCCCACCATGATTTAAAGTGCAGGCCTTTCAGAACATGTGTCCTTCTCGAAGGACAGAATGACAATAATGAATGGTCACTGAAATAGGAAAGAGAGGGGGCAGGAGGGTGAAAGGAGTGGGATGTCACTCTGCTTTTAGCCCCCTACTGGCTTTTTCCCAAGCCCCTGCCTCTTACAAAAGAGCTAGCATGAATGACAGCCATTGTCAGCCTATTGAGGACTAGGAGCTCACTTTGATTGCAAGCGAAAGAGCATTTGCATTGGTAATGTTGATTTCTGGGGGGTTTTGCTTGGGTGGGGGGTCTTTTCTCTATTTCTGACACCCAGGCTCCAGAGAACCCTGCCGGCAGGACGTTCTTTCGTTGCCATGGACACCAAGCAGATTCCTCAAATCCTGCAGCAGATCTTCACCTCCACCATGCTGTCCAGTGCCTGAGCAGCTTTGGACGAAGTACCACCAATACTTCTTTCCTGACCTGGGTGGGTGTGCGCCTAAACTGGTCTCCAGGTCTCTCCAGCATTTTCAGGTTCCACTTTAAAGACTGGTCCTGCCAAACATCGCTGACTGCTCTGAAATGAGCTTGCATGCATTTTATCAGGGCTGCCTTGTAATCTCTATCCCGAATTTTAAAACACCTTAAACTCCTTTAGCTTTTAACATTCAGTTAAAGCTTATGATCCAGCAAGCACTATGAATTCCTCAGTAACTATTATGTTACTATTATGTTACCTTGAGGAACAGAATTCTGAACCCAGTGCCAGGTTCTTAAAGGGGTTAAATAATTCAAAGACACCAGAATGCACCTATTGTGTTATATGTGCTATATGTTAATTTACAGTTGATATGTTTTGTTCTGATTCTCTTTTAACACATTATTGTACATGTGAGGCAGTTTTTAAACACATAATGGAATGGAATGGCTTTTTGGCACATACGACATGTCCGACTGTTGTGCAAGGCCTGGGCTTTCCCAGGATCCTTTGCTCACCTTCTAATTACAAAGTGGACACATCCTGTGAGGCAGAGGCAGAGGGAGGCAGAAACATTCCTCTCCTCTGTCACCTGGGTCTGGACCATAAATCTCTCCTCATCTGGAGAAACAAGAACCTCAAGTGCAATTTTACCCTGCATTTTTTAGCACCAGGAGAAAGTGAATGAAAACATGAGGCTGCTATTTGGTCATCTTCTTCTGCCTGGCATGAATACTTGCCTGACACTGGAGCAAGACTAAACACTGTAAAGGAAAACCAGTAGCTAGTCTAGATACACTGAATGCAGTTTTGGCAGACTACTCAAGAGAGTATTTTTACCTCTCTGGGTTATGGCCATATGTATGTCCTGTTTTTATAAATGTGCTTGAGTTTTGAGTTTTTTTCCCGCTCTGCTTCCTGTCTCTTTTAACCTCTTGGCTTTGCCCAGCTGGGTACTCGGCACTATCCGCGCTGATTGGAATGTTTGCCACCCAGACCCTCAGCATTCCCAACATGACTCCATGTACTCCTTCACCGCTGCTTGCGTAAGACCTCCTGCTCCCCCTCTCCACTCTGCCCCGAAATCCTCGGCTCTGTTGGGATGCGTGTATTTTCCTGTGTTCCATGTATGTCAATAGAGCAGCCCTTTTCCTTCCTGTGCTGCTGGATGTGCTGACGCCCATCCAAGCCTCCCCGCTCCGCTCCGGAGGCCCGCAGGATTCCAGCCCCAGGCTACAGTTGCGCCACACTGGCCGGGTGTTGCTGGGGAGAAAGTGGGATTGTAATTTATAGGTACTGGCCAGCTAGCCTGCTGTGGAGTGTCAGCAGGTGGCAGGAACAGTGAGTCCGTGATGAAGCGAAGATGCATTTGGCTGCTGATCACATGTGTTTTCACACAAAATACTGGGTATGTAGAATGGAGCAGCTCCACAGTACATTTAAGGGCAAAACCCCAAAGTGAACAGGGGAAACGTGTTATTGTGTGTGTGTGTGTGTGTTAGCTGCAGTCTACAGTAGCGTAAAAACATCTGTGGAACAGTCACTATCCTCGTCATGCCAAGCCGTTAGTCATTACATTTAAAATTGTTCATTTAAACTGCAGTCATACTGCTCTCCGTTTATAAACTTTACAGCAGTGAAATACAATACAATACAATGTAGTCAAATGTCTTAAGCAATAGTTGAATTTACACAGATTTGTTGTGCACATGGTCATATCCTGTGATTGTGATATGGTCCTACATCTCAAACTGCCTATTATATTTTAATAAAGATCAAATAAAGCTTCACAATAAACACTGTTGTCTTTTCTTGACCCTGGAGATTTAGAATGGAGAAGGTGACTGGAAGTGCATTCTGTGCCTTTTCATCAGTAGCAGCACCCTGCTGACTGTGTTATGTCTGATATTTGGAGTACAGCTGTTTCTAGATAAGAGCAGCGACACTTGGCTGTGTGTGTAGCAGCACAAGCTATCAAAGACTTTTCATTGCCTGCAGAGGCAGTTGGACAGTTTTGCCTCTTTTTGGTCACTTTTTCCATCTGCTAAGGAACAAAATGAAGGATCACCAAATTGGTCTGCTGTATTTCACTGTCCTGCCCAAGGGCTATTCCATTACACCTACCTCTTGGGATAGTTATGATGATAATTACATAGCTGTTAAAGTACACTCATCCGTTCTCTCTGAAGCCAGGCTCTGAAAATATATACCCTTTTTCTACCCTCTCTTCCTGCCTTCTTCTCAATGTCCTCCCAAGGCTTCATTGCTTTGCCATCCCAGCGAGAGCAACTGGAAAAAAGTTTTGCTGTCCAAACGCCCGCAGCACACTTCACTAGTGCCCTGCAGCAGTTGTCTACAATAGAGGTGAAGGTTTACTGTTAATTATTTAACCAGCTCGGGTTTGCCCGTCAAGTGTCATAGATTTACTTCTGAAGAAACACTCAGGAAATGTCCTTGAAGAAAGTCTAATATCAACTTCTGTGTGCAGAGGTTTTAGGTCATCTGAGAAAGTTGTATGAATTGGAACTGATCCCAGTTGTAAGCATTTGCAGTTGTTTGTTTAAAGTTGCTTTGTGTCCTTTATATATGTTTATTTGCGTTTATCTCTACTTTGTGTATTAACAACCAGTAACAGACTTGATCAAACATTATGACCTAAAATCGAGTTCAAAAGCTTGTTATAAAGCAGCTGCAAGCAGCTACAGTTGGTCTGTTTTTACAGTCTTTTCTGCAGCGTCGTCATAGTATTTTCCACAGTCGTTTTGTGTGCTGTTGGGTTATCGAGGTGTTTTGCTTGACTAAAGCTGACTAAGACACATCTAGCACACATTTTTCTACACCTTTGTGCTCTAGGTTCGGCAAATATGAAGTCTCGAATTCTAGGATATCATGATGTCATTTCTGCAAGTCAACTCAGCTGACAGCACCTTCTTGCTGCCTTTGTTCAAGCAGTGGCATGCAAAGTTTTTCTTCTGTATGTGCCAGAGGCTCATTGCAGCCGTCCAAGTGCTAGTGAGAGGATACAAATGACAAAGGGTCTCCCACTTTAATATCCATGAGCCCATCTAATACTATGCTGTATGTTCTGTCATTTTCTGTCATTTTCTGAGGAACCCATTGTGACACGTAATTACAAAGCTGTTTCCTCTGACAACATACAAATCTGACCTGTATCTGTGTGCTGTGCGACTGGTGACTGTGTTTTGTCCTCTGCTTTTTCTCAGTAGTGAGAGATTGATCTTTGTGCAAAGATAGCATTTAGTCTGACCTAGAAAGAATGTGACTGGATCGTGACGCTTTATTGTGTAATGATCTGTTGTTACTGTACAGTCTCATCACTCTGCCACTATCACCCAGGCATTCTCTGACATTTGGAGGAATGTGACCTTAGCTTACACTCTGTGTTCTATGTACAGACAGGTGATTTGGCAAAGTACTGTTTGTTAGAATGCTAACTGGAAGTAACACTAGGAACATTACAGTGTGTACAAGCAGGCTAAAATACTATCTGATGATTTGAGTTGGTTTGGGAAAACTAACCTTTAATGTCTAAGTGTCTTCAGACATGTTTGTGTATTCAGGCACCCATTTGCAGACTTGTGTCCAATTGCACATAAACAGCTTGTACAATCTCCATGTGAATGCATTGGCAATAGAAACGCACATTCTGGAACCACACGTGATCAAAGGTCAGCATATCCAATACCAAAATCGTAGAGAACTGGGTTGTGGAGCAGAAGAGCTGTGGTCTCTGACTAATGGAGGTCCATCCAATAGCTTTCGAATGAGTCAAAGTTGCACTGACGATCAGAACTAATTAGCCAACATCGGTACCTGATCTCACTAATGCCCTCATAGCTGAATGCAGTCAATGTTCCTCACAGCAGTTAGCAGTCCAATATCCAATCTAAATAATTAGAGGCTGTTACTGCAGCAAACTTTTTTTTAGGCGCCATACAAAACAACCAATTACTTACATATGTCATTCCAAAGGAGCAGTAACAAAACATCATGTTTAATTCTGAAGAATATGGAGAGGTGAGAAAATAGTCATGGAAAAATGAAATGTGACAGGTTTTAGCACAAAAAATCACAGGACCTCATGGGGGAAAAAAAAACATTAAATAGAAGAAAACTGTAAGACATCTGATATCTGAGGAAAAGTTGGAAGAGCAGGTGTCTACAAACATTTGGAGATTTGGGGCCAGTTTCCCAGACTCAGATTAAGCCTAATCTTAATTAAGATTAACTAAAACTACAAAGAGATTCCAGTGATCACTGTCCAACTGTGCACTTTCCCTTATTGTGCTAAGATATTTAGCAGTTAGCCTGTTTGTGTAGTGAAGGAATATTTCATAGCATATGGGCCTGTGATTAGAATTGTACACGTGAGTGTGTGTGAGGAGGGACAGGCATGCATGTGCTGTGTTTGTCAGCATGGTGGTGGGAGGCATGTGCTGTGCTAATGGGCTTCCTGATGCTGCTGATACGGAGCTGAGCGCTGAGAAGGGAAGCCACTGATTAGCTGCCTGTGCTGCAGGACCTTAAAAAACCCAGTGAGGGAAAGCACAGAGCAAGTCATACGTGAGGACAGTACATATCACACTTTTTCCTGTCACATTAACTGCATGTTGAAAGCTGAGTCATTCATTCCCTTCTTTCGAAACCTGAATTGTCTTGCTTTCTCTTTTCAGCTTCTTCTTTGCTATGAAGAACAGGGCTTGTCAAAATAATTATTTATTATTTAAGCTGTTGTCTTTGCAGAATGATTCTAATAGAAATGTATTGGTAGCTTTCATGGATCTCATCGCATATTTCCATTAATGGTCTGGGGAAAGGGAAGGTTATTTCAAAATCTTAATCTTTCACTTCTTGAAAGATCATTTTGATGTAAAGGATCATTATCTTAACATCCAGCCTCTTTTCTTTCTCTGTTTCTGCATTGATGAAGACATTAGATTGTTGATATTTAATAGAATCCTTCCTTTCCTCTGTCTTCTTGTGTCACTGGCTGCCACAGAAACTCAAAATATAATCCACCAATGTGCTCAACAGCTGGGAAAGTGTTTTTTTTGTATTTATACTTTATTCCTAACATTTCTTTGGTATTACAAAGTGGTTTCCGTCAGACCACAAACTTTGCATAATTCTGTGATGAATTTGTGACTTCTGTTGCCTTCTAATGACCTGTCCATGTTGATGATATTTGTGGAACACTGGTCATGGGGCCAGAACATCACTATCCCAGGTCTGCAAGCAGTTTTTTCAGAGATTTTTCTTACTTTTAGTCTTCTTGTCTTGGCCTTCCTGATGACTACAGATTAAAACATAATTTAATCAAATCAAATATAGTAAGGAAAGTTTCAGATCTTCTGTCATTCACTTAGATGAGCCTGTTGCTGTTGAGTGTAAGCACCGCTTAATTTTTTATGCTCTACACTTCCAGGTTCCCCAACTTTGCACATGCCACTGTTTTTTATTTCAGTAAATTAGATTCAAATAAATAGTCATTATGCAATTTGTACTTTCTTTGTCAAGTTTATTGTATGCAGATGTTGGATTAATATGTTTTCACCTAAAAAATCAAGGGTGACGAAATGTTCACATACAGCTATGTTATTTATTATTTCTCAAACTGTACCAAGTAAGTATTTAGTATACAGCTCTGGAAAAGAAAAAAGAGACCACTGCAATTTATTTTTAAATCAAGTTTTATTTAAATATTGTAATTTCCTTTACAATTATGCTTTAAACAATCATTTTATTTGGAAATTAAGAGGAATGTTGTTAGCAGTTCTTAAAAACGAAGGCAAAGCTGTTCAGTTCAATACCTGCACCTATAAAAGGTAACGGAACATTTTTGCAGTGGTCTCCTATTTTTTTTCGGAGCTGTATAAGTTGCTTTTAAACCGACAAAGTAGACATGCTCATTTGTATTAAAACATTTTGAGAAGGTACATTTTCCAGAACTTTTAACTGGCAGGTTGACAGGTAACTGATTAAACCACAGAGGTGAAATTCACACATCTCTGCAGGGTTTCAGTGTTTTCTTCATGTTAATTAGTTACAGTTTGGGCAGGATTGCTAACCATGCACAGCCATTCAAAATCAAGGGCAACTGTCAGTGTGATACATGAGAGAGAACCTTAGTTAGCAGGAGTTTCAAACTCATCCATCATCAACTCTCTTTTTTGACGTCCATTAACATGGACAGTGGCTGGAGGAGGAGCCTGGACTGTGGGAGTGGAATGTGGCAGTGCTGAATGGTGCTAACGCTGCATTATGTTGGTCTACTGGTGTCCTACTGTTTGAGGTGCTGCAGGCAGTGTGATGGCAGTTAATTTACGTGTCCCCACTTGAAGGCGCATGTAGCCAGAGCTGTCATTACTAGCTAATTAGTATGTCATTAAGCAGTCAGTGAGACTTGAGTAAAACTGTTCAGCCTGCCCTCTGAGTTCTGAGCTCTTTATTTACTGCAGACATCACTGAATTACTCGCCTCATAATACAACCCACAGTAAGTTATTGGTGTCAGTCATAATCTGCAAACATCTTTAATTATGTACTCTAGCTACAGAGCTAATGTAACTAACAAATAATCAAATGGCATTAGCACCTGTCTTAAGCTTTTAAACTCTATGGATCCTTCAGTATGTCCTTGAGTTCCCCAACAGTTAACCCAACAGTTTGATGTGGTTTCTGACTCCATATGTTACACATATAT
>JBBPCX010000002.1:13981470-13999722 GCA_037974365.1 Hydrocynus forskahlii | reverse complement strand
GTGTGTGTTTGTGTGTGTGTGTGAGAGAGTGAGTGTGTGTGTGTGTGTGTGTGTGTGTGTGTGTGTGCGCGCGCGTGCGTGTGTGTATGTATATATACATATATATATGTATAAATAGATAGACAGAGATGTGTGTGTGTGTGCAGGTGCATGTGCATGTGCATGTGTGATACATGTATATATATGCCTCTGTTTATCACTGTGTTGAACCATCAGGAAACAAGCGAAAACCTGCCTTCCCCAGTTTATAGATTTTCAACATCGTAGCTTATGTAAACTCAAGCTTCAAAAAAAAGATTGAAACATGTAAAGTTAACAGTAGACTGAATTTGGACTAAAGTGAGTGTAAACTCCATTAGATTTGTTACATAAATGTCATTTCACAGTATTTAGTGTATCACAAGTCTTACAGTACAAAAATTGCTATAGAATCATATCATGGCTCAAGTATCCTATGATATTGTATCTTTTGGCAGCTACTGATTCCCACCTCTTATGGAGTCGGGCCCAGAAGCTCTCTCAGGGACTGGGTTAAGTGTTTCTCAGGCAGCCACTGCACAGTAGAGAAAGTTTTAGGGTTGAAACAGCACTTTAGTGATAGATTTTCCATTTCACACTCTGAGAAGATCTCCCTCTGTTATTGGCTCAAATGGCTGTGTAGTGTCTAGCTTGAGGCTCTTTGGTGACACTGCGTCCAGATGTTACAGAACAATTTGATTCGTGTTTTTAAATCCTTGCACTAGTAGTTGCATCAGCCTAGCTGCTGGTGTGCAGTTGATTTTCTCACTGGCACAGTGAGATTACACTCTGCCAAAGTGTGAGGCATTTTGGCCGGAGTCTGATCTCTGTCATTTTACTGATGATTCTCCTCCTGCTTTTATTTAGAGTCCATATGCTGTGTTTTATTGATGCTCATCTGTTCCGGACAGGGTGTGACATCTCTGGCTCAGGACCGCTGAGACACTGATTAGATTAACAGAAAGTGTGGTGTGTGTATGCATGTGTGTGTGTGCGTTTCTACATGTATGTATGTGTGCATGTTTGTTTTTGTATATTTTTAGGAGAAAAATGCCAGGAGCAATAAAATGAAGTGCCTTTTTAAGCAACATTATATTTTCGATGTTTTTTGTTTTTGTTTGTTTGACTGAATCTGTAAAAACATTTGTATTTTTTTTGTTGTGGAGCAGGTTCAAGTTAGGTTTAGGATTAGACTCACATGTTAATTCTCATCATTTTGTGACTGTTGGAGCAAAAACTTGTATATGCATTTTCTTCATTTCTCTTTCAATTTTTGTTTAAATATTGTTACATTGATTTATATGTACATTTATTTTTTTGGACTGACAAGAGCAGCAACATATATCAGCAGGGTTTAAACATACACTTTCTACTTGATACGAGGTACACAGTTCTATATTCTCAAAACATTTTAATTAAAAAAAAAGATGACTGTATTCAGTGGCATCTTTTAAAGACAGAGCTGGGAGGCAAGAGGGGTGCGGTGACTCGATGTGCATTTGCTGGACTGGGTTGTCTGTAATCTTTGGTGTTCAAACAATGCCGTTACATCAAATATCATAATGTCCATTCTCCACAATTTACATTTACATTTACATTTACGGGTCACTAAGCTCAGAACTAACAGTTAGTAAGTGGCCTAAACAGTCCAACAGCACTGCGCTGTGAAGCAGTGGAACTGTGCTCTCTGGAGTGACAAAGGTTGATTCAGTAGCTTTAGGATGAATTAAAGTGGAGTTGTGACCTAGAATAAATTGTCCTTGCTGCAAGAAAGATGGATAAACTCCACTATGACTATGCTTGATTTCCAAAAAGCTGTGAATGAGCGAGTGTCTACAAACATTCGGACATGAATGGTTGTTTTATATGAGTGCAAATGTGTCCTCACATTGTATAAAAACAAGTGCGTGTGAGTGTGTCTGTGTCTGTGTGTGTCTTCTCACACCGGTGTGTCCAGCTGGCTTGGCCTTAGCAGCTCCTCTCACTTTCCCAGCCTTGAGTCCCAGGCTCTGTCCGCAGCTGCATTCCAGCCTTTCACTGCAGGATTCTGCTGCCTAATGCAAGTGAATAATCGCCGCGCCCTCTTTCATTTCTTTCGAGAGCCACCTCAAGAGTTTCCATGCATATTGTTTATATCTGTGACAGTTATGCACATTAAATACCTCTTTCAAATCATCTCTGAATCAGTGTTGTATAGGCAGATTTACTTGGCGGTAGACTCTTTCTGTGGTTCTATACACTTGTGTTTTTGCTTGATACTTCTACAACAAAGCATTGCATTCTTTTTCCAGTATTATTTTGAAACATTCTCTTACACTAAATTATCACTTTGCTCCCGAGAGGCAGAAACGTGTCTATTTTAAGGTCAGCTTGAAATGGCAGAAAAGGTGTCTGTAGGAAGTTCTTGGGCAGAAAGATTGTCTGATATGGTTTGTGCGTATTTTTCCGTCAGCCCGTACACAGACACTCCCACTCTGTGTTTCATTTTACCCCACTGCCGTTCAAGAAACACCTTGAATTCTAACCAGAAACATTATTTTTAAATAATTTTACAAACTCTCACGTACATATTTCTTCCAAGACTTTTCTCCCAGCTCCTCTCCTCTCCCTCAGTAGCTGACCACCCTCATTTCATTAATGGGTACCAAATGCATTGCTCTGATGGCCTGTATGACATGACTACTGTTGCTTAAAACACCATGAATCTTTATGCTGGGCTGTTTGGCTGAAAACCAAAGAAAAACACTTTTTTCCGTTTTGAGCTAGCAGAGCTGGAGAGAGCGGTGAAAAGAAGCCTTTCATGCAGAGTGTATGTGTAAGACGTTTACTGTAATAAGTCTAACAAGTCTGAATGCTCTGTGTGGGTCTGTTGGTTAGACATAATTGTGTGTGTACCTGCAGTCTGGAACATTCCCCGCCTGTTCTGTGTCTCATGTTTTGAGTTTCAATGTCAGTTAATATATCACTGTATGATTAAGTCTGACACTGTGCTGTACTGTAGCACTGTAATTACCAAAGAGATTATGGACACTAGAAATGCCGCATGAAAGAATATTTAAAACATTTGGTATTTTCATGTAAACCTGCATATTATCTTGACAGGCGTCATTTTTTAACTCTCTATATTTACAGTCATGTGCAGAATTTAGGGCATCCCCACTCAAAGTGAAATGAATCATGCATTGTCTACAGGGAACAGACATAGCATTTTCAATGTGGTAATTTTATGCAAATCCATGCACAATTTCTATTTTTTGCTGAATTTAATATATTGAGAAAATGCACATACCACACTTTTTTCTCAAATGTTACATTCAGCAAATAAACAGTAATTGTGTATTAAGATGTGCATATTTGTGTTCATCACAGAGGTTGTGTCACATATTTTTACTAAGAAAATCAACAAAACATGTAATTTGACCAGAGATGTCCAAAATTTTGCATATGTCTGTACTGTCTCTGAAGAAAATAAAATGAATGGAAAAGTTGCTGCTGTTGGTATTTGATGTCATTGGAAAGGAGTTTTTAATATGCAATAAGCAAAATGTGCTGCTTTGAACTGACCCACAGTGTTAGATCTTTCCATGGGGACTCTAAGGAGCTACTCTGTAGAGGATGATTTAGATCTGGTGGACAACCACTGGGCCCATGTGAATTTAGGTCTGGAATGGATGCCTGAAGGTCATGTTCCGCAGATCACAGTGTCATGTGATGATACGCCCCCCTGATGTATCATTTGAAATGATGACTGCAGCTCAGATCCTGCAAACGACACTTCTAAATGTGGAATCTGAAACCGCTCGTCACATGATTGATAGTCATCTCAGCATGTTGAAGAGCATTCGCATAGATCATAGGAAGCAAAGTCAAACCTGTTTAATCTTTTGGTTTTAATATTGCGACAGGTAACGACATTTAAAACGTCAGTGTTTTCAGCACCTGGTAAACATTGAAGATGAAGATCTCTATGTGGCAGCGACTCCAGAGCCATCAGGGGACATTCCTCTGTAACTGAGCCAGAAATGTAACCACATCACACCTGCTTCAGTTGTCTGTTGTTTTGGTATTTTAATTATTGAATGCATTTGCATGCACACATTGATAATACACTGTGACCCGGGCAGTTACCACATTACTGAAGTTGTCATGTAAAAAGTTTACCAATATATCTTCTAGCAGTTTTTAAATATATTTTATGCTTGTAGAAGGAGCTCTAACTTGGACTTGTGAATCTTCCTATCGAGTGATAGCTTAAGTTCACACAAACAATTGAATGAATTGTTGCCAAAATCTGCTTTTTTACAGTTCAGATCATTTTATACTTGTGAAGGTACTCACTGAAGAGGAATCCATATGTTGTCACTGTATGCACGAATATTTTGTATCTCATCGTTGGGTTTAGGGTTGTTATTGTTTACTTCAGAATTAGAAAATGGCATTATACTAACATTTATTGATGAATTGACTTACAGAAATGATCCAAATTGATTTTCCAAATATATATTAACTTCCTTTACAAATGAAGATTTTTCCATTCGTTTGTGTAGTTACTGAGTTTGAAAATGCAAGGTTTTGGCCCAACAGCGATGAGATACATCCTCTTTTGTTGTAAACATTACAAGTCTCCTGAGAGATACAGATAATGTGGGAGGCTGAAGAGCAGCTCTCTCTTTTGTTGAGAACATCCAGCACTTCGCATCTCTTTCCTTCTGGCCAAGTCTCCCTCACCTGGTTATGTCCCTCACCTGGTTATGTCCCTCACCTGGTTATATACATCATTTGAGTATGAATAGCCACAGCTGTCTGATGGGTCTGTGCGCTACACAGTGCTTTGGCAGTGCACTGGCAGTCACTGCGCATGCAGAGCGAGCTTGTGCAGGTCACTTGCACTGCCTGCACTGATGAGTGGGTATTGACAGAAGATAATTAAGAGGGCTTGGGCTGAACTCAGCCCTGAAGCTGTGTGGAGCACAGCTCTATCTGCCCACTTGAACTCCCCTCCACACAACACTCCCTCCGTTTAATCCTGGCCAAAGATAAAGTCAGTGAATAGGTTTTGAGCTGTGATTAATGGACCAGTGACTGAGGGCGGTTTGGCATCCGTCCCAGTTCACAAATGGCTCAGGAAGAATTTAGCATGGAGCAGCAAAGCTGGCACTATTTACATGTTTGATCGAATGAAAGAGAACTGGAGAACTGATAGCAAAGCCAAGGAACTTTCTTATTTGCTTAAAGAGAAGCCCCTCTATGCCCCTGGGGAGTTGTGATGCAAGTAATCAGACACCTTCTCAGCCTTAAGCTTCCAGGTGCAGGGGAAAGTCATTTAAACCTTGCAGAACTAAATGAGAGGGTTGCAGTGCCAAATTAAGCAGTTACCCGCCCACATCCCTGACCCGGCCAGAAGGGAACAGGGCTTGAGGCAGATGGGGAATTGTAATGGACTACTTTGGGGTTGCACTTTTTGTTCAGCACATCTGAGAAACTAGTTGCATTGATCACCATCTGGAAAACGGTGTAAACCAGGAACATTCAGGGTATATTCAGTGACTTCATAAATATTGTACAGCGGCTTAGATTTACATGGTAACAATCTTTAACCCCATTTGCAAATGTCATATGCACATTGTGTGAACATTTCTAGACCAATTGACAATGAGAAATAGTCCAAAATAAGTTTGTAATTAAATTAATTAAGTTATTTTTCCAAGTTAGTTGTGGAGAGATTAGGTTGACAGTCATTCATGCTCTCTCACAAAGGTGCTTAGTCTGGTTTAAAACTTGTCAAATGTTGTTTGCTGATCCCAGATACTTGCCAGCAAAATAAGAAGCATTAAATAAAATACATTGCTTTTGTAACTTTTGTTTACTGAAAGCAAGGCATGGGTTTGTAATGTTACTTAACCTTCTTGGGGCTGTTCAGAGTGGTTTATGAGATTTAATGAGTTAGTAATTTGCCAGTAAGAGCAGCTATCTCTTTTGCCCCATGTAGAATGGAATGTCACTCAATTTAAAAGGCATTTGCAGGAGACAGCTTGCTTTTCATGACTGTTCTCAAGGCCTGCTAAATTGAGCCCCTCCATGTCACTGGCAGACCCCTGTCTAATTCTCATTCATGCGCTCTGAAAGTGGCCTTTCTTTCCTCTGCTGGCAAACATTGGCCTGCTGCAAGCAGATAAGTGAGCTGTGCTGAGAGATGTATTGAAGAGTGAATGGGGACAAACTGTTTAGCACTATGGATTATAGGCAGGGCTGAGTTCACAGTCTCTCCCCCTCTTTCCATGCCATTCTATTTTACTACAGAACTCATTCTCTCGCATTATCAGCACAGCAGCAGCCCTTCTGAATGCAGTGCACTCAATTTTACCATTGCCCTGAATGCAAATCCTAATCTGAGACACTGCAATCTTATCAGAATCATTATCAAACAAGGGTAATTTTCTTGTCAGTTAAGAGCAGGACCTCTTGCTATGCAGTTTCAGTTGTATTTTAAAAATACAATTCAAGATCTTGGTAGAAAACCTTCAGTAGCCTCACCAGAGGCATCATTAGGATCTTGAAATAATCTAGACCCTTCTTTTGAGTTATGAAAACCACCAGTCATATCCTTTTTTTTCACATTGACATTTTTGGTTACACTTTCATTTTACTTCCAAGGTTTTTTGTTTGCTTGTTTGTTTGTTTGTTTTGTCCTATATCAAGAACTTATTTCTATATTTTCAGGAAGCCTCGGCTAATTCTTTAAGGTTTTGGGGGGTTTGGCTTCCCTACTAAGACACCATGTTATTTGCTTTGACAGGTTCGGCTTCTGTCCTGAGAGCAGTGATCAGTCTGTGTCACGGCGGATCCCACAGCGGACGACACGTTCTTAGTGTTTTAGGTGCACAATGGGACTGGAGCTCACAGCAGGCCATCTGGGCCTGCATCTGCACTGGCCTGCGCTCTCAGACTGGTAATGAGAGCTGATGTGCTGTGGGCTGAATTAGAATTGTTTGAACAAGATTTCATCTGGTGATACTAAAACTTAGTTTGGCGCTGTGACACTTGGGTCAAATATCCAATTTGAAAGGACAAGAGCTGATATGTATGGTTCACCAAAACTCATGGCCACTTTACACTTTATATTTACACAGGACTAAAGGAGCAAAAACTGTCCATTCAACATGTCTTGGTCAGTTGATCATGTTTGGGGTAATGTAGAAGTCTTTGTTAGTATGACTTTTTGCTGAACTGCTCTTTAAATAGATGTTAAATGCTCTGCTCTGTGCCCAGATTCATCTTAGCAAGAATTCCATATTTAGCTCTTTTAGAGATTGTCAGGGCCAATTAAGTGCTGCTTTCCTCCTTCACACACATCAAGGACATAAATTGTTCATCGGGCTCTTTTCTCTTCTCTTTTTGTGGCCCTCCCTCTGTGCGGTGTGTGACTTTTAACCCAGGCCTCTTTTGCTGTGTGTTTGGGTGAAAGGTGGCTGGTGACTCAGAGGTCAGGGGAAGGACAGAGACAATGCAGGGCCTGCACTAGAGATGAATGTGCTTGGCCTGGGTGTTCCATCATTCTAAATCAATCTGCCTTGCTGGCCTGGGGGCAGCATACCATAACACAGCCAACCTCAGCCACCTCTGCAGTTTACTGTGTTTAGTTCAGGAAGATGGAGGTCTCTGTTTACGAGTGCGAGTTATAGCTGCGGATTTAAATGGAGCCCCGCAAATGTGTTTGGGGCATTAAAGTCCACTGGTATTTGCTGATGCTGACTATTTTCATTACCATTTAGAGGGCTGAAATGGGTTTAAATTACAGTCTAACATTAGTGTCTCATATTCTGTTGGAAATGACTGCATTCTGCTTACTCACACTGGACCACACCACAGTTAGTGAAGAGCCAGAGTGAAAAAAAATCGTTTAATGTAAGCGATTTAATACCCCTAAAATCCTCTAGACAGGATTCCTTGGTTTGGTATGCAGTCTGTTGGAGTTAATTCTCTGGTGCATTAGTATTGCTGGGGAACGGCAGCTGGAGCAGACCCATGACAACGCAAGGTGACATCATCCTGAGCAACAGTGTAACAAATAAGTTACACATGCTGCTGCTCCCATGCTCACTTTTATTATTCCTTCAATTAGAGCTGATTCATGTTAAGTTTACATTTTTATTTTATTTTACATATCAGTAATCAGTACTCATTGATTTTTGACTTAAGCCATGCTTGTCCTACTATTTTTTTGAACAAGTTATTGTTAAATAACCAGGACACCCCAGGATTCTATTCTATACTCATGTGACTTCAAAAGGACTCAGTATGGATGCATTGCTTTATTTGTAGTTATTAAATAATAAGGGCTAGAATGTACCTCGTCAATCAACTAAGTTTGGAGTCTTAATCTTTGGAATCTTAATATAAATTCAGTTTATAACTGAATCTACAAGGCTAATGGATCTAAAACAAACAAACTGTTCCATAAATACCCACTTAACTCGCTTAAACTGGATCCAAGTCTTTATAAGGGTGATGCACGCTCATCAGTGTTGTCTAGGACACAGTATGATTTACAGTGAGCAATAAAAATGAACAAAATTTTACTTCTACAAGAAGCCATTTCAGACAACACCAGGTCTGGAAGTCACTAAACAGTCATAACAAAGACTGAGCTGGGATCAGATTCCTGTATAAACAGATTCTAAATCAGCACCTCTACAGCCAGAAGATCTGTAGCTACAATTCTAGATTAAGAAGCAAAGTTCGGACACCCACCATGTCTTGGCTGGTAGACTGCATTTCAGGTAAGTGAAAAACTGTGTGAATTAGATTTTTCAGTATTTTAGAAAAAGCTGCCGTTAGTCCTACTCTAGTATTTTCCTTTTTTACTATTTCCTCTGAGCTTGCAGCTAAAACATTTACCACAGGATATGTTTTTAAAATGATGTATTGAGACCAGAGTGTTGAACTGTAAGCAGCAGTCCTTTGCCTGCAAGCCCTGTGCATGACCAAACTGGCCATGTTTTCTCTCATGTTTTGTTAACTCGTCTTCATTCCATGTTTTCATCATTGGAATCCTGCCAGAAGATCAATGTCATTGGTTTCTAGGTCTCTCCAGGTAAACTGTAATTCATTTTGTGCCTGCGGGTGTTGTGACAAGGCGAGATGTGTCTTATTTCCATTCTGACCGACGACCTGTTTCATGTGGAACAACAACTCTGGCACAGCTGTGTTTTGACTTTTCCTTCCTTGTCGTAGAAGGAACTACCATTGGGACGTTGTAGTATATTTAACATGACATCACTTGGCTCTGTGTATTCTATTGTGTACCCAGCTACATCCCTTCCTTAAATTCTTGTTGGATGGTAAATCAATTCAGTATCTAAATACATTTGACAATATTTGTATGACGGTTTCCTGTAAACAAGGTTAAATTAGTGGACTGTTTATGCAATGTTCTGAAGACACCCAGTTCTGGGAGGTGAGCAAGAGCCTTTGTTACACTGTTATCCCCTAAAGCATTATGTAACTCCCATTTTTGGCACTGGAGTAAAGTTGCTTTCCTCACTTTTACTGAGCTATATAGGAGGATGGCATGTACCACGTGATGCTGCAGAAACAGTTATCACCCGCTACTTTCCCACACTTCCAGACCAGTGGCCCGGCACTGCCCGCCAAACTTACACAGGCAGCCCTGCCAACAAGGTGCCAACGGCTGCCAACTAAGAGTTCTGTTTTAAAAATGATAGAGCACAGCTCCAGGGAGTTAAGCTGTTGTGTCAACACGTCTGGCATCAGCTGGCCTCAAGCCTGTAGAGGGGACACAGAAGGCAGCTTCCCATTTGGAGAATAACCAGTACAGGAAAGGGGTCCGCTAGTCTGTCTCGAGTTTACTGAAGTAAAAAGTAGTGCCTAAAGCCACTTTTGCTCCAGCCATTAAGAGTGAAAAAAGCACCACTGCAACATTCATGCAGATTCATTACTAACTTGACGTTCTGCTTTTTTCACCATAAAATTTCCCCCTGTAGTTAATGCTGTAATAGTCCTTTCTTTCACATAGACAAAGTGGAAGTTTGTGGTCACCCTGCTGCAGCATGCCCATCTGCTTACCAGGGTCATGACCCTTGGGCTAAGTCTATTTTCAGATATCTATGAACTGCAGAGTGTGTGAACACTTTTCTTTGATACACTTCGATGTTTAAGTGTTAGATTTGAAGACTGCATTCTGTGAAATTTCAGATCTCAGAGTTATTGTACCAAAGCTTGTGATACTGGCTGAACTTAATGCTGCTAGAGTGATGAAGCCAGGCTGAAAAAAGGCCAGCAGGCCGACAGGCTTTGATAGGTCACTCTCGCTTCTCTGGCTCTCTTACAGCAGACAGGCTCAAAAGTGTTGAGGTGCTGACCAGCTGTCATGTTCTGCAGAACAACTGTTCACAGGCTTACACCCCTGCCGTGTCTTCAACCATTTACAGACAATCCACAGACCGTGACTAATTTAATCATTAAACAAATCTGGATGGTCATATTCATCAACAAGATGTATATTTGTATTTGTCTTTATGTGTGAACTACTACACTACTACGTATCAAAGAAAACAGTTTCTCAATTCTAGTTTTTTACTTTTGAAACTTGCACCGAAAAAAAAATGGAAGAAAACAGAGGCAAACTGTAAAATCATAGATTTTCGATTTTAATCTCTGGTAATCGTATTAAATACACTTTAATGTTGCTTTCCAGTTTTTGCCTCATTATTCAAAAATTAAGTTCACTTTCACATGTTAAGCTCATGTTACTAAACTCAATTAATAATGCAATACTCAAAACAGAAAAGCTTCTTATCACAAGGCAATAGACTTTTGAAACAATTTATATTTACATAAATACAAAAATATATATATATATTCACAAAAGGCTGTGTACATTTACATTATCCTCCTCTATAAAATTACAAATAAATTTCTATAAAAAGCCATTTAAATAATCTTCCAGCTCAAGTTTTCCAGAGGGACCACAACCAGTTTTGAGTGTGTGTGTGTGTGTGTGTGTGTGTGTGTGTGTGTGTGCGTGTGCATGTATGTATGAGAGAGAGATTCCGTCTTCATGATTTACAAAAAAGTTCAGCATGTTAGTCCATGAGTGTGCCTTCTCCAGGCTCACAGCGATCCAGTGTGTGCCCTGCTGATTGGCTGTTATCCCTCGTGGTGGGGCTTCCTCAGACCGGCCCACTGTCATTACATCTCCAGTTTACATGCCTGCAGGAAAAACAAACACAGAGGGGACTCCAGTTAATGTGGCTTCTTTAGTCCCTAGTTGTCAAGGCTATTCTTGAACTGAGGAGTTCGTTTTAATGAACAGCCACACTGTAAACACTGCTGCCCCATAAACATGCACGTCTTAACTGCCCTGTCGCTCACACTGGGAACACTTCGTTCCTAGCACGGAAGTGGAAGAACTACATGAGTAAATGTGGAAAACTGTGCCGAAGACCACTCCTACTCTGATATTTACTCTGCTTTACAGTCATACATTCCCTGCTCTCTGAGACATATTACAGCACTCTGGACTATAAAAGAGCACTGAAGAACAAAAAAAAAAACTGAGCATGGCTAGTGTAGTGCATCTAAAATGACACATTCTCATGACGTGTGATTTTCCCAGTCTAAAATCTTGGTCAAGGGCTGTGCAACTGCCCCTCCCACGCTCAAAACCAATGCAGGCACGTGTTGTGCTTACTTGCTAGTGTCTTGTCAAGATCAGCGATGAAGTCTTCCAGTTCTTTTGTGTCACCAAGTTTAGCTGTAAAGACAACAGTCAAGTGTTAAAAAGACAAATCGACAAATTGTGTTCAACACAAAATTTTCCATCCTTATCTAACACGTTCACACTTACGTTTGGGTGATGTGATTAAAGGACTGGTAGGTGAGGGAGAGAAGACGGTGGGGGAGTTCAGCTTTTCATCACTGAAGCTGAAGCTGTTTCTGTTGAGTGATTCTGCACCTGTTTGAGAGAGAAAGACAGCACGAGAGACTTAAAAACAGTTGTGTCTCTAACAGGTGAACAACCCTCTCATCCTTGTCCTCCAGCATATAGACCATGACAAACTGTGCTCTGACCCATAACCCAGGGGCTTTTGTGTGTGTGTTAGTAGAGTGGGCTGAGTGTATAATCAGTGCATAGTCCTCAAATGATAGCCTCGCTCTCCCGTACAACACGTATGCACTTTCAAGTTCAAGAGTCCCACCCACAGGTAGGTTAATTTAAAGCCAAAGGCCAGAGCAAGTATGCTCCCTTCGGTGCAAAAATACCAATTCTTACTCCATGTTTGTGCATTCTTATCCCTGCGCACACCTCAGACAGACCAGGCATGTCATTACACGGACGGTCAGTTTGTTCAACTCCTTGCCTCGCTGTAATCGTTCAGCTGAGTGTCTCTCTGAACCGAGCCTTCTCCCTTCACTCCTAAGTGCAGCCTTCTATTTGCTTCTCACAGCTCACTCACACCGCACCTCCACAACGGCAGCAGAAGTGCCAAAAGAGTGCAGGTTGCTTGCGTTCCACATGCAGTAGTAAAAACTGCCTCTCTGACTGCTGAGTGACATAATGAACGCTTTGATTTTGCCAGAGGATATTTTAGACCGCCACAAAATTCAACACATTCAACTCTTCGTTCCGTGAGGAAGCGGGAGGGAGTGGAAAGGTTTTTTTGTAGTTCATGATTAAACGCAGGAACACATGCCCAAGCAATGCAAATTTATTTTGGAAAGTATGAAAAATTCTGTCCTTCAATCCCTGGCCCTTCAAATACAATGGGCGGTGTAACATAAGTCGTCTTATTTTGCCAATCAAGAACTGGATTCAGGAAGCAGTGCAGTAATTAACCCACAAGCTTCCATACTTTGGCTTTCCTCTCCTGACTAGTAAGAAGGAGGACAACGAGGCTGTGATAGTAACAATTTTCATGGGAGTGAATGTGTAACCTGAAAATGAGATCGATCTCTCTAGGCCATGCTTAAACCCAACTCCCTTATTCTAATGTATCTGTGTGAGGGTTTTCAGCTGGGCTCCCCCTGCACTGCTCCCTGCAGCACTGACACTGACAGAATCTGCACTCAAAACTGCAGGAAGCCTGCCTGTCCATTTCCAAAACCTTAAGACCTTTTCATAACTTTGAAGGTTTGCAGACCTGTTTGAACTGTCAAAAACATTAACAACGTTAAAAAAAGACCATGAAAAATTAAAAAAAGATTGTTTTTGAGTTGCCTCTGCAGATGTTTTGTAGATGCTCACTTTGTCTTTAACTTTCAACTAAAATATCTATTAGATGTAACTGAACATTGCACTAATTGTAATAAGTTCTATTAAATCTTTTCCTAAACCTAACCCTGACCTAAAGTCGAAACCTAACTTTAAGCCAAAACTCATCCATAATTAACTTAGTCTCACCAGATGCTTTGCTGACAGTGTTTGTAGATCATCTGTAAACACCATTCAAATTAAAGTGTAATCCAAACAGAAGCAGAGATCAAACCATTTATAATAATGAACTAAAATAAACTAAGATTGTGACACAGGCTGACATCTACTTAGCTCCTTATTAGTATGCAGCTTATGCATTTGGTGCACAGTGGTGGTTGTTGTTTGAAGGCTGTCTATGCGGGGTCTAAACCAGTTTCCGATATAGAAAGCTGTTCACTGCTGCAGTACTGGTAAAGCTCAGAACATAACTTATCAGGATAAGACGATGACTTATCTTTATACTACACACCCTTAACACTAAGGCAAAGGTCAGATGGGGTTTGGATCACAGGGGAAAGATTTTATCCATGCGGTGCTTCATCAGATTTCAGTGATCCTAAGTATCATCACAACATAAACATCTCATTATAATTAACTCTCCACTCACTTTCCGAGTCACTGATGCCGCTGTCACTGACGCTGGCGCTGCTCCTCCTTTTCATCGTTTTGAGATGTTCATCATATCTGAAGTGTCTCTTCTCTACGGGGGAGGTGAAATCCTCAATAACGGCGTCGAACTCACACAGCACGGCGTTCAGGTCATCATCGTCCTCGAGAAATGCTGAAAATGACCAGAGAAGAGCTCTAATGATGCAGTTTCGTGCAGGGACTAAACTATTCCTGAACTAGCTTTAATTTGTCCTTAAAACATTACTGTCAGCTGAACTAAACCTGGCCAACCTCCAGCCTCACCACAGCCAGGACTCTTAAGGAGTACACGGTAAACTTACGTTTGTTCTGAGATTTCATCTTTGGGGACTTCATGTTCATTCAGGTATCCCAGTACAAAAGCCAACGGTCCGGTACGCCCAGTATCCCAACAAGACTTGTGAAAGCACTCCTCTCTGTTGTCCCGTGTGGAGGTCCTGCACTAGAAGCAGCGGGAGAGCTTTTAAACACCCCCCGCTTCTTGCTGGTGGGCGGGGTCAGAGTGTGGTGGGCGGGTCAGTGGGTTGAACTGTGTTGATTTGCTGTGGGCGGGATTAGCTTGTTGAGGCGTGGAACTAATGTGTGGTGGGTGGGATCAGTGTGCTGTGGGCGTGGTCGGCGGACGTCGGGCGGGGAAGCGCGTCCGGCTCGCTCGGCTTGCAGCTCTATTTAGCTTTTACAGCGCGTGCCGTCACTCCTGTGAAAAGCATGCGTAAAGTAGATCCGCTCACAGCACGTAACGTGCAGTTCCTTTTTATTTATAACCTCTTACACAGCCTCACATCAAATACTCCAGATATGTTCACATTCTTAGCGTCACTTATCTTCTCAGATTTTTGGTTGATGCTTAAACTCCCAAGACACTTTTGTGAAAAGAGGAAAATACTAAAGCGATTAATTGACGCTTTAATAATGAGTTTTTGAGTACATTGTCAACATGTTTTTATGATAGTGTTGTTAGTTTGGATCTTTAAGTAGGCTATTCTTGGTAGTGTTGGGACACACCTATTTTCCACCGTTTGGGCTAGGACCTCCCCTGGAGGCGTGGGTTCGAATCCCACATCTGACATGGGGTCTCCTGCGATCAGAAGGTCGTGGGTTCGGATCCCAGGACTTCTAGCAGCACCACTAAGGTATTGTCACTGGCTGCTTTTTCACTGGGTGAAAGAATTTCACATTGCTTGCACTGTGTGCGGTGGTGTGTTCACGTGTGACTATTAGGGGTCACTGTACATTATTAAGACATTTTAGACATGCTTCCAACTTCGTGGACGCAGTTTGGGGTATGCCCTTATCTATGCCACATTGACTGTGAGGTCCACAAAGATATGGCTGGATGTGTTTCGGCGGGGAAGAACTTGACTGACCCGTACAGAGCCCTGACCTCAACCCCATCCAACACCTTTGGGATGAAATGGAACAGAGATTGCGAGCCAGGCCTTCTCGTCCAACGTCAGTGCCTGACCTCTACAGAATATATTTGAATGCAATGTCATTAAAGTTCCTGTTGGTGTAATGGTCAGGCGTCCTAATACTTTTTTCTATCTAGTGTATTTCGGCACAGGCGACAGCTGCTGTGTAATATTGAGTAAGTGGAGGCATCTGGTGGTGTGCAGCAGTAATTACACTAAAGAGGCGCTCTGATGGGTTTCAGGCCCTAAAAGGGACTGCTCAGCTAAGTATAAACATTTTTAAACAGGATACAGAATGAAAAGACTGATTCAAGTGTATTTTCTAGAAATAATGTATCTTAGAGATTCAAGGGTTCAGGTGTTCATAAATTGCTATGCCTGAGGTGTGAAACCCAGCCATTCATCACACCTGCCCTGTTTATTTTAGCACGAAGCACAAATGGCAAAAACAAACTATGCGCTTACATCTGCACTTTATAGACGACTTTTAAAGCTGCTGTGGGAGGCAATAACAAACTCAGTGTCACACAAGGTGAGAAATGTAACACTTGCTGTCTGAGGGACAGAGAGATGTGTTTGGTTCACAAGCCCCAAATATAGGATTCTCCATGAGGTCCGTATTTCAAAGCAGGGATGGATTATTATACTGTGGACAGGGCCAATACCCAGGGGGGTCTGGGTGGCCTGAGACTCCAAGGCTCGAAGTAGCTCCTATATATAGGACAATCCACTCCGAATACCGTTAAATCAACAAATAGCACTTGAATTTGTACATATGGTTAAATAAATGAATTATCTTTTCAGGCATGTTACACATTTCCAGTCATTATAGGATGCTGTTGCCATGCAAATGGAATGTGGGCATTTCATCGCTGGTTTGGTTTAAAAGGAAAAGAGAAATCTTTATTCAGATCGTTCACAAAGACTGTCAAGAGATAGGCATGGTAGAATATTGCCCAACAAAAAGGCTAGTTTTGGTTATTTCATTTAAAGTAAACACATTTCCAGTGTTGCCCAAACACAAATGATAAATCTTGTTTAATCTCACTTATAAACTATGTATTATGGAGGTAATGCCCAGGGGTCTTGGAAAACCATGAGGTTTTTAAACTATATTACACTGTGTATGGATGACATTTACTGTTGTTTTAACAAATGAAGTTATGTTTCAGGACATATTTGTTTTTTATGCTTGTACTGTCAGATACAAACTGAGTATTCAAAGAGTACTAATAAAAATAAAAGCATTGTGATAAAAGAAGATGGCACTCTGGAGTCTAACAACCTCCTCATGTCACTGAAACAGTCAACTGTAAAACAGTCAATTATTTTCATCTTTATTTTGGCATTTCTGCAGTTCCATTCACATTTACAACACATTTGTCACATACAAAACATACACTGTAGTGCTGAATTATCACGGAGCTCCTCAAGAATAACAGTTGAAATGCATTATGTTTTGCAGAGCTATTGCATTCTACCATTTTTATTGTTGTGGACTACATTCACATAAACATAATTCTGAAAGTTTTTGATGTAACTTTATTTATTAGAAATGTCTCCAACAACCCTGTACTGAGACATGAGACTCAAGTAAGGTGTTAATGTAATACTCAATTGCCATGCTGGTAATAAAGTGCCTTTTATGAATACTCCTTCACCTTCAACACAAATTGTGTTTGAAATTTTTTTTCAGGTCCCTTTTTCATATATTATATATATTCACAGACAGGAGCACCCATGCTTGTCGTAGCTACTGATCAATATGTTACACTTCCAGTTGTGGTCCATATCATTTGAGGCCATATGCAATACTGTGCCTGTGCAAAAAGAGCAACTGGTCCAATTTAAGGCTGATTTCAAATGTGCACCAGCTGCAAATTCATGTAGGCTGTCTCAAGTTCTTTTGAAATGATACAGTTCAACCACGTGAGACAGGTATGGCACACATGGATTGAACTTTTCCTTTTCCATATGAATGAAGGTCTGGAGTAATGGATATGAATGTATAACAACGACTTAGTAATGATCAAAACCTAGGTAATATGGTCAGATGGTTCCTTTTTAACTCTCAAACACTCTTAAGTCTATATTTTATTTCATCATTATATTAATAATTACTTGTAAACTCTTAGACTGGTCTCAGAGAGTAATAAAAGCAAGCCAAGTTTCTGATGAGCACCATAGCTAATTGAATAGGGATCAAATCAGAAAACAAAAAAGTGCATCTTGCTATCCCCAACAACTTTTCCAGTCCCCTACTGTCTTGTCAAGTATTTAATTATTTCAAGGCTACTAAATAGGCCACAATAACTCAGCAAGAACAGAGCTTTTCCTCCACCTCCACTGTTGGATTCATTACAATATTTTGGCTTGGCTGTTTCAGTCTCAGGGGTTTGTGATTCTTTAGCTTGTAGGCCAAAGTGAGGAAAATGGCATCCACATGCTCCTTCTCAGCAGGGTCTTTAGCAGATGTCTCAAAGAGGGGGAAATTGTAGCTGTCAGCTAGACGCTGTGCCAGTGCGGTGGGAACCTCTCCTCTTCCTAAGTCACATTTGTTCCCCACTAAGATACGGGGCACCATAGGCGGGACTGAGTGGCGGCTGCATTCCTCAATCCACTCAGGCAAACTCTCAAAAGAAGCTAGACTGGTCACATCATACACAAAGATGACAGCGTGGACATTGCGGTAGTAGTGTTCCACCATACTCTTTCGGAACCGCTCCTGTCCTGCTGTGTCCCAGATCTGCAACTAAAAATGAACCATTAGGACCCAATCCCTTAAACCAATCACTTTCTCTGCATCCACAAAAAAACAGCTGTTGGCGTTAATGGAATGCTGAACTAGGCTTAGATTCCTCTCTTAGTATTGCCTTATTGACAAATCCTATGGTCCCT
>JBBPCX010000002.1:13957050-13971291 GCA_037974365.1 Hydrocynus forskahlii | reverse complement strand
ATAATGTATAATAAGACAGATTTGACCGTTTGAGCTTTATTTTGGCATACATTTTTGAGAGACTCAACAGACTGTAGGAGATTGGGGTCAATAAAACAGTAATTCTGCCTCTCGTGGCCTAAATACTATAGACTTGTTTTGGAGATCTACATGACAGTAGGAGACAGTAACACAACCGAAAGCATGGAAAGACACACACACACACACACACACACACACACACACACACACACAGATGTTCTGTCATGGAACAATGTTAAAGTTTCAAATTAAAAGATAGTTTCCATGAAAATTAATCAATTGAATTTAGGCACAAATTCACCTCACATGTTCCTAAAACAAAGAGAAAGGACCTGCATGCCAGTCAGTGATACTAAGTGTAACTACGATTAAGTTCATTAATTCTACGCAAAGCGTCCTTGTTGTCTATGGTCTTGTGGACTGTAATGAGAAAAGGAAAGGCAGAGGGTAGCTCCACTCTGTGGCTCAGCTTCTGGTGACCCCAGTGCAGACAGCGCAGCCTCTCAGCCAGGTCCCGACGGCCTGCTCGCTCCAGAGCATCCTGAAGCAGTTTAGTTTTATTGGGCTTGTCCCAAGATCGCTCGTACCTGTGTGATAAGAAAGACTCCACATAAAGATTAACAGGAAACAACTGAAAATTGTATTGGTTATATTACTTATAACTATATAACAATATGGATATTCCCAAAATAGACTGGTTTATATTCATTCATTCTTTCATTTTTACCAGGATTCCAGCATACTCTTTGCCTGAACCCTCTTCTCTTTAGATGTGGCATGAAACTGCCTGACTTCACTTCTGGTGAAGCCTAGTTCATATGCAAGAACTGTCCACTCAAAGCCCAACTGCTTAGAGATATCTTGTACAGACTTCATATTGATCACAGCATCCTGAAAGACACAAAAATATGTACTGATAGAAAAATCTCTCTTAAATAATAATTTTGTCCTCATACTTTTACAGAAACACCATGACTTACCTCTTGAGCTTTACTTGGCATTTTGTCCTCACTGAACCTCGCGTAAAAATCAAAGATTGCTTCAATTCCTCTCCAATCAATGGATCTCTATTTTTTAAATGTAACAAACAAGCATACTTTTTGTCACTGCGCATGGAAGACAGTGCTTTTGCTCTGGCTTGGAGTCACCATGGAGATTCTCCAACACAGATCTGCTCTGTTAAAAATTAAATCTTCATTTAGGCTGAGCTCACACAGTTGAGTCCAGTGGGCTTAATGGGGCATTAAGTCGTGTCACGTGGCTCACCTACAGCATACTGAGTGGATCTACTGCTGAGCCGGTTGGTGTCTTAGATTCTAGAACTGAAGATGTGCTGCTACAGGAGTGTTGGCAGCCTTTAATCCTCAGCTTGTATGCTCAAAGGCAAAGTGTCATCTTGTTCTAACTAGTCTTGTTCTTCCTCAATTTGAAGTTTTATCTGAAACCTGTCTAGCCCTTCGTAATGGCAAAATAGTATGCAGTTCCCTCTCCACTACTATAAGTACATCAAAACCTTTTTCACTCCGAGATGAGCCTTTCCTTTATAACCCATACAAATGATTGTCTTCTCCTGTCTTAAACCATTTTCTCTCATTCCTGTATCCTTTCTTGCTGCAGATGAATTCATGACACAATTTTAGCATAGGGTTACCAACAGCCAAAGCTCCTTTAAGGACAAAAAAAATCATAGGATTAATTTCAGGATACTCAGTGTAGAAGCACATGTGAATCCAATGATCATTAATCACACACCCTGACAATTAACACTTGTTCCTTAATCTGATCTCATCCATCCTTCACCAAAAGATCCATCTGTCTTCAGGAGAACAAACTCTTGGCCAGTTGGCCATCTTGTTATAAATATATGCATTGCACTAAACTTATTTTCCTCGACTTGACATCTACCTTTGACACTGTGAATCATCTGATTGTTTACACATTTCTGTCTTGGGCGACAGAAGCTATAGTCTCTCTTGGTTCTCTTTGCATCTTCCATCAACCATGTTTGGAGCAAGTTACCTCATAAACTTACAAGTGATTTTCACCAGGGTTCCATTTTCTGTGTCACTGGACTGTTTTTTTTTTCATGTGTTGTTCATTTTATATATATATATATATGTTCAAACAAGCTAGTTCTGGATTTGTGTTTGCTTATATATGTTGTATAGCAGAATCAAGAGCCTTCAGGCAGCTGTGGTTGTAAATTATAGCACAAATAAGCTGTATATAAGTAATACACGGATACTGTATTGTAATTTTGTAATATTGTAATTGTATAATACAGTACCTTAAAAAAAACAGCAAATTACTGGAACAATTGCTGATATGTACATACATACATTCATGCTTGAAGTTTCAATTTGATATTTTTCATGCCTTTCATTACAGTCCTATATCAGTTTTTGTCATAGTGCCATCTGTAGGTAAAAAGTGTAATATTCACTCACACACATCAGATAAAATCCTCTCCAAGTGAAGATGTCAGTCAAAAAGCCTTTATTTCAATGTTAAAATACATGTATTTGCATTCCCTTAATGTTTTAAACAAAAAATGTTTTAGATGTGCAATTCATCAGCAATGCTGCTTCACACGGGCATTTTGTAAACATACAATTATGCATGTCGCACTTTGCATTCAGTTTAATTTGTACTTATACTGTATAATCAAAGAGTTATTACTATGAAAACATAATTATGATAGGAACTGTATTAATGTATGTGTAATGATGTCAAAAACCAGCCTGTCCACTACTGACATGGATAGTTCCTGAAATATGAAATCTTTGCTGTCACAGTTACTGTTTCATTTTTTTCACCAATGTATTTATCAAAAAGTGCTTCTATCGAAACTTTAAGAGAGGAAAGTTTCAGTTGTCCGAGATGTGCTTTGTGAAAAGAAACCTAACTGGCACTAATCTGTTCCTCTGTAACAAATGTATTAATAAAAGCGCAACCTGGGAGATAGCAAATTACTTATGACATTAAAAACACTTGACATTAGGCACTAAAAATGACCCTTATTTGACTTATCTAATAATCTCACTTAATGCATGGTTTCTGTAACAAACGGTGAAATAACAAACAGTGTTTAATTAGAGGGGAGTAATTTGCATGTAAACAACTGTATGCATAACGGTCTAATCAAAATGTTTGGCCAAAGGGCATATTGCAGTTATTGTTTTTATATTGCCTCAACGCAATCAACACCGCTAACCTTCTTAAACCATCAAATACCATAACACTCCTTGTTTTTTCAGCATCAATCAACAATAGTTTTGCCCAGCCAGCTGGGCTTAACACACTGTCAGACGTTTGTAGCAGTTGTCCAGCATCAATAGCATCCATCCTTCCAGCTTGCATCACGCAGGGCGCTCAAAGCAGCCAGGCTCTTTGGGGGTGGCAGTAAGCTGATCATGATTAACACAGACATTTTAGAAAACTAATAAACAGTGTAAATAACATTGTAACTACTAGTGTAAACAAGTGTAAATGTCGTAGTGTAACTATTATCTTATGAACAGCAAACACAGCAGCGAATCCATTAACAATACATTTATAAGTAATCCATAACATTCGTTTACATGTTCCATTTACAATTGTGTATTATGCTGTGAACTGCAGAACAGCAGTTGTTACCTGCGCACTGGATGAGCAATTTTGCTGCGTGCGGTTCCAGAGGTCCCAATAAAAGAGGCTGGTCGAGGTAGAGCACTGCGACTTGTAGAGGACGAGGTGCTGGGTTTACTGGGGAGAGGAATGCCACTGCTGGAGACAGAGTTTAAGCTAACTGATGAAGGCATTGTGGTAGGACCCTGTATTGTTGGACTGACGTAGGCAGTGGCCTTCAAAGGTTGTCGCGTTGATGTGGAGAAGTTGCCTATACTCTGTACCCGCTGCTGCAGCTGACCTGGAGAGGGAACTTACATAATAGAGATCACTGTGAGATATGAGAGATATAATTTAAACTATAAATATCATTTAAGCCCATAATAGAACTAATAATTGTCCATGACAGTGTTGGCCTCACTTGCAGTCTGAAGCCTGGCAAGGCCACTTGAAGAGTCAAAACTCTGGCTGTTGCGCATTGAAGATGATGAAGATGAAAACGACGGAAAAGCTGTTTGACTGGCAGGGGCAGCAACACTTGGGACACTGGGCACAGAAAGCAAGCTGGGAGCTCGTATTAGGTTTGGCATACTTCTTCTCAGCTTGTCTGAAGGTACAAAGGAACATCAAGCAAGATGTTGAAGGCACAAATTCGCAAACGCTTAGACATTACTGTTATAGTTAGATGTGAAATGTGAAGAACCTGTGAAGCATTTCAGATGATGCTAAAGGCCAAATGCCAATTTTTTTTTCTTATGAACTTCAATACGAATAAAATACTTCTTTACAAGTATACTGTCATTCCAAATGCCCTAGCCCAGCTCTACTGCCTGATACAAAATGTGCTGTTTTCTACTCTTTGGCACGAACAAAGTAACATTTGCTGTTTATGCTGAGGACTGCCACGAACTGCCGTTCGACCACTCATAATTGGAAAAATGGGCACAAAAGTCTGAAAATACCACATGTGGTATTTCTAATTAAAAAATGATTACTGGTAAATGAATTATGTTGCTGTAATGTTAAATATGTTGAGTTTAACCCAAGTATAAGTAGTTAATTAACTAAATTAAAACAAGCAATAATATCCTCTGTAATTTACTGTGATAATTGCCAGAAGTGTTCTCCATCTACGTAAGCACTTTATAAGCAAAACATAAAAAAAAAATCAGTAACAAATGGATTATTCTGTGGAGTCTGCTGACCTGTGCTGATGCGGTAACTCTGTGCTTCAGCGGTGATGGGGCTGGGGCTGGGGCTGGGGCTGGGGTTGCTTAGCTGCTGGTAGGACATGCTGCTGAGGTACTGTGGGGTTGAGGGGCTCCGACGGGGGTCTCTGGAACTGGAGAGGTTGTATGAGTGGGACAGGCTGCGCTGCATGGACCCTGTACGGAATAGTCTAGGCTGGGGAGGCGGCAGATCATCATACTCGTCCTCTTCTTCCAACTCCAAGCCGCGTCTCCCCGGCCGATGCAAACCTGAGTGCACAGAGAAGCTGGAGCTGCGCCGAGCAACCGTGGCCGAGGTAGTGGCGTACTCCTGACGCAGACCTACACACACACACACATTAAAAGTGGGAATCAAAAAGTAAACTTTGATACAGCACTATTATAATCCTGTTAAAATTTATTACTCCTGGTCTCAAAGATGTCACTACACAAGCTAATCTGGAATACCAGACTACATTACCAAATAGATTTTCCAGTGTATACTTTCTTACAGGTATGGTATTGTCTGGTTTATTTACAAGATCAGGATGATGACAAACAAGGTGCCTATTAGTGGTATAATGAATCATAAAATTAGAATTTGATTCAATATGTTGGTTAAACGGCTTCTTAATTTGATGTATTTTCCGGCAGCACAAATATGCTGGCTGAAAATATGCCTTACATGAATGTTTCCAATTTTCAGTTTATTAGAACATTAAACATTATTGATTTTTTCACATTAGCCGCAATGTTAATCCTGATACAACAATATTATACAACACAATTCAATAGAGTTTGATACACTGTATTTTTACATCCTCAGTGCCTATGCATTTTCGCTGTATTGCATGAGTCGCATCCCAGTTTGATTATCGCTCTCCGTAAGAGCTACACAGTAGTGAAATTCTAGTAAATATTCAGCCAATTTAAGAAACAAACATGTACCTGGCAATATGATTAAAGCCATATTGTTTCAGCATCACATAAATCTTCTTGAATTTCAAAAACGTTCGGTCAATGACAAAATGTGGACACCTTTGGCACTATTTAGCATGCATGCACTGTTATGTTGAGCTATTAACCTTAAATAAGATCAATATGTTCCTATGCGAACACATCAGAGCTAATTAGTGTGGTACAATAGACATACTCTCTTCTTGTAGTCGGGCCATGACCTGCACATCTGTCATGTCCTGAAGTTTGTAGTCCATAGAGATTGAGTCATCCTCCAGCTCTGAGGTGCTGAAGTCATTGTCTGTGGAAGACTGTGGGGTGACAGCTGCCTGTGGACGACTGTAATCTAAAAGAGAAAAGAGGGTTGAGAGGGTTTAGGTATAAAGGTCAAGCAGGCCTGGTTAAGACATTTACCTTCTCTATTACACAACATATAAAATGTGACTATGTATGAAGACGCTACGAAATCAAAAATATATTGCACTACATATTTTTGGGTGGTAATTCCACATTAGCTAAGTTGCTTGTCGAGCCCAAGGATGAAGGATGGACGAGTATGGTCAGGCTTACTGTGCGTAGCCGTGTGATAGAGGAATGAGGGAGACCGCTCGGCCAGGCCACTGCAACTCCTCCCAGTGAGAGGCTGCTGAAGCGAGCAGTGGTTGGATGGAGGGGATGGTGCTGGATCAACAGAGACATGAGAAGTTGCTCAGTGTAATGGATTCACGATATTTGAAATAGGATGATGAATGTGACATGACTTTGCTCACAATGTGTGGGCATTATTTTTCTATAAAGTAGTTATTATCAATACGAAAAATGAGCAAATCTCTGATGTGAGGTGTATATTTAAGATGTAAGTGCTCCATTGAGAGTGTGACATGCAATATGACTGTAGAGGCTTTGGAAGAGACAATGTATGCAGCTGTAGTCATTCCAATGGTGAGGTCACCAGGGTCAGTCATTAATGTCTCACATTTCGCTAAGTCTGAAGAAACATGCTGAGTTGTACTCAAAGCCATGTGACACCCTTTCTTTATAGACCAAAATCAATACCCACACTAATGCATTTAGCCCAGCTAATTATGTATGATCTTCTTGTAGTTTCCAAATAGTTGAAATGTTCATATCATGTAAGAAATGCAATGCTATTAAAGGTTTATCTTACTGTAAAAGAATATTACAATTATATCAGCATATAATGAGCCACAAGCAATTAAAATACATGTAGTTACTGATTAATAAGCCTTGGTTTGTAATAATCCTGGGATTGCAAGGGGTTAATGTGTTAGTATAGCTGTAGTGATGCCGTTACCTGTCTGTTCAGTTAGCGTGGGTTTAGTAAGAGGTTTAACAGAAGTGCTTAAGGAGGAGAGTCCATCTACAGGGATGTAAGCAAGGGAGGAAGAGGCATAGCCAGAGAGGACCCCTCTCCATCTTTTGGCTGAAGAGGGAAGGGAAGGGATATTAGTAAGGAACTGTCTATATAGGGTACATTCACATGTGCACAAGGTTGCACAAGGTTAGAGGCTGTCTCAGCGATAAGGATTACACAAACACATTTCAGCTCCCACTTCTGCTTCTCTCTCTCTGTCTTCAATTAATGAAATGGTATACCTTTTGCATTGAACTAATTTGTAGTTATTGGTAGGCAAACAGAGCAGTGTGCATCTGCTATACCTTATACAATTAGCCTTGACATGGCTGCATGAAAACTAGCATTCAAGGCTGGCTGCAAAAACAAAGCTTTTTAGAAACCGGTTGAACAAAGCTGTATTCATGACCTCCTAGCACAGAGCCAACCTTGCTCAATCTGGCCTTTCAACAGCAAAGAGAGTGCAAAGCTCAACAACACACTTCTCTGTAAATACAGCTCATACATTATTTATTTATGGACTAATCCAAATGGGATAATTGATATAAAACGCTACCCTCATGCCTTGCTTGCTCTGGCTGAGCTATGTACGGGACCTGTGGAAACAGAACTGCCATGATCCAGTTTAGCATAAAGGGTTAATGTAGTCAGAGTTTCTATGGTAACCATCTTCCCCTCATGGTTGCAAAACACAGATCAAATATTTCAGGACTGGAGAGAATTGAGGAAAGGAAAAATGTTTACACTTATACTTTCCTACTGTTTTCAATAGTTTTAAATATATCCATGCACATCTAAATTAGGTAATGTTGCACATGTCGAAAAATGTCATAGGCCTGTGAATAATACACATACTGTATCTCCTAATCATCTTTTTAACAGTGCTGCAGCTCAAGGCTGAACAGTTATAACTTTAACCTTGCCTCAATCCACACCGAGCGCCTTTGTGCTGTCACTCAAACCACTTGCTTCTCTTATCTTCAGAGCATAATTACTGACCCTCTTCAGAGCAGCGCAATTACATCCAAGAAGACTGACACTTACATAATTGTATAACCCAAGCTTTATACCAGGGTTCGTCTTACTTTTCACATGCTCTCACAGTAGCCTTGCTCTTTTCAAAATACAAAACAAGTCACACACAAACGCGGCACCATTTCATCACAAAATAGCACATGCCAGATATTAAAGCACCTTATCCTGCATTTTTCTTGTATTTCACTGTTTTCCCTGAGGTCCAAATGAGACACATTAGTGTGGGTTCATGCACTAAATACATCAACTCCTTTCAACATTACAATTATCTAACCTATTTATCACTTAGAATTAAATTAGCAATTTTTAACACTGATATATGTAAATGATCTCTGTTGGGAGTGGCAGTCCTGAACACTGCTTGTCTGAGGTGAAATAACTTAAAACTTCAGTGCAAATGTCCACAGCTAAACTGCTGCAAGTCGAAGAGGCGCATGTATTGGCTTTCATGACATCGGATTCAAACAGACTGTTTATAACAATGGATTCCAACAGACTGTTTCTGCAGCTTAGTGCATGGTACATTTTGAAGCTGTAACACTGTTTACACGCAATGATATGGACTCTTTAGGGACTGGCCAGTGACACAGATGATCTCTATTAATACGATCAAGTAAAGCTGATTGCTGCTGTTGGAGCTTAAACGCAGTGGTTGATATTAAACTGCCTTTTCAGTTTCTGAGGATGAATTTCACATCTAACAAAATGACCAGTGCTATCATTGGAAGAATACTTTATAAGGGACAGTGAGCTTCCAGGTTCATTATGAGATGTTTTAAGGATGTGAGAAGGACACCATACCTTGCTCTAGTCGGTAGCACAAGGAGCGCTTAGCTAATTCCACCTCAGGGCTGGGGTTATCCAGCACGTGTCTACACCACTGCAGAGGGCTGATGGGGGACTGGGGGTACAGCTTTGCTTTTGGAGACACATACAACCTGGAGATATGAAAGATAAGTCAGTTTACAGCATGGGCTGGGCTGTACTGGAGAGATGTTCAGTGAGATAAGGCTAAAAGGCATTTCAGCAGATGGATGGTGAGATTGCACTGGCACTCACAAGGAGTAAAACAATCAATTTGTTGCACAGATTTGCCCGACACTGTGACACAAACTCAATATGCTGACAAGTTACTATATGAATGTGTCTGAATAACATAATAAATCATGTCTTGATTATTGATTCATAATACATAGTTGAGATTGTTGATCTGATGGATATGTTATGCTGATTTCTTTTATTTTTTTATGACTAACACACTACGAGACCTCTTTTTAAAGGTATTATGAGAAAATGAACTGTAATCATGTTCCTAAAAGAGATAATACCACCCAATCACAAAAGGTGAGTGGTCACAAACCATGCAATCCATTTTACTGTGTGCATGGTTGCAAGTTTTAGTAAAGTACTGAAAAAACTTTGAGGACGACAAGGTGCTTACGTGGTAGCATAATCATTTTCCCACAGAGAGGTTGCATTTAGGTAAGCAAATATATGCCACTAATAGAGATGTTCTCCATCAGAACCCTTTAGCCAGGAGCTTTTCATATGTAAACAGACCTAACAAAGGATGTGCAGCTTTTGCAGTAGGACTTACCTCTAGGTCACTGATAAACTAAAGTTAAGCTTTGAAGAGACCATTTTGAGCAGAAATCTTATGAACGCAATCAGTAATACTTCTCATCTGTATACTCAGTGCTGACTAATAATAACACTGTAGCTAATTCAGATGGACCCCTGCTGATATGATGCGTAAAAACAGTGTTAATGAATAAAATACAGCACAGTTTATAATCAGGTCAGTAAAACGGAACACGGCTGCAGTACCAGCTGTCCTCAGCCTCTCTGTCGATGGGGAGAAGGGCAGAAAGGTCTAAAATTTGAGCCTCGTCTAGTGCTGTCTGCTCTCCTCCGTTGTTCTCAGGGTCCCTGTGTGGATGGAAATATGGATAAAGCTCCTCAGAGGCGTATGGTCCGGACGGAGCTGGGGCGGATGGAGAGGGCAGGCAGTAATTCCCAGTATAAAACTGGCCCGCTGTAAAGGGTCCGGAGCAGCCCGAGCTGGAGCACAGATGTCCGGCCGAGGTGCAGCTGTTGGCCGTGTTTGCTCTCGTCCTCAGCTGCTCGTTCTGTCGCTCCAGCTTCCTCACCAGCTCCTGGAGCTTTTTCACCTCCAGCTCGGCGTCCATAGCCGTACTGTTACCGTTGACGTCCGCCATCGTCTGGAGATTCAACACAGCAGCTTCCATCGGGCTCCAATTTAGAAAAAAAAACAGCCAAAATATGGTGTCGAGGCTTTCACCCAACGAGGTGGCTCACAGCTTTAGCCAGTCTGCTGGCAGCGCCATGCTTCTTCCTCCTGATGCTGAGGAGGGTGATGAGCTGGAAGCAGAGCCTGGCTCTCAGTGTCTCCTCCCCTCAGATCAAAACAAAACAGCAAGGCACGCAGGACCACCGGCCTACAGACCCCTTTCACACGGCTCTGCTTTTGTTCAGCCACTCAGGATCACAGATATCAGGCTGCTGTGGGTTGTGGCTGCTTTGTCATCCTTTATGGCCCCTTTTTGACTTAAAAGCTCTGTTTTCACTGATTTTCACTGACAGTGAGTGACTTGCATATCCTATTTGAATGTATTGAGTAATTGAGTGTGAAAAGCAAAAAAAACACTAATAATTCACACAGTTCAAACATACCATTATTTATTTGGTTGGTTGTTTGTTTAATGTATTTATTCAACACAGAATGTTCAATAAACTTGAGAAAAAATAAAACAAAATCCCAAAGACCAACACTTTTTCTTCATTAACAACACACACAATTTTTGGTGGCCCACAAGCAGGCCTAGTGTAAAATAATACAGGAAATTGTAGCAAAGAATTGCATCACCCACCCACCAAATTCATTACTCTACTTCTGCAGACAGACCCACTATTCACATTCTCTAACCCCTATCTCAGTTCCTTCTATCATTTATGGGAAGGAGTTTTTAATAACAATAAGAGTAAGAACAAAACACTCCTTCATGATCATTTTCCTTCACCTAATGAACGTATTAAAAAGTCACATCTAGATTTTCTTTTTCACTTTGTGCTCAGGTGTTAAGCCTCAGGTGTTAGCCAAAGTGATGGCTCTGGTTTTAGTTTCAGCGAAACCATTTGTCTGTAAAACAAGCAGATTAGTTTGTTTTAGACAACACATTGATCTCTGTATGCATTAGAGTGACCAGTGACCAGTAGAGGGACGCTGCCTTACCTTTGGTGACCCCAAAGCAGCTCTCGCACTGCACAGCGTGTTGGTAGACCCACATGCTGTCCCCCGCCTTCAGGTGTCCCAGAGATGTCTTACACACCTCACACTGCGACAAAGACACATGTTACAGATGTTCCCACAGGAAAATTGCAGATAATAAGCCACAATAAAAGACCCACCTTGAAACAGCTGGCATGGCAGTGTATATTCATATCCTCCACAATCATCCTGATATCAGAGAGCATGGGTTTGTGGCAGTAGGTGCAGAAATCCTTCTCAATGATTTTCCTACTGTAAAGTGGAAAAAAAGAATTTTACACATGCTGTTGCAAACGGAAAAAAAAACTGTAAATAGAGTGCAGCCCAGCCCTACCTGTCAGACGAGGTGTACACTGTTTTCACATTTCTGGATGTGAAAGTATCCGAGAGATAATCTTCTGGGCTGCAGAGAGAATGTGCACCAAGGCAATCACGTTAAAGTAAATCAAAGTTAAAGAAGATACATTTTCATTCTGTTTTAGCCTAATTGAAAGGCATGTTTCAGTTATTCAACATTTGCACTGGCTCTGTGGTACCTGCTCTCTGTGTAGGTTGTTCTAGTAGTGTAGGTTGTGGTAGAGCCATTAATACTGCGACGTTCATATCTTTGTAAAATCAATACATTCATTAAGTTGCATGAGAGGAAAAAAGTACAGAGAAAATACTTAGATTTTTTGTTAAAAGTAAAAGTATGAAGCAAAGATTATTCTTGGGTGACAATGTATCTACATCAAAAGATGTTAAAGTATATACAAGAAAATAAGCTGATTTAATAAAAAAAAATAATAAAATGCTTTGAGAGATCCATTGTAAAGAGTTTTTTGTGTGTGTGGTAAGGTGTAGTGGTGTGTGGCTCCTCTCACAAACTGGTATGGTTATGGGCTTTGCCATTTTACACTTTTATGAATTGCTTTGTATGCTTCAATTAAAAAAAAAAAAGTTGACTGAAGTAATTGACCAGAAAAAAGACGAAAAATCTCATGGCTCTTTTAATTTATGCATTTTGAAAAACAAAAAAAATATTTAAAAATAGTTTTAAAATAGTGTTTAAATATTTGAATATAGTTTTATAATAGTGTTTAAATATTTAAAAATAGTTTTAAAATTGTGTTTAAATATTTAAAAATAGTTTTATAATAGTGTTTAAATATTTAAATATAGTTTCATAATAGTATTTAAATATTTTAAAATAGTTTTATAATAGTGTTTAAATATGTAAAAATAGTATTATAAAATGTCCAAATAGTTTTGAAAATGTTTAAAAATCCTTTAAATAGCTTTAAAATATTTACAAATTGTTCAAAATAGTTCTAAAATATTTTGAAGGTCTAAATTAAAATATAAGGAGTAATAAAATATATAAAATATAATATAAAATATAATAGAGTACAAATTTACTAAAATAAACAGTTTCATTGCCTAAGTGTTTTACAGACCTGCTAATTTATTTTAAAACTCCACAAATGAGAGTGTCTGCACCTCTCAGTGAAATGAATCGTACCTTTCAGGTGTTGAGGACACGCTCGTGATGGTTCTGGTCATCACTGTGTCAGTTGAGGACTCCTGGGGTCTGTAATAGCGATACACGTCCATTGTAAAATATGTGCAGGTCGCAATGTGACTGCACTGTGATGCTCTCAAGTATGCTCATGCAAACACTGGAGCTCAAATGTGAGTGCGCACCTGCTTTTTTTGTACGAGTTTCTGGTATAGGCCACAGGACTGGTTACACTGCTTTGCTCATTGCTGAAACAAGACACAGTATGTAAATGTGGTATTTGGAGGACACCACAAAAGATGAAAAGTAGACTAAAATAATAGACAGACCTCACCCTGCATACCATACCTTGTGTCAGGTGATGAGTAGGTTGACTTGATTGATGCTGGAATGAGAGTATCAAACAACTGCTCCTCAGCACTGTGAGAAAGTATAAAATCATCAAAGTTTATTGCATGATGATGTTCTTTTGCTTGAGGGATTTATTCACCTTTGAGGCTATACAGTGCATTTTCAGTTGTTAAGGGCAAACTAATATATTGTCACAGTCACTGTCAAAACCTTGCATCTCCATTGTTTTGGGCATTTTCACATAATTTGACAACAAACATGCTCCTATTACACTGTGTAAAAATTAAACCAAAAGAAATGAATCCATAATAACTTATGAATCCATATAATCTTTATACATATGCAAAGATTTTTTTTCCTGTGAAGAAGCTCATTTGGAGACACAAGGTTTGGTTCCAAAAGTAATGATATACTGATGTATACTGAGATATACAGTCTTACCTGGATTTGGACGTACTGGTGTGGGTTGTTTTCTCAGATGCTGGAGCTTCATTATGGCTAATGTAGACTTTGGTTCTACCAGTGAGAATTTAACAATAGTTCTTTGTTTAATGAGAAAGGTGGAAAGGCTTTGCATGTATATTTAATGAATAAATGAATGAATGAATGAATGAATGAATAAATGAATGTAGCTGGCAGGCAAACTGCATTAACAGGGCGAGGCATTGACCTTTCCACTTACATGCAAACAAGCAGCAGACAGCCGGAGAATGCAAAAGACTTGAGGGCAGAGTTAACTCCCTTCACTTTCAGGAGAACCAAACAAGGCCTAGGGCTATTATAGTGAACAGCTAAACTACACACAAGATGCAGGAAAGTGAAGTAGAGAATCTGATCAGTGTGTCTGCTTTAAAGATCAAGCAGATCTACAGAGGTCAATTGCATGCTGCCTATTTTAAGA
>JBBPCX010000002.1:13934586-13945676 GCA_037974365.1 Hydrocynus forskahlii | reverse complement strand
TTGTAATTGTGTGCGTTAACTGTGTAATTGCATCAGTTCATAGTTGCGTCAGTTCTGCGCATATATGAAAACATGATAACCAAAATGATTTTATGTGACAAAAATATTGTTCAAAGTTTGTTTAATACATTTATTTGTTTAAAACATTTTTAAAAATGAATTGTAAAACCATTTATTATTATTTTATTTATTTTAATTTTTTTTTTTTTTTTTTACGTGGTCAGCATCGTGGGCCGCATTTGCATTTGTGACGGGCCGCAGGTTGAGAACCACTGCCTTGAAGAAATGTCTGGATCTTATCAATGCCCTTAGGCAATGATTTCAAGTCATAAAAGACCAAGCTCCTGTCCACTTGAATGAGGAGAAACCTATAAAATTTAAACTGAATGTTAGACTTACATCTCATAGGCAAATTTGAAATCAATGATAAAATCAGTCAAACCAAAATCACCAATTTAGTGATTTGCTTAAGATAATGCAAAAACTGTGTATTTTGACATTGTTTGGCTACTAGTCAGCAAGGGGGATCCTCTCCTGCTTATATGACTTGCTCTTTTTACTGAGGAACAAGACCTACTGCAACAGCAGTGTTTTTCATTATGAGCTGTGTTGTTCCCATATCCCACGCCTTGAACTGGCCTCACACTTGACACAGTATCAAGCCCACTCTGATTGCAGTGTGGCTGTGCACACAAAAGTACAATATGCCAATATGCCAATACGTCTGCAAATGCTCTTAAATTAACCCCAAATACCTATGGACTACACAAAGCATGATAGTAAATTTACAGAAATGAATTACCCTCATGCTGCCAGCAGACTTGCAGTTAAACACAGATGTAATGGGTTCAAAGAAGCTACATACACTCTAAAATTATTGACTGACATAGAATCAGACCTTAAGTCATTTGTCAGTTATCATGTGCAGTTTAAATTGGGAGTCATTTTTCTTTTTCCTTTTTGTCTGCAATTGTTCCAGTGGTATTTTAGCTGATTCTCACATCAGGTCTCTTGATATGCAATATTTTGAGATGTTCAATATTTTATAGACTGATAAATACTGATAATTAACACTGCACAGTGTATTGTCTTCAAATTGTTATTGCAGTATTGGTCTCTGCAGTACTGATATTGTGATCATAGATGTCACGTGATCCATAAAAGTCTAATTATTTTGGCCATTCTTTAACCATTAAAGGTGTTTGGTGAGTTGGTGCATGAATGAGTGGGGCTAAACTGCTGTACTCTGAATAAGGAGGCATATTTAAATATACTAAGGTTTGAAAATTGACTTTTTTTAAAGAGCTTTTTTCCATATGTGGACTGTATGGAAGAAGATGTAAACGTACCAATTGAAACAATATTTTTAGACTTTTTGATTCTAGGAAAGTGATGCAATGAGATCTTTGATATCTTGAAAGTCATAGCACTTGCAATACATAGCAGTATAGTTGCAGTACTGATCATCCATATCGTGCAGCTCTTCTGATAACGACAGTTTGTCAGGTCAGTGCTGTAACAGCCATGGTGTGTTCTTTTTCTTTTCAGATCATTGGCATCGGACTGTGTGGGGTGTTTGAGCTTATCAAGGAGACACGATTCTCACACCCTTCACTGTGTTTGAGGAGCCTACAAGCCCTGCTGGACATGCTACAGGGACAACAGCCTGAGAGCTTCCAGACTGAACCTCCAGATGTACTGGGTAAGTCTCACTCTCCGGCTCACTCAAACACATGCTCATAAACACATGCTCATAAACACACACACACACACACACACACACACACACACACACACACACACACACACACACTTTCACTAAACACAATGTCATTTTTGATCCCACAGAGTCCCTCTTCCATCTGCTACTAGAGACAACAGTGCGAAGTACAGGAATGAATGACCCTACTGGTCAGGCCCTGACAGCTTTGTCCTGTGCCTGTCTGTTCAGCTTAGTGGTGGCTTGGGGAGACACTGGGAAAACCCTACAGGCTGTATCTGCCATTCTCACCAACAATGGCAGCCATGCCTGCCAGACCATCCAGGTGAGAGTGGCTGTGTGTTTGAAAATAAAACTTCTGAGGTGCGCTTTGCAGACAAATGAAACCACAGACAGATGTATAGATATTATAAAATTAATCTTCATCTGAATAGATAAATACATAGTGTTCATGTGTAAGGCTGGCAGCTTTACTATAAACGTTAAAGTGGCTTGAAGTTGCTGATTACTTCTAGTGACATTTGTTTATGTCCGTCTATGTTTTTCATGAACTGCAGAGGATATTTCTCTTATTAGTTTGTGAAGGAAAGCTTAGTTTGACTCTATGGTATTCCACTGTTTCTAGTTGAAAAGATCTGTGTCTGACCTCAATGAGACAGGCAGTCCCTCAGCTGCATCTCTGTAACCCTGCAATTGAATTGCTGAAAATGCCAAAGCCCTCTTAGTTCCAGTCTTATGATGCTACTCTGCCTTGCGGAGAGTGCCTCTGTCAATTACGTTAGACCCTCTTCCAGACTTTTTGTCTTTTTGCATACCTAAATTTGGCTTAATGATGTAGCCTGTAGCATCATGGCTGTATATAAAGCATGACTGAGTCAGAGTTCATTTGCTTTAGTTGCCAAGAAGACATCTGATGGAAGCATCTGTATTACGCAGGGCTTGTTTGGTGATCCATTGTTGCCAAGTGTATATTTAGCACAAATTGGTTTTGTAGAGTGTGTGCAATATACAGTCATCCAGTCATGCCCTCTATCCAGTGCTGAATGTAATATTTATTATCCATCTTTTTAGCTGCATTTATATAAGGAAAAAAATCTTTGTACAACCAACAAGCCATATGAGTGAGTGCATAAATTGAAGTTGCAGCAAATATTGAGTAATTGGGTGCATTTAACCCAAACTGAATAATGGTGAAGGATGTTGTGTAGTGTTGCACCTCTGTTGTACTGGTGTCTTTGTTGAAACTGATACTTAAAGTACTCTGTTGGCCATAAAGCATCCTGACCACTTGGGCTGTTACTGAAGCAGCAACTGGTCCAAACTTCACACTGGTATCCCCCAATGAGAGGAGATATGCCTCATGCAGACAGTGCAAAACAAGACAGTGTTAGCCCCTTAACCTAAAAGAATAAATTGGGCATCTTTGAGCAATTCTTATATCCTACTGTGTAGTCAGTAGCAGTCTGAAGTAATATTAGTGCAGGTTGTTACCGAATGAGTTAAAATGAGCATGATATGAAAGTAAGAGATATTGATCTCTTGTGGTAATAATAGTCTTTAGCCTAGTAGCCCACTAGCTGTACTCCCTCTTACCTTGTAGCTGTGCTGCATCGGTCAGTCGGCTGCATCAGGTGACACTTTGTCTCCAGGACCAGTCTTCGCAGTAAGCCAAGAATACCTGGCTTAGGAGCTGCTACATATTAGAGCAGATGTATGACATGGACTACAGAAAAAGAAGAAAAACACAGAACAATATTATTAAATTTTCTGGATATTAAACCCACTAATACATTTTCTGACACTAAATCATCTGACTTGATGGGCACAACAATTGATTAATTCGCCCTCAGTGCTGTGGTGCCCAAGATTGTGGCATAGTAGAAATAATATATTGGTATGATACGTGGTATGTGTCTTGGTGTTTTATTTATTTTGTTTATTTGTTTATTCCCTACTGATAAATGTTTGTGCTGTTATCAGCTGGGCATAGTGGAGTCATTAAAGAGTCAGAAACAGCCTGCAGGCCTAAAGCTGTCAGTGGGCAGCTTTAGTGTGAAGGTGGATCAGAGCCTAGTAGAAGTCGCATGAAGGGTAATGAGAATGTGACACTGTTCATAGATACAAGAAAGATTAAAAAAAAGGAAACATCTGTATTAAAATGTCTGGTACCTGCAAGTGATATTGAGCTGGGAAGCAAAATGCACAGCTTTAACCAGTAGTTGCTAGAAATAACCACTGGTTACTTTAATTCTGAGCAAATTAACATGTTGGCAAAACCTGTGTTTAAGAACTGATAAACAATCCCAGTTCCAGAAAAGTTGGGAGGCTGTGTAAAATACAGTATACATAAAACAGAATGTGATCATGTAAACGCTGCATTTAATTGAACATATAACAAAGACAACATCAAAGTTTGAAACTGATAAGTTGTATTGTTTTATAAAAGAATTATGAGCATTTGAATTTAATGCCAGTAACAAATATTGGAACAGGAGCAAAAATATTGGAACAGGAGCAACAAAAGACTAGACTTTGGTTGTTAATGCTAAAAAAAAACACCTGCTGGAACATTTCACTGTGATGGACGGAAAACTCCCTAACTGTATGAGTGAGGTAGTTTTCCTTTTTTTGTGGCTTAGTTGTGTTTTTATGATTTTACAACTGTGTTAGGATCAGTAAGTGACTTAGGGTGTGGGTGTGTTTCGACTTACACCAAAATTCGGGTGACATCACTGTCGAAGGAATGGATCTGTGGCCTAACTTGAGGATGCCCTGTATTGTCAACAGGTCAGCATCACAATTGGGTATAAAAAGAGCCGTCCAGAGAGACAGGGTCTCTAAGAAATAAAGAAGGGGAGGGCTCGTCACTCTGTATAGGACTGTTTGGGCAAAAATTGCAACAATTTTAAAGTAACATTGCTCAGTGTAGAATTAAAAAGAATTTGGGGATTTAATTGTTAACATAATATTGTTAAACACAGAGAATCCTAAGAAATCTGTATGCATGGGACAAGAATGGATCAAATATTGGCTGGCTGTGATATATAGGCCCTCAGATGGCACTGCATTAAAAAAAAAACCATCGTGTAAATTATGGAAAACCCTGCATGGGTCCAGGAACACTTCCAAAAACTGCTGTCTGTGACCACAGGTAATTTCTGCTATGCAGAGAAGAAAACATATGTAAACCACAAATACTGCTGCATTGTGCCCTAGCTCATTTTAGATGGACTGAAGCAGAAAACTGTGATGGTCTGACATCTGAGAATTTAAAATTCTGTTTGGAAATCATGGATGGTGTGTCTTCCTGACTAAAAAGGAGAGGGACCGTCTGGCTTTGTCTCAGCACACAGCTCGAAAGCCAGCATTTATGATGGAATGGGGATGCGTTAGTGCACATCTGCAAAGGCACTGTGAATGCCAAATCATATTCGCAAGTTTTGGAGCAACATGTGCTGCTATCCAGACAGCATGTTTAAGGGAATTTCAGGAAAGGCCTTGCTTATTTTAATCAACGCCAAACAGCATTATACAAATATTAAACAGCATGGTTCCATAGTGGAACAGTCTGAGTGTTTGTAATCCAGACCTGTTACACCACCTCCACATGTGGAACTAATCCTGCCCTAATAGTATTTAAGTCATGTGCAAATGGTCATTGAAAGCCTAATTGGACTCTCATGTTTTTAGTTCTAGTCTTACTGTACAAATTAGTACACTTAAAGCTATATCACTCAATTGAAAGCTTTTCAGTTTTGATGGCACTGCCTATTATTGTATCAAATGCTAAAAAAACTGAGACTGCAAAGCATTGCTGTTATTAGTTTTGCATCAATACTGATGCACTGTATTGCTATCAGACCCAATACTAATACAGGCAACATGTCTTGTTCTCTGGCTTTACATTGAGCCTCTGTATTACGGTTTACTATTTTTTCCACACCTGACTGAAAAAGAAGACAAAAAGCCTAGCAGGTGATTATTCAATTAAATCCATTTGCAAGCTGCACGTCTGTGACTGAGCAGTTCCCGAATAGAAAGTAGGTTGTCTGCAGCAGGTAGACTAACTGGCGCAGCTGAGATAATGACACAGTATTGTTATGTGTAATTAAAATGTTTAAAAAGATTTATGTAATGGCAGTGGTGGAATTTATATGCTGCAGATTCTGAAGGTGTTGATAATGTTCATAAATAGCAGATTGCTTCAAGTCTCTTAAATTGTCCTTTTCTGCCTCTTGACAATACGGACCAGTGATGGAAAGCAGTAAAATCTTAAGAAGGTTCAATTGAAAATGTAATTATTTGCTTCTGATTGAGACCTTAAACATTTAAAACTCTCAAAAAACGATGTTTGTAAGTATTATGCTTATAGCCATCCCAAGTTATGAGTATTTGTCTGTTATGCTGGTATTTCTTCCTATATTTAGACAGTGGCGAATTCACTATGAGTATTCCTAGCCTAGAAAACGCAGTTTGGTCCAGCCATCGCATATTTAATTAGACAATTAAAGTTAAACCATGCCAAAAACACACTTTACATACCTTTGGAATCATTTAAATTGAAAAATTGGAACCATTTAGATGGAAGGTTTAATGGTTATCGTTGGAACCATTTAAATATACCAATTTTTTAATAAATTATTTCAAAACTAGAATGGTATAAAAGTTAGAATTTGTAGGCCCCTATCAAGTAGACTTGATAGAGATGGAGAGTGTCTGTACTTGCTACCAGCAGATACTTAAGGGCCAGTATTGTTTTAGAAAAGAGATGTGGTATTGGTGCATCTTTACCTGTTAACGGCTAATGAGAATCACAAAAGCTTCAAACAGTGTTTTCTCTTTGATTTCTGGGGTCTTTGTTGCATATCACCAACTAAAATCACATTTAGCTCTTTAGAACATACTAATTGACCAGACTGAATTTGTGGAGGAAAAGGAAAAAGAGATGCTGAACATGTTTTAAAGGCCACAGACATAGTGTATATTAGTATACTTTTATTGGAAATAATGGAATTAATTACTACATTCACCATAACACCAGATTACAACCTTATGAAGTTTTTGTTTTAAATGACTACATGCTAAATGAATTTTCAAATGTAACAGAATTTCTTGATTTTGATCATGTACCTGTATGATATAGGTTCCAACTATCCTGAATGCTCTTCAAAGGAGCGTGCAGGCAGTGCTTGTTGGGAAGATCCAGATCCAAGACTGGTTTGGGAATGGCATCAAGCGAGCAGCGCTGATGAACAAGTGGGTTCTGAAGGAGGTGAGCATTGATGAAGACGAGCGCTGCCTGTTGCAGACTGATGGATCCTTCCTCTATCTGCTTTGCAAGGATGGCCTCTACAAAATAGGCTCAGGGTACAGCGGCACCGTCAGGGTAAGCCATCCTTTTGTTCTACCAAAATGTCTTCAACAAAGAATCGGCTATACATTTATCTCGTTAACTGACGTGACTTTATAAATCGGGGGCATGCTGAGTATGAAATCATTAAAAAAATACATTTATTGGAGTCAGTAAAAAGGAGTTTTCTATAGTCATGAGCTTTTCTGTTGAAATGTGTAACAGCATTATACCTCTTCTGGAGTGTTAGTATATTTCTTCCAGTCGCATATTCCTGTGATTTATTGCTGAAACTGTGAGATGTCAAAATCACCGTGCAAGTGTGCTCATGGAAGACTAATTATTGCAGGGCCACGTGTACAACTCTACATCACGCATCAGGAACCGAAAGGAAAAGAGGTCATGGCTTGGATTTGCTCAGGTAATGGACTACTTTTGTTAACAGCTCCTCAGAGAGCATATTTATTCTTTGTAACACCCAGTCACATTCTAGCTGTCTGGTATAGGGCTTGGGTCACTTATTGATGTATCTATTAATTCATGGTAGGTAGCAGGTAGCCATGTTTTTTCCGATGATTATAAAGCACAGGTAATTTTTTTTTTTGTTTTTTAATGAACTGAAAGTTTGCAAAGGTGTTATTAAACACTCACGTTAAGAGGAAGGAGTCATCAAATTAATAATAATAATAATAAATGATAATATAATATAATCAAGATCCATTAAAGTGTAGCATGCAGGAAATTATTGACTCATTAAATGATCTTTTTTATGTGTTGATGTAGTAAGAGCAGATCTCCTAGCACCAAAGATGTCTTCAGCAATTGGAACAGAGGTTGCAGATACAGCTAGCTTAGCGCTTTGCCAATGTGGCAGTGGGAGGATATGTTTTCCTCTGCGGTGCAAGTGGAATCCAGAGATAGGCAGTCCATGGCAAAGTGCTAGACAACCTTCTCCTTTACCAGCTGCAATGTTGACATATATCTCTCCTCAGTTGGCCATAGTTGACTGGTGGGAGGAGATGTTCGGGTTGCCTCTGGGTCTGCTCTCCCTGGGGATGAGCGGGCTCCTTCTGTCTTGGTGGCCGCCCTCTGCAGAATTACATTACAAAAAAGAAGTTTTAAATGAGTGCTTTCAAATTAAACAATGACAATAAACAATGACAATATTAATAAAGTGCCTGTTTTTATATGGAAACAAGCACTGTGGTGAGACTGTTAGATTCTTTCAAGACTTTAACGATTCACATAATGACAGACCTAAAAAGCAGGAATCAAGTACCTGTACATCAGATTCGCTCTGATGATAAACTGTCTTTCTCAAAAACCTTGGTTTTTAGAGGCAGGTTTTTGAAACTGATGATGATGTTTCATTGCTCATCACTTTCATCACAATTTTCAGGGGTTTAAGGAGTTCAGTAACCTCCTCTGCAACTCTTACATCTTGGTCATACAATGCAATTATGTTCTTCAGGGCCTTTTCTGTCAGTGCTGAATAAACAGCAGCTTTTCACCACATTCTACAGAGGAACTATAGAAAGCATTTTCTGTAGCTGCATCACAGCTTGGTACGAGAGTTGTTCCATTTCAGATTGCAAGACCCTACAGAGTGAGGACAGCCGAGATAATCAGTGTCTCTTACCCGTCTGTGACGGACATTGACACCACACACTGCATTTAGTAAAGACAACAGCATTGTGGATGACCCCACACACCCCTCAAACACCCTGTTTTCCTTCCTCATGTCTAGCAAAAGTTATGTAGTATATGGGCCTCCATGGCCAGAATGGGAACAAATGCACGCCTGAAATGAACTTCTTTCCTCTCCAAACACAATGAACGATTCTGCCTTAAACAAACAACTTACACCCTAACTTCCATTGTAAATACTCAGAGAGGAAACAGTTTTCAATTTTAGTTCAGTACCGTACTAGATGGTATAGTAAAATACGTGTAAAGTTAGACCCCTAACAGCTCCTGAAGACACCTCTGCAGCTGCTACATTTGTGATGGATTTGGACAATCTATTTCAGCGTGGACCTATGAGCATTGAGAGAAGCAAGTAAACCAAAAGCAATAAATGTCAGCAGTTGTGTTAATGTGTGTGCTTTCAGAAAAATGTGTTGATATATCGCTGTGTTGATAGAATTGCTACTAACAAAATGTTCACCACCAATGTTCAGTGTTAGATGTTTAAAACGTCCTCTATTTGTAGGGTTCCCTGCTATATCGAGACATGAACAGTCACAGCATGGCAGCCATCAAGATCAACCCAGAGACACTGGAGCAGGAGGGCACTATTACAATGCCTGGTAATACCTCTCAAAAATATATGCAGTTGATTTTTTTTTTTCTTCCTGTTTTTAATTCATTAACAGCCTGAATATTCTATTTTTACACTATCACTATTCTGTCTTCGGGTTTGGTTTTATTTGAGCTAAGTTTTATAGTATGTAAAGCCAGTGACACACCAAGCCAACTCCTTGCTGTGTACCATTGTCGCACAATTGTCAGCGTGGTGTGTACTGAACCTTTGACTGTACTTGGCCCTAATCAGCTATTTTTTGGCTGGTTGAGCATGTTGCTGGTATGCTGAGGAGAGAAATGAAAGAGCAACGCAAGCTAATTGCACTCTAAGAACACACATGGAATAATGCCAGTGCAAGTGGCAGAGCTTTATCACTAAGACTAGGCATTTTTCTCAAGGTGCTGTAGTAACACATTAACATAAAACATGGAATACTTTATAATTTATTTATGCACAGTTAAATTAATGTACTTTTATGTAGTTTTTTTAACCCTCGGAGTGCCAAGGTGTTTGCGTTTTACTTTCAAACAGTTTAGCTTAAAAGCACAGACAGTTGACACTTACAGTACATTTGGTGCAGTTTTACAGTGCCATTATACACATATTATGGCTGTGACCTACAAAAGCTGAAGGTAATCATCAGTTGGATGTAGTGCTCGGTCTTTCTCGTCAGCTTGGTGTGCCTGGGCCCTAAGAATGTTGCTTTGTATGAATGACACTGTGCTCTTGTTTTTTTTCAAAGGTCTTCAAGCAGATGGGCAGAATATCATATTCACTGATGGAGAATATATCAACCAAATAGCAGCCTGCAAGGATGTAAGTAGGGACACTCAGTAGTACTTATTGTTGTGTAACAAAGTGTAACCTTTTGAGGCTGTTAATACTGCTTTTCATATATTTTTCAGTTTCTTTATTTCTGTGCCACATGTGTTGAAGTTTAGATTATCTGAATAGCATGCCATTTTTTATGTGCCAGTAAACTTGGTGACAGAGTGATGCATCCAGTCTGGGCAGAGCCTGCTGTTCAAATGCCTTTGCTAAACAGCTTGGAGAGTCTGTTCACTTCAAACTGAAATGAAATTTCTGTAATACAGGGCAAACAGCTCTTACCACACAACAGTTTGTCACTTATGGCACAGAAGACGGCAGCATCCTGTTCCTATCACACACACACACACAAACTCAACCAGCTAGAGTGGTGAGAGAATTAGGTGCTTAGAACAGCCAGGATCACACCATCTGAAAGAAAAAAGGATTATATTAGGACCATAGTGTGGCTGCGTGTATGCATGCATGTGCATGTGTCTGCCTTAAGATTGCATGTGGCCGTGGGCATTCTCCCAGTGTAAAGCTTGCTGTCCACTCATGTGAGTGAACCACTGTGAAGCAGGGAATTGTGAAGTTTATACATTTGCCTCTAAGGACCTTTGGAGACAGCCTGGGATATAAATTAGGCTGTTTCAAATTTAGCATAGATTTTGAAAAAAGAAAGTGTGTGTGTGTGTGTATGTACAAACAACCTCTTAGCAGCCAACACGGATATCCTGGGGAGAGGGGCATGCGCACTTTTACACTGTCATGCATAAATGAATCAGAATGTTCATGGCTATATCTAATTCTTTGCACACACACATTTTGAACATTGCCTTTTACAGTGAAACAGAATTTTTAATCCCAATAAATTCAATTTTGATCCCATGAAATTGTTTAGATGG
>JBBPCX010000002.1:13836712-13931215 GCA_037974365.1 Hydrocynus forskahlii | reverse complement strand
GGAGCCTAATAAATAAGGTTAAACAATTAAACAAAACAATTACATAGGTCACATGGTGCTTATATATGAAGTCTGAAATGTCTGCTTATATTTAATACATATTTTTTCCTGCAATGTTTTGAAGATAAAAGGTTTTGGAACAACAGCGACAAGGCTGCATTTGTTTGTTGTGTGGCTCAGAGATCTGGGTTAGAGCTTGGTGCTAATGGAATAATTTTGAAAAACATTTTAAAACCTGCTACATTGATGATCCTCTGTGGACTGTGCTCTCTGTGAATCAATGGATTGGGTCTGGGATACATTTCCACTAGTGTAACACATTGAACATGACATGAACACAAAGAAAACAGTGTAGCTGTATAGTGCACAAAATGTCTTTTAATTGTAGCACATTTCCTACAGACCAGGCCTGGATAGTGTGTACATCCAGTGGAGCTTAATTGTTCTAGCGCAGAAATGTTATCATGTCAGGAGAAAATTGAGCTGTAACAATGCCAATCATTTTAATGCAGGATGGTTTTGTGGTGCGGATCTACGCCACCAGCACAGACCCGGCTTTGCAGCAGGAGCTGCAGCTCAAGCTGGCTAGAAAGTGTCTCCACGCCTGTGGCATCTCCCTTTTTGACCTGGAAAAAGACCTGCATATCATTAGTGAGTTCTACAATACCAATATATTTTTAAATGCTCACCAAAATATGTAAAAATATGCAGCTGAATTTGGGACACTGATAACTACCACCATATCTTTCGTTCTCACCCATCTCATGCTGTGTTTCTGTGTCTGTGATTTTTCCTTTCTTTTTCTTTTTTTTTTTTTTTTTTTAAATCTGTGATCATGTCCTCAGGCACAGGGTTTGATGAAGAAGCAGCGCTGCTTGGAGCTGGCAGAGAGTTTGCCTTGATGAAGACAGCGTCTGGGAAGGTACACTTCTACCATATCATACACACTTATGTGATTTTTAAGAAAGCATTACACAGCCATAACCCATGTTCTGAACATTTTTGGGCAGTTAAACAATTTATGAGAGCCTATGAAGTATAGCTACATGGGAATTTTGGCATAAATCTGTCAGATATGTATTAACTTAGCAGAGAGTGTATTTGTGAATGGTTGTGGGTTAGAGAATGTTTTTACCAGAATATCTGTGTTGGGTGTGTCCACATGTGCATAATATTCAGCCTAGTCAGTGTTGCAGTAAAAATAGATCTGATTGACCTTAGACACAACAAAAATCTTGCTGCATTGTATTAAAGACTGCCTTACAGTACTAAATCTGTCATTAGTAGAAGTGCCTATAGATGCCACTTTTTGTGATAGAAAAGAGCAGAACTTTAGGAAGAGATTATATTGAGATAGAAAAACCTTTACTTGACAAGCCTTTTCTGTCCCTCCGCCCCTCACTTAAAGATCTACTACACCGGGAAGTATCAAAGCCTTGGTATCAAGCAAGGTGGCCCATCAGCCGGGAAGTGGGTGGAACTGCCTGTCACTAAGTCACCCAAAATTGTGCAGTTCTCTGTGGGCCATGATGGATCTCATGCCCTCTTGGTGGCTGAAGATGGCAGTGTCTTCTTCACTGGGTCTGCCAGTAAAGGAGAAGATGGAGAATCAAGTAAGATAGCTTAAAATTGTCGACAATGGTGGTGTGGCATTGTTGTTAGTTTGGGGTTTTTACATTCTCATGTGAAGTATTTCTGATATATAAGTCAATTGAGCCAAAATGTGGACATTTATAATATAAACCTCTGCAAATTATAACACAAAAGTATTATTGTCAATTTTTACTCATTCATTTACAAAAAAACATGTGAAATTCTGTAATGTTGTAATCTTGAAATAATTGTAATAATCTTTTTCCTTCAGCAAAGAGTCGGAGGCAACCAAAGCCCTATAAGCCCAAGAAGATGATCAAGCTAGAGACAAAGACAGCTGTATACACAGCCTGCAACAATGGCAGCAGCAGCATAGTTACAAAGGACGGAGAGCTCTACATGTTTGGCAAGGATGCCATTTACAGTGACAGCACCTGTAAGTGTCTTTTATAAACACTGCCTTTGTGAAGACACTTAATGATCTGTGGGCAATTCTTCCATTCTCCTTGCACCTGTTCACACAGGGATCTGGTAATGATTCCTTTGTGTATAGGAATCATGCCAGACCAGGCTTGCCATTAGGGCTGGACTGATTTAAAAAATATCAGTAAAATTTTTTAAAAAATCCGTAAATATCAGTTATATAAAATCAGTTATTTTAAAGTGACGTTCAGTATATCTAGGGCAGTTTCACATTTGCGCAAGAGAGGGACAGCAAAACCCATTGCTTTTTCACACCAAGTCTTGAGTTTTACAGATGAAACACAAAAAAGGCAAGTGAAAACACAGTAACACCAGTGTCATATGAAAGCCTATTGTTGCACTTGGTTTGCTCACAGCTTGTTTGCACACAGCTTGGCTATAGAGTTTTAGCCTTAAGTTAGTGAACTTTTTTTCTTCGAATTGTGTGTTAACTTCATTGTCATTTTTACTCTGAGACCTTTTTTTTTTTCTTTTTCTTCATCTTCTGGTGAGCGTTTAATGTACAGGTTAATTGGAGCAAACTTTTCAGTGTCTTTACAATCACATTTACTTTTTATCTGTCAAATTTGACTCGGTGTGAAAACACTTCATTGTGATTAAACATTAGATTAATGTTAAGAATGTAATAAAGCTATTTCTAAAGACCTTTTCACCCATGTAGCTGCTTGACAACTCTGTCATAGGACTTATTCAAGACTGGAGTTTAGCATTGCAGATCAGAGCTTAGAATGGTTAGGCTTGCAAAAAAAAGAAAGATTTAAAAGAAAAATAACAAGTAAATTATTTGACTTATTGATTTTTATTGATTTTTCAAATCATTAAGCGATCTCAGCCCTAACCCTAATTTTTGAGAGTCGTCTGATGATTACTTCAGTTGATATATCTACTTTGTGCTTTTTCCCCTCATCTCTGTGACTGTGGTGTTGAGTAATTTATTTAAAGCCTTTTTATGTTCTCATCTTTCCTTCAGGCCAGGTATCAGATCTGAAGGGTCACTTTGTAACTCAGGTGGCTATGGGGAAAGCTCATACCTGTGTACTGACTAAGAGTGGTGAGGTGTGGACGTTTGGAGTGAACAACAAAGGCCAGTGTGGAAGGGACACAGGGGCCATGAATCAGGCCGGGAAAGGTAAGAGTCAGTCACGTATGAAGCTCTTTGGTGGCCCAGCCAGCCAGATGGATCAATCACATTACTTTTTCTGGGCTTTGGGTGCTGTTTAGTGGAACAACAGTGTGTTTTCTCCACATCAAAGCCTTTTTACAACCATCCTTGAGGTTTTACAGGTTTTGTTGTTGCAGCTTTTGGTGTGGAGAACATGGCCACAGCAATGGATGAGGACTTGGAAGATGAGCTGGATGAGAAGGAGGAGAAGTCTATGATGTGCCAGCCAGGCATGCACAAGTGGAAACTGGATCAGTGTATGGTGTGCACTGTGTGTGGAGACTGCACTGGCTATGGAGCCAGCTGTGTGAGCAGTGGACGGCCTGACAGGGTGCCTGGAGGGTGAGTCATACCCTCTTACCCACCGCAGTGCAAACCACATTGCAAGATTCTGCTTAATGAATGTGCTATAATGTCTTTGGATATGTTGTTTATATGTGCACCAGGTATGTGTTGTTTGTTCATGTACAAGCGTGTGTGTATGTTCTCTTCAGAATCTGTGGCTGTGGCTCTGGTGAGTCTGGCTGCTCCTCTTGTGGCTGCTGTAAGGCCTGTGCTCGTGAGCTGGATGGTCAGGAGGCCAGGCAAAGGGGAATCTTTGATGCTGTGAAGGAAATGATACCACTAGATCTGCTGTTAGGTACAACACTGGATTTAATCACCATCAGTCCTACCTCATAACTGGTTACAATGACTGCCATCTCCAACATTTTTATCATGTTCATCATTTCATGGCAAAGAGCTGCTGTTTCTGTAGAACTGCTATTGTTTGCCTGATGTCACCGTGCGTGTGCAAGTTGTGTCTGTATGTGCGTGCATGTGCATGTCCACTGACTTACATCGCTTTTCCATGCTCATCATTCACCCTGCCCGTGTTGTCTCTCGTTTGTCCCCTCTTTTGGCCCTGCCCATGCTGGACCATTTTTATTTTAGCTGTTCCTGTCCCTCCCCCTCCAGGCGTCAATATAGAGGAGCACATCCAGATCCGACAGGAGGAGAAGAGGCAGCGCATCAATCGCCGCCACAGGCTGGAAGAAGGCAGAGGTAAGATGCAGTCATTCACGCACACACACACACACACACACACACACACACACACACACACACACACACACACACACGATTCCTACACTTCTTCAGAGAAAAACAAGTCTGGAGTTATATGGTTGAGGCATGACTTTTTCCACATGCAGCCAATAGTCTTGTGAGACTGTGCAGTATACAGTGTCCAGTTATGTCCCTAGTCACCGTGCAGTGGAGAGGTTATTTATTAGAACAGCAGGCAGCATTTTAAGGCTAATGTAACACATGGATTATAAAATAAAAGAAAACACATTGTGACCTAAATAATTTTAGAAAAAATATAAACATTAATCATTTACTAATAATTGTCTTTTTATTTATTTTTTTTAAAGCCTCATTGAAATCATTCAACTTGGTGGCTATTGCCATTCCTAATGGCTTTAACCTTGTAGCCAAGACTTCTTGTTGACTGTGCTTAGAGCATTTGACTGATTATCATCATGTGTAGTCCTCTCATGATCATGACATTTTTACAGATGATTATCATATAAATAATTGTGATTAATGTAATTGCACCCCTGCCTTGTGCCCGTGGGACCTGGGATAGGCTCCGGGTACTTGCAACCCTAGTGAGGATTAAGTGGTTACAGAAAATGAATGAATGTAATTGTGATTATTTGTTTATTTTATGTGACTATTAAAGTACAAGCCACAAGTATTTGAATTGGGTGGTTGGCTGCCCTGCTTTACTTTGTAGCTAACATGATGTCGTACTAACGTTAAATGATATACTGCACTGTTGTATATGGGCACACACAAACGTTTGCAAACAGTTGCAGTGGGTCATGTGTTGTCAATCATGCAAAGCTTAAATGTTTCTTATGAGCTAAATTAGCTGCTTAGTTAACAAATTAACATCACTTAGTGCTACCCTCTGAAAATGTTATGTGTTTTTCTATTTATTCGACCCAGCTGATGAAAAAGGCAAATTTACATTGTGCTTGTTGTGACACAGTAATGAGTGGAAAATAATTTACATCAGCTTAAATATTTGCAATTAGGTGATTATTTGACAGGTCTTTCTATACTTTTGTCCAAGATTTTCTTAAAAATAATAAAAACTTTAAGGAACTGATTCACAGAGCTACAGTAGTTACATCATCCTTCACATGTGCTTGTGTTATTTGTGACTGGATTGGTTTTGTGCAGGTGCTTCCCATGCTTGTATATCTTTTGATTTGCCATGTATTGTATACTGTTATATTTTTTCATTTGTGAGATGCTTTGCCCATGCATGTGAAAGTTTTTTTCTCCCCCTCATAGGCCCCCTTGTATTCCCTGGCCCCCTTTTTATGAACCAGCGTGAGCAGGCCCTAGCCAGACTAAGACCCCTTCAGGCCTTTAAGATAATGCGGGACAAACTCAAAGGTACTATGGTCTTCACTATAGACTCCACTTGGAGCTCAGCTGCCCCTGCCCTCACCAGACACTGCCCCTTTTCTCTTCACACCTCTTCTCTTTTCACCTCTTCTCTTCTCACCTCTTTTCTTCTCTCCTCTCCTCTCACCTCTTCTCTTGTCTCTTCTCTCCTCTTCTCCTCTGACCTCTTCTCTTCTCACCCCACTCTGCTTGTACACTGTAGTCGTAGAGGAAGAGAAACAGCCCCGTTGTGCTCATTATTTTCTCTTCTTAGTATCTGAACTCAACTTCTCATTATTTTATTTGAATAGCAGTAGTAGTCAGGCTAAAGATGAGTCTCGTTATGGAAACAACAGCTGGCACATTTGACAGCAGTGCTGAAAATAGTATGAGGAGCCCTTTTATTTTTATGCAATGTTTCAAACATCACTGTTCACTTTAAAGTGAGTGTTTAAAGTCCTTGCTATAAATAGAATGTAATACACATGATTATTTTAGGAAGAATGAAATAAATAATAAACTCCACGCGAGTGGTCTTACTGTGTTTTTTATGTTTTTGCATATCCCCTAATTCAACTAGATGAACTAATCCTCTTTGGTGGTTAAAAAGTCCTATTTTTTAGATTGAAGGAGCTAATGCAGTCTGTTATGTTCTCAGTGAGGTAGGGTTGGGCAAGATAGCAAAAATGTAACAAACTATACAATACTAATCATCATGATGTTTTGTTATATTTTTGTTCAGTGTTCACATACTGCAGTGAAACATGAATTTGTTCATAAATAATGCCCATCTCTACAGTGAGGTTGTTCACTGAGTTAGTTTACTCAGGGGTAAGATTAAAGCTTGCCCATGTTGTTTTGATTGAACACTAGCACTCTTGGTTCTGATTGTTAACAAATCAGTGACAAACTTTTTAACCTCTAAAATGCCTGTTATGAAGCTCTCACTTTTAGATGTGTTTTTAGTGTCACATTTTTAATTGGTTTATTCGGTTTCATTTACTGTGCATGCCTTTTTTCCCTCATTTCATCTTTTTCTTGAAGCTCCAGTTCTTTCCTCCCAGGTGACTGATGGACCCCAGCCTCCCACGCTGGTTCAGATATCTCTCTGAGTGAGGTTGTCCTTCTAGGCTCTCTTCAACAGCATCTAACCATGTTCTGTATTATAGATGGCAGCAGTGAACGTGGGGAAAAAGATGCAAGTAAGATCACTACTTACCCTCCAGGAGCTGTGCGCTTTGACTGTGAGCTCCGTGCTGTGCAGGTCAGCTGTGGATTCCACCACTCAGGTAAGCTAGAGCTGCACCTTACAAAACACACAGATTGTTGTATGTGTTAATAGAATAAATGCACTAATCTCAACTGATTGTTATCTGAAATTGTAAGCCTACAAAATGCTACAATGAATGATTTTTTTTCCATTACATCAAAATTGAGTTTTTGCTGGTTACAAAATGCACTACTTCTTCCCATTTTACTCTTTTCTGTGAATGGTGTTATACTATTTCTGCTGTTTTATAAATACACTATATAGGACAAAGTGCACAACTATTTCATAATTCCTAATTTTCTTAATTCCTTGTAATGTTGTAGTGCAGTTTTACATAGATGCAGACATGCTGTTGTTCCTATTTGAATGTAAGGGCTCATATATAACTCTCCTATAGTGGTGTTAATGGAGAATGGAGATGTTTACACCTTTGGCTATGGGCAGCATGGCCAGCTAGGACATGGAGATGTTAATTCCAGGTAAACATGTTCCATCATACTTCAACATTTTTAATGTGTTTTGCCTTATGTAAAATTAAATATTCTGCACATATGGCAATACTATAAGATAAATTGGTCAGATTCAGGCTGCTGATGCTTTTTCTGTTTCACAAAGGGGATCTCCCACACTAGTGCAGGCTCTCCCTGGTCCCAGTGTTCAGGTGACAGCAGGCAGTAACCACACTGCAGTGCTACTTATGGATGGTCAGGTCTTTACTTTTGGAAGCTTCTCGGTATGTTGGTCGTTGAGTGTTATTTTGCTTAAAATGACTAATACCATTATAAGTTATGTCAGTATAAGTGCTGACCGAAAGGCTAAAGATTTCTTTTATTGTGTCTTTAGAAGGGACAGCTTGGTCGGCCCATTTTAGATATGCCCTACTGGAATGCCAAGCCTTCACCCATGCCCAATATTGGTGCCAAATATGGCCGCAAAGCCACATGGATTGGTGCCAGTGGAGACCAGACCTTCCTAAGGATTGATGAAGCGCTAATCAACTCTCACGTTCTGGCCACTTCAGAGATCTTTGCCAGCAAGCACATCATTGGTACTTTTCCCTGCATGACTCACACTCTGTATTTGAGAGTCTATTTTATTTTCTGGTGAAACATATCCCTGTCTGTCCTAGAGCAATTGTCTGTTCTCTTTAGGATTGGTTCCTACCTCTGTATCTGAACCACCTCCCTTCAAATGCCTGCTGATCAACAAAATGGATGGGAGCTGCCGGACCTTCAATGACTCAGAGCAAGAAGACCTTCAGGGCTTTGGCCTCTGTCTAGACCCTGTATATGATGTCATCTGGAGGTAAGGATTCAGTTACACTGTGTACACTGGGCTCGCTTCCTTATTGCAGCAAAAATGTGCTGGTGCCTAAAGAGAAGAAGAAAACGATTAAAGGACACAATACACTGCACAGTAATCTGTGTCTGTGTTTTGTGAGTTCTTATAAATTTCTCACCTTACAGTATGTGAAATTGATAACACTAACACTGACCTAGCATAAACAGTTCTTGTTCTTTAGTCTGTCCTATTGTTTTTGTACATCAAGCTGAGCTTCTTGCCTCTCTAGGTTCTTGCCTAGCACACAGGAAATGTGGTGCTATAATGCTGTGATCGCAGATGCTCGCATGCCCTCTGCCTCGGACATCCAGTCTCGTTGCTGCATCCTGAGTCCTGAGCTGGCCCTGCCCTCTGGCTCCCACACGACCACCACACGCTCCCACGGAGCCCTACATATCCTTGGTAGGATATCTTACCTCCTGTCAGTCACTCTCTTTTTGTCCCGTCCACTCTGTCATACTGCAGCTTCACCTTTTCATATAATGTGACTGTTTAATCTCCTGTTCAAAGTTATCTCCTTATGATAGCCTCTCAAGTTCGGTCTGAACTGAAAGGAGGTATACACACCAAGTGATGAATGAGCTGAACTTCTGCTGCTTTATTTACTCTAGTTTTACACGAGCAAAATGTTGCTATAATTTCTGATGAATATGGCTTAGGTTAGATGTGTCGTTCATAAGTTAACCTCACGAGTGGACTCGAGCTTGAGGTTTAAATCAAAATGGTACAATTTCAGAAAAATTGTGACAGCAGTTTTCACATATGAACTCTGGACAGTGTCCAGAGATGCCCTTTAACACAGATAGCAAACAGCAGAGAAATACTCCTTTTAGAAATACTCCATTTAGTTTAAATGAAGGAGGATGTGAGGGTAGAGTGTGCAGGAGGCAGGACATGACACAGTCACGGAGTGAAATTTAGATGTAAACAGCCTTGCTCTTCCTTGACTTTACCAGACAATTTTGGCATTTGACCTTGCTGACAGACATTCCTGAATCTCGTCTCCTCTCCAGGTTGACATTTTAATTGGTGGTTTTGTGAAAATTACCCTACACACTAAAATGTTTGTATTTGTCCGGTTTTGTAAGTCGCGTGGTAATGAATGGACATTGGCAGGGTAAAATTTGTTGAATGTCAGGTCCAACTGATTTGGACATTTGTCATCTCACATACAGCTCCTCTTACCAGTAATAATCGAGCTTTTTATGCAATAATAAATTATCATAAACACACAGTTGCATATATGTTGAACTTAGGTTTAGTACAGTTGTGTATTTATATGCAGTCTTTAATTTAAATTGAAGATCGTGTAAAGGACATAAAAGATAATGTCACATAACTTTCTTCTGCTCTGTCCTGAAAAAACAGAAGTCCTTCTTTTAGGTGCAAATGCTGGTAGAAATAAACTGTCAGGTTTAATGTTAGATCTTGGTAGTTTCTCAGCTTCTCCTGTGTCAGCTGTCCTCTCTGTGTCACTATCGATTCAGATTTATCTTTCGAAGCACATATAGATAATATTACTTAAATTGCTTTGCTCAGAAACATACTTTCCCTACATACTGCAGACAAATTTGTTTATTACCCCTGACTGGATTACTGTAATTTCCTGCTGTTAGGAAGTTCCTGTAAGAACCTAAATAAACTTCAGCTAGCTATTTGAAATGTTGAAAATGTTTTGTAAAAATGTTTGCTCTGACTGGCTTAGAGAACTGTAGCCTACCAAAGATAACCTTTTAGTGTACAAATGAAATTTACCAGTAGAACAGCAGTTGTTTATTTAAAAAAATCACCTTCATAAAAGAACTGAAATGACTCTGGATGTACAGGGTGTCTGGATACACTAGCAGCCATGCAGGAACTGAAGATGGGTGTGGCCAGTTCTGAGGAGGAGACACAGGCAGTGATGAAAGTATACTCCAAAGAGGACTATAGCGTGGTCAACCGCTTTGAGAGTGAGTACACACTTACTGTGACACCATGACAATGACACTGGAATTTTTTTTAGAAACGTGATCTCTTTAAAAATTGCTTTACTAGTTTAGCCAGTGGCATTAAACAGAATGTGGCAGTTTTTTCAGTGTGCTGTGTTATTGTCCAGGTCATGGTGGAGGCTGGGGCTACTCTGCTCACTCAGTAGAGGCCATTCGCTTCTGTGCGGATGCTGACATTTTACTGGGGGGTTTGGGGCTATTTGGAGGCCGAGGAGAGTACACTGCTAAAATCAAGGTATATAAGCTCACTCCTGCTATTAAAAAATCTTTTCAGTTTTCTTACATTTAAGTCCTTACGAATATTTCCATGTTTTATGAATGCCCTGGTGGATGGTTGGCTGTTTTCTTGCAGCTGTTTGAGCTGGGCCCAGATGGAGGAGATCATGAGACAGATGGGGATCTATTGGCTGAGACAGACGTTTTAGCCTATGATTGTGCTGCTAGGTACTCAAAGCTATGTTTCTATTTTTTCCACATAACAAATAGACAATTATTTCATCACAAAAATGAATGGGTTCTTATTAAACAGCTTAGTTATAAGTAACAGTGCAGTAAAGTACAGACTCAGCTTTAATGACATATAGCCTTTGGGGCGGGGGGGTGGTGGTGGGGGGGTGCTACTGATTGTTGCATACTTGTTTAAGCATGTCTATACTGCTTTGTTATTAATGGCACTGTTAAACAGAATATGTTCTTTTCTGTTTGTGTGTTTTTGATGGGGAGTCAGAACAGTGTGAGCTTTTGTCTTCTTGAAGAGTTTGGTCTGATTGTTTGACCTGTATGTCTTTGCAGAGAGAAATACGCCATGATGTTTGATGAGCCTGTGCTGCTGCAGTTGGGCTGGTGGTATGTGGCCTGGGCTCGAGTTTCTGGACCCAGCAGTGACTGTGGCTCACATGGCCAGGCAACTATAACCACTGATGATGGGTACCAGTCTTTTTATTCTCTCCAAAAAATGGAAGCATTCTTTGTGTGAAGACATGTCAGTGACTTTATCTCTGTGCCACTTTGCAGTGTGGTGTTTCAGTTCAAGAGCTCCAAGAAATCAAACAATGGTACCGATGTGAATGCTGGGCAGATACCTCAGTTGTTATATAGGTATGTGCTATAGACACTACATTGATAAGTGCCCTGATGTGGTATTTTTCTATGTGTCTCTGAGTTCATCAGCTTATGAATTTCCTTGCTTTTCTCAGGTTGCCATCTAATGATGGCAATGCAGCAAAAGGAAAACAGCAGACTAGTGAACCAGTTCATATTCTGAAGCGCTCCTTTGCGAGGACTGTCTCAGTGGTATGCTTGTACACTGTCCCGCAAAGAACACACATATTCATCCATTATAAATGAACACTTTTGTAATAGGTTCAGTAGGAGATAACAAATTAGTCTGGTTTAGTTTTGTCTGTTTTAAGAAATAAAAATAATTTTGCAGAATTATATATAGAAAAAACAGTACCTTGGCTAGAATGCTGACCTCCTATCCCATATATTTAATTCTAAAAGCTGTGTGCATATTTTCTTCTCAGGAGTGTTTTGAGTCTCTACTGAGTATCCTCCACTGGAGCTGGACTACACTGGTTCTAGGTGTGGAGGAGCTCAGAGGACTGAAAGGGTTCCAGTACACGGCCACCTTGCTGGACCTGGAGCGATTACGCTTTGTGGGCACCTGCTGCCTACGCCTTCTACGTGTTTATATCTGTGAAATCTACCCTATCTCTGGTAATCTTGGAACAGGGCGCACAGTTTATAGTTCTAGTTGTAAAAATAGATTTAAGGTCAATATCTAGGGGATGCTGCCATTTTCACAATACCATGTTATTATATTACCACCATTATTAAATCTGCAGAACTATTGTTATTTAAAACTACCTGCTGTCACAATGTACTCTTACTGTGGACCCAATGGCACAGTACATTTGTTTGTGGACGCCAAGTACATATACCCTTTTGCACGTCAGGCAGAAAATATCAATTGTGGAGTTCCTTCAAACTACAAAATAAAAAAACTGATATGTGGCACAATAGCCTCATAAATACAGGTAATACTAGCATAGGCAGTAAACTCGTGTTCTGTGTAAATTAGGGTTTCAATGAGCAATGTAGTTTTGGTTTGATATCACTTTCAATTCTGGTATATTTTTTTTAATAGATAACCCTAAAAACAGAACCTGTAGAATTTAAGAGATTTTTAAAAAAGCTCACAGTATGTGGACACATTCATAGCATAAGTCTCTCCCCCCAGATTTTGCTCTGAAAGGATGTTGCATGCTTGGTTTTGATAATTTATAATGGTTTCCACAAAACATGATGAATGAGACACCCTCAGAAGAGACTGATGAGCATATCTGCAATTCAAATTGAATTTTTTTTTTTGGTCACGATTTTTGGTTCTGTGTTGAAATCATTACATGTAATATGCACTGCAAAATCTTCTGCAGATTATGTTGTGTGTCCAGTGTTAACGTCTGTAATTCTAACAAAGCTTATTTGTGATTCTTGTCCTGTTCAGCTAGTACCAAGGCAGTTGTGGAGGAGTCAAGCAAGCTGGCAGAGTGTGTGGGGAAGACACGCAGCCTGCTGAAGAAAATTCTGTCAGAGGGCATGGACAACTGCTTGACCAAGCTGGATAATGACCCACAGGGCTACCTTAGTCAGCCACTCACTCTGCTGGAGGCGGTGCTTCAGGAATGCCACAACACCTTCACAGCCTGCTTCCACTCCTTTTACCCTACCCCTGCCCTTCAATGGGCCTGCCTCTGTGACCTGCTTAACTGCCTTGACCAGGTAAATGCCAACTCAGGACATTAAATGTGTCATTAAAAGCTTTTTCCTCCATAACCCAACTTAATGTGGGGACAGAAATGTGTATGTGCATCCTCTTGAAATCTTTTTGTGCTGCCATGCAGCACACTAACAGTGACTAGCTGTGAGACTTTTGGGTCAATAGGTCTCTCCATGAACCCAAATGACTTGCATTACTGTTCTCCTTGAACACACTGAAGTGGAACCTGTTGGATCACACTACGTGCCCTCACATGCCCAAAACAGAAGGTTCAGTTCCCTGACCAGGCAGGAAGGCCATAGTTGAAGTCCAAATGCTGTATTCTAATCTACTATTGTGATATAGTTTAGTAAGACAATTCTGCTAAATATATAAGCACAAAAGTTCACAGAAATGTTCATTTTTGATTTAGCTACGGCATGTCATGGCTAAGTAATTAAATAAGTCATCAATTTTTAGCCTGTATTATTCTCAATGCATATATGTGTCAATAGTTTGCTTTGCAGTGCATAAAATAGGGATTATGTGAACTCCATACTGGTGTGTCCTGAGTCCTCAGTCTTAACATTATTCTTGAGAAGCTGAATACATGCAAGCCCCAATACATGCAGAAACTAAGCCACTTGACAGATTTAGGTCTGATAGGCCTGTGTCATTTTGTTCTGAAATATCTCTGGTGACTGGCTTATCTGCTCTTAGTCTTAGCTATTGCACTGACAGTAAATCCAATATCGACATTTCAGGACATCCAGGAGGCAAACTTCCGCACCTCAAGCAGTCGTCTGCTGGCAGCAGTGATGTCTGCGCTGTGTAACACATCGGTTAAACTGACTTCCATTCTGCCTATCGCGTATGATGGAGAGGTGCTGCTACGCTCGCTGGTGAAACAGGTCAGCACTGAGAATGACTCGGCCCTTGCTCACCGTTTCCCCCTGCTGGTGGCTCACATGGAGAAACTCAGCCATGTAAGTACTCTCAAACATTCTATTTGTGGATCCATACTGTGAATTTTTCAATGTGTTTCATGACTGTTGAAATAATGCACACATATATTGTTTTATTCCCATATTTAATATTAGATACTATTTAAACCTGATTAATAAAATGTTTGTATTGCTTATAAGAGCTTAATCAAATGTAGCCTTTTATAACATCAAAATGGTATGTCGTATGTTTGTTTGGGTTTGTCCAGACCGAAGAAAACCTAATGGGGATGACAAGTTTTCGGGAAGTGTTGGAGAAAATGTTGGTAATCGTGGTGCTTCCAGTGAGGAAAAGTCTGAGGAAAGAAATGGAGCTTTTCTCTCCTCATTTGGTGTCTAATACCTGTGGCCTGCTGGCCAGCATCGTGAGTGAGCTCACCGCCTCTGCTCTTGGCTCTGAGGTTAGATACATGGTTCATTGACTAGCACTTTGTCTCTGTTACCTCGTGGCTGTTACTCCTTTATTCTTCGCCTTTCACCATCTTCCCTTTCCTCGAAAAAAACGAACGGTCTCTCACCTCTGTTTAGATCCAACTGAGCTCTGCCCCTCTCCTCTAATCTTATTACAGCAGCCTGCTGGCCATAAATAGCATTTGGCTGCTGCTTGAGAGATGATATCACTCTGTTCATCAGATATATACTCCCCTCTCTGTTCCTGTTCTCTCCTCTGAGTATTATGTCGATTGTGCTTTAGGAAGATGAGTCATGGGCACAGGTGTGTTCTCCACAGGACTGTATTGCCCCACTATTGTCTGTTTTTTTGCTGTCCGTCACACTCTTGCATAGGAAAATGCCATGGATCAGTTGTCATGGCAACTGATCAGCTGTGCTGGCACTAAACTGGCTGTAAAAGAGAAAAATCGTGTCACAGTCCCTTTCATGTATGTTTCTTAGAATTTGTGATTACTATGCAAAATTGAATGATCATAACATATGGACCTCTTTACCCCCATTTAGGTGTTAAAGCTGTCTTTCAAGCAGGCAATAAGAAAAACATTATCTTTTAATTTATTCTTTTGCAATACTACCATCCAGGGGTAAAAGAAGTAATGTGTTCATGCTATAATATTTATTATTTGGTGTCTTATCCCGATACATCATCATTATTTTTTTAAATAAATGTTCTGCATATTAGATTGTCATTACCAATGAATGCTGTGCATTTTCACAATAAAACACAAATCATTCAGTATTGCATAGTTTTAAATTGCTCTAATTTACTTCCTCAGGTGGATGGGCTGAATTCACTGCACTCTGTAAAGTCCACGCCCAACCGCTTCACTAAGACCAGCCAGGGCCGCAGCTGGAACACAGGCAACGGCTCCCCTGATGCCATCTGCTTTACTGTAGACAAGCCAGGCGTAGTGCTGGTTGGTTTTTGCGTCTACGGGGGTGGGGGAATCCATGAGTATGAGCTGGAGGTTCTCGCTGATGATGTAAGTAGTTTCTTTAATTTGGTCATAAAATATTGCTGCTCTTATTTAATTAGACACTCTTATAATTTTTAAAAGCTGTAAAAGGTAACAAAGGGTTTTTTATTACATATTTAGTATCAGTCATAGCAACACTCTTTTTTAAAGTCATTCTTAGCTTTATTGTAATTTTCAAGAAAACTAGAAAGTCAAGTTTTTTTCATAGGAATGTATTGTATAATTGTTTGATGCATGTTTCAGGCACAAACAGAGCACCCTGGAGACTCAGCTCATTCCCACAGATGGACATCTTTGGAGCTGGTCAAAGGCACCTACAGCACTGATGACAGCCCCAGTGATATTGCTGAGATCCGGCTAGACAAGGCTGTCCCGCTGAAGGTGACTGAATTAATTATTTGAATACTATAAACCCCCTTTACTTGTGGTTCTTGCCTCAAATCTGTTCCTCATTTCTCTGTTTTCCACAGGAGAATGTGAAATATGCTGTTCGTCTTCGTAATTATGGCAGCCGAACGGCCAACGGAGATGGAGGGATGACCACAGTGCAGTGTTCTGATGGAGTAACATTCACCTTTAGTACCTGCAGTCTCAGTAGTAATGGCACCAACCAAACAAGAGGCCAGATTCCTCAGATCCTCTACTACAGGTTAGATATTACACATTCATATATGTACACAATGTTCTCTTGAAAAAAAAAACAACAACTATATTTTGCTTGTCATACATGAACTACATATACCTTTATAATGTGGTAAAAGATGTGTAACAGGTGAACATTAACATTTCGTATATATTTTGACATTTTCCTCTTAAGTAATTCTATGATACAAAATTGATTTTCCCTTTACCAGTATTATTTAATGATTTTCTTCACAGGAGTGAATATGATGGAGATCTGCAGTCTCAGCTGCTGAGCAAGGCCAATGAAGAGGATAAAAACTGTAGTCGAGCTCTCTCAGTGGTTAGTGCCGTGGTACGGGCAGCTAAGGACCTCCTGCACCGGGCCTTTGCTGTTGACGGTGAGCAGTATAATTTTAGTCTTGATTGTCTACTGTGTTTGTGTGCATTACTATAACAAATGTGTTCTTCTTCTTTGCAGCTGAAGATATTCCAGAGTTGCTGAGCTCCTCCAGTCTTTTCTCCATGCTGCTTCCTCTCATTTTGGCCTATATTGGTCCTGTGGCAGCCTCAGTACCAAAGGTGAATAAATGTGCTCTTTCTAGAGCTTTTTTCAGCCTTAATGGATTTTTCATTTTCTTGAAGCCTGCCTTTTTTTTTTAAATGTTAGGCTTTTTTAGCAAACTGAGCATCTATTATAATGTTGTGCCTGTTTCTGCCAGGCTGCTGTGGAGGTATTTGGTTTGGTGCAGGAGCTTCTCCCTGCTGTGTCTGCATTAAACCAGAAATACGCTCCTCCTGCATTCAACCCTAATCAGTCTACAGATAGCACCACTGGTAACCAGCCTGAGCAGGGCCTGTCAGCTTGCACAACCTCCAGCCATTACGCAGTAATAGAGAGTGATCATCCCTACAAGCAGGCTTGTGTCACCCAGTACAAGGTAAAGAATTAATTCAAAATCTCGTGAAGCGTTTGGTGCCAAATTAAAGAAGAAACTGTATAATACACAGTTCAAAAGTATATCAAGGTATCGGAGTATTTAAACATGTCTTTTGTTTCTTATGAAGCCAAAAGTAGTGTACAAAACTAAGAAGAGGAAAATCTGTTGTTTTTGTCTTTTAGGTATCCTTCCCAGACTGTGTGCGCTGGACCACCATAGAGTTTGACCCCCAGTGTGGCACAGCCCAGCCGGAGGATGTCCTACGGCTGCTCATTCCCAGTCGATCCCTGCACTTCTCTGGCCTAGGCTCCAGGCCCCTGGCCCATGAGACTATCAATGCCTGGTCTGAGCTTAAGAAGTTTTCTGGCTCTACTGGCTGGCCTACCACTGTTCTTGTTCTGCCAGGTACGATCATGATCTCAAATGCTCAAGCTAAGTTCACATTACACAATTACTGACATGGAAATCACTGACAAAAGCCACTGATCAGAAGTAACTGGGCTCACAAATGGGCTCCTGACTCCTATGTGTGAATTATTCATCATTTGTGAGACATGCCAATGCCTCACAGACCCATGACAGATATCTAGCATACTAAATATCTAAACCTGTCAATGAGTCCATATCCTGTAGAGTGAAAATTGTTGTGACTGGTAGTGAGTGCCATGACAAGCTACAGGTAACGAGAGCGAGGGGTGAGGGGATAACCCAGAGGGGGAGTTTTTCCTTATTTTTTATGTTTTATATTCCTTTCTTTTTCTTTCTTGTTTCTTCAGTCAAAATCAAGGAAGTGAATAGGAAAGGAAGTTTAATTCAACCATGTATGGGTTCACATTATTTCACAACAACAAGAACTGGGCAGCAAGTGTAGTATGAACAGTACAGCAATCTTACAACTTTGAAAGTCTTCTGGTGTACAAAGGAATTAACACAGCGTAGTCCTGCATCTGAATCTCTGTTCAGTTCTTGTAATATACAGACTTTCGTCTATCAAGGACCAGCAGAGCCAAATAATATAAAAGAAGCAAATATTTATCGGATTTAGACTTCTTCAGAATTTATATATAAAATTCTGCTAATATGTGTCATATCTAGGCCCCAAACAGTTACTTCTATAACTTGTGATTTGTTGAAGCTCATCATACTGGATTAAAACTTTTCTATGTATTTACTTACATTTTTATAAAGTCAGTTAATGTTTCACCAATGCTCATATAATATGCAGTAATTTCCATCAAGTGAAATCAGACATTTAACCAGTAATGTGAACTTTTTAGTATTTAAAGTAAGCTGTTCTCTAGTCTTCTCCTCTCTGACCATCATTAACTGCTTTTCATGTGCTTTTCTTCTTTAATATTAGGTAACGAGGCCCTCTTCTCCTTGGAGACAGCATCAGATTATGTAAAGGATGAGAAATCTTGCTTCTATGGCTTTAAATGTGTTGCTGTGGGGTATGAGTTCAACCCTGGTCCTGATGAGGTATGGAATTACATTTTAATTGCATTGCTTTGGCAGGAAATAAAACCTTCTTTGTAAAACAATACATAAAAATTACAATAAATAAATCTGAAAATGTCCGAATGGCATAGACAATACTTTGTTCAATTTCTTTCCTGGAAACTTAGCTTAGTGTTTTTGTGGGTTCAGAAAAAGGCTTTGTTATTCTTTTTTTCATGCATATTAACGGAGATTCCACCTGCTTGTGTCTCTCAGGGCATCATTCAGCTGGAGAAGGAGCTGGCATATTTGGGAAGTATGTGTGCTGCTGCTCTCATGAAGAAGGATCTTGCTTTGCCTATTGGTAAAAGTATTTTATTTAAATCACAATATTTTCTTAATGATTTTTGTGTTAATTATGCCCAGTTTTAAACGTGACTTCTGTTTAACAGGGTATCTTTCCTCCTCTTGTACAGGAAATGAACTAGAAGAAGATTTGGAGATCCTTGAGGAAGCATCACTCCAGGTATTACTTTTGAAAAAGGTTTTGTAAATAATTTGGGTTCATTAGGACAAAGTTGTATTTTAGCTTTTGTAATCATCTGTGTTAGGTATGTAAGGCTCATTCGGGGATCCTGGGAAAGGGTTTGGCTCTCTCTCACTCCCCCACCATTCTGGAGGCTCTGGAGGGCAACCTTCCCCTGCACCTGCAGAGCAATGAGCACTCCTTCCTGGAGGACTTCATCACTTGTGTGCCCAATTCAAGTGGAGGCCGCCTGGCCAGGTCAGGTTTCTCTTTACACTGAATAGCAGCAAAGACAAAATTAAACCAACACACATCTTGATAAGGTGAGTTATAACTTGCCTCTGTCTTCAGGTGGCTTCAACCTGACTCCTATGCGGACCCTCAGAAGACCTCCCTCATCCTGAACAAAGATGACATCCGTTGCGGTTGGCCAACTACAGTGGTGGTACAGACCAAAGATCAGTATGGGGATGTAGTACATGTGCCAAATATGAAGGTAAGCCTTCTAGTATTACAAATTAAAAGTAAACCATTTACTGTCTCAAGCTAATTTGTAATATGAGTCTTTTGAAATGTCATGTGGTCTGTAGGTGGAAGTGAAAGCTGTGCCCGTGTCTCAGAAGAAGTCCATTCAGCAGGACAACATGAAGAAACTGCAGCGACTGCCAGGGAGTTCCGCTAACTCAGCATTAGGATCAGACCTCACCTTCGGTGGATTGCCCGCACCAAAACTGGAGGCTACTTATGAACCCATGATCATCAAGGAGGCCCGTTACATTGCCATTACCATGATGAAGGTTTGCTGCAGCTCTTGTGTATATGCTCAGTTGTGGTAAAACTAGTAGGTACAGTGCATGTAACATTCATTTCATATTTGAATTGTGGCCTTTTTTGCCTCTCAGGCATACGAGAATTATTCCTTTGAGGAGCTGCGCTTTGCCTCACCCACTCCGAAGAGGTAAAAATGGGTTGCACTGCCTTTTAATATTCTTTATTCTGATGAGTGGTAGCTCCCTTTTCACAGTATCTCCCCTTATTTTCATCAGGCCCAGTGAAAACATGCTCATCCGGGCTAACACAGACGGCACCTACAGTGCCAACTGGACTCCTGGTGCGGTTGGGCTGTACACCATCCATGTCACCATAGATGGCATTGAAATTGGTAAATGGTCCTAGAATATTTTAGCATACATAGGTGTTTCAGTAGCAATACATGGCAAAGAAAGAATGTGGCTTTGGATCTAAAAGACTGTCTTAATTTTAATAGATTTATAAACTTTGCAGATGAATAAGCTTTACAGGGATGTATTTCAGTTAACAAATGATTCATTGAGAGATCATTTGTGTGGACTAAAACCACAGAGTTTTCTGCAGATGCTGGTCTGGAAGTGGAAGTGAAAGACCCACCCAAAGGGATGATCCCTCCAGGCACACAGATGGTCAAACCCAAAACTGAGCCACAGCCCAGCAAGGTGAGATTGTAGCTTACAACAACTAAACAAAGGCTTGATCTGCTTGGTCTTGCAGGAGTTCTCTTTGCAACAGTTTTTCTTCAAACATTCTTTGCGTTTGTTCGCCTTCGATTTATTAGAAATAAGCCTTGAGTTAGAATTCTGTTACTTATACAGAGTTTCCTGAGCCAACATGGGAAGTGAAACTTTCTTTAATGCCATTTTTTCCTTTAATGCCGTGTTTATTGATTGTGAATTTAAGCTGGGAAACAAGCAACACAAACACCAACTGCTCATAATCATGCAAGCTTTTTGTGCCTTGCTGCTGGGATCCCCATTTCTGTCTTAAACTGCAACATATCCTTGCTGTACGTTTATCTCCCTCTCTTGTGATTTGCAGTGCTTTGCTTGCTCCTGCCATCTGCTCGCCTGTCTCACTGTCTCCCCGTCTCTCTCCCTTTTGCTTCTCTCAGGTGCGCAAATTTGTCGCCAAGGACAGCGCAGGTCTGCGCGTGCGTAGTCACCCCTCTCTTCAGAGTGAACAGATAGGCATAGTCCAAGTCAATGGCACCATCACTTTCATTGACGAGGTAAACCATTGTAGACTAGGGACACACTTAATCTGTCTGTAATGTTTCCAAGTACTATGTCCTTTTCTGTTTGTATTTCCTCTTCATTTAATCAGCGTGAGCCTGGTGACAGTAATTATGTTTAATTCCTTTATTATTCCTCAATTCTTAAATCACAAATAGTGTTAAGCTTTTTAAAATTAGTTCTGCTACTCTCTCTAAGCTTACTTTTTTGGTTTGGTTTAAACATTTCTTTGCCTTTCTTTTGCTTCGACACATAAGAGACTTTGAGGCTGCAGTTCTGACCTTAGCTTACATTCGTTTCAATTAGTCAGAAGCGACCCCTGGTAAGCCCTATTTTCATATACTTTGGCATCTTAAATGCTGTCGATTCTTGAGATGTCCTCATTGGCTCTAAATGGTCAAGCACGGCAGATGATACTATTTGTAGTAGTTCAACAGTACCATGCTCTGTAGATTGCTGTGTACATATTAAATGCAAAATCTTTTTTCTTATACAACTCTATAACTAGTACTATACTGCAGCCTCTAAGGATCACGCAAGGGCGTATTGGCAGTCACAGGAGGGCATGGCTCCGCTCTGTTGCTTGTTTCCCATAGATCCACAATGATGATGGTGTGTGGCTCAGACTGAATGATGAGACTGTAAAGAAGTATGTTCCCAACATGAATGGGTACACTGAAGCCTGGTGCCTCTCTTTTAACCAGCATCTGGGCAGAAGCCTTCTGGTCCCTGTTGACGTAAGTAAAGGATGCCCCTTTGTAGACTAGCTGGAGCCCCTATACTGCCCATTTGGGATCGGGAGTAATTACCTTCAAGGCTAACTGAAACACTATGTCAAACTATTCTAGTTCAACATTTATTCTCGAGTGCTTAAGTGCACCCAGTAAACCGAATCCCAAATGCCCAAAAGCATGAAGCACTGATAGCTTTGAAGTCACCGAAATATGTTCTTGCATGTTATAGTTCAGTGGTGTAGCACTGTGGCATTTCCTTTGAAGATTTTCACTGGGACTTACAGAAAGCATACGGGCAGGTGCATATGTACATGCATTTGTTTGAGAGATACTAACACTTGCATAATTGTTATGTTACCCATCATGTGTGGTGTGGACAAAACAGCATCTTGATGTTAGTGCACTGTACACTGCTGTTTTACTGATTATGTAAAGAAAGCCACTGCATCAGTGTGACTCAGTGGCTCAAGCTTCCCTACAACTAAACCCTCGCACTTCCTCCCTCTCACTTCACAAAGCCTAACACTACTGCAGTCTGTAAGTAATTTTTGTTGTTTTGGAACTATAGACCAGCACATTGTATTAAAGTTGACAAATGACTTTTCAGGTCTAGACCATCAGTTTTCATTGAAGATTATTTACATTCATATCAGATGCTGTGTTTAGCAATCACAAAACTCTGAGCGCACTTTTTTTCCCGAAATTTTCCCTAAGCAACTAGATAATGATCTGCGCTGTTGTTTAGTTGCTAGCTGTATTGTTCCATTGTTTCAGAAGAAATAATGAAAGACTGGATCTAATATTGGGTTTTGAATCTATTGTTTGTGTCTCGTTGTGAGAACCAGTGAAGAGTTAATATCAGAAAAGGAGGTCATCATGGGATTGGGAAATTTGAAAGAAACAACTGGAACACAAAATGAACACATAGCATATAGGACCACATGATTCAAACCACTGGAAACCACTCTCTTAATTATATAGTTTTTGTCCTTTTGAATCTTGCGTATCTGATGATCTTCCATGTTGCATACATCATCATAGATTTAATTTAAAAAATAGAATACATGCTTAACTTTATGATCTAGATGGAGAATTGCAGTTTTCCCAAGAAGCAAAAAAAAAAAGAATACAGAGAAAGCACTGTTTGTGATCTGGAGCACAACCCATCATATGTGTACAATAATGGCATGGGAGAACATGGCTACCTGTAGAACTGACTCATTTGGCAGGAGGATGGGTTCTGAAATATAAAGAATGATCTTAATAATCTGCTCAGTGGCAAAAAAAATAGTAAAATTGACCTTGAAGTTGGTCAGTAACTAGAGTAACAGTCATAAACATAAACTCAGCAACAAATCTGCACTTCAGCTTCATAGACATTGTCATCTTTCAAAATCAATGTGTGGAAGTACAGAACTAAAACAACAAAAGAGTTGTCACTGCCCCATTACTTTAGGACTGCACTTTGAATCTGAAGGTCATATTAACAGATCAAATGCATTTATTACATTTGCTTCATGGCACAGAAACCTACAGGTTAACAACCTTTATTCATGTTTCTTGTCTGTAACAAACAAAGGAGCAAGTGACACATTGTTTTCTGCCATGAAACAACTGGCTGTGAGAATCCTGCTTTGCTGGAAAATGTGCCATGGTTCTGAAAGCAAATTTACTCACTGATTTGAAGGACTCTCATTAGGAGTCTCAGTGTGAACAGCATGACGCACCACAACTTTTTTGGAAGATTGTTTATGATGGTGTAATTGATTGTTTAATCATTTTTTAAAGTATTTTATGTATTTCTGTGTACCTCATATAATGCTGGAATGAGTGGATTGAAAATCACAGTTTCACAATTTCCGATTCAGTTGCAGTTAATTCATAGGACCTTGATAAGCCAAACCGTACTTAATGTACTAATATAACAGAATATTTTTAATACAAAAGCTTCATAGCAGCGGATACCTCTCTTCCAAAAAAAGAAAATCCATCCCGTCAGCGTCTTTTCTCGTCTAAGTGATTCCCTACCATGATTTGACTTTCTTACAATCTGTTGCTCAGAATACCTTTAGCGCTAGCCAAGGAGTCAGAGATATCGACTTTTTGTCTTGGACGACCTTATCTTGTTTCCCTCAGGTGAGTTGTCACAAGGAGAGATGTGTATGGCTTGGCTGCTTCTATGTTTTCCACCAGTGTTTGTCCTTATATGTCCTCTTGAAATCTTGTGAAATTCTACAGTTCATGTGTAGTGTCACAAACATATTCAAACACAAATGCATGGTTATTTTGTTGTCACAGGGAAGGTTCAAGATAATATACAGGACATACCAAGTGGATGAAATTTTGTGCTGTTGTAGTTAATGATACATATTCACTTGCAAATAATGAAAGTATTATGTGATGCTCTTTCAGGTTATAATTTTATAGTTCATTTGCATGGCATTTTTATTTTATTTAATTAAAATAAGAAGAGAAATAAGAGCATACATTAAATGTCCAAAAGTTTATAGACACTTGATTGTCCTAACACATTTTCTGACATCAAGGATATTAATAGTGAATTTGTCCCTCGTTGTTGCAGTAAAACCTCTGCTCCCAACATCATTATACGACATGTACAGGTTTTGATTGTGTTCAGCCACAAGTCCATTAGTATTGTTAGGTACTGTTGTTGAATGATTAGTTCTGGATCACAAATACTACTCCAACTCATCCTGGAGGTGTTCACTAAGGCTCCATCAGTACACAGAACACAGTTCTACTGCTCCACAGCCTACTTCTTGGGGGCTCGGTACCTCTGATGGTTTGGCATTGTGCATGGTGACCTAAGGCTAATGTGTGTCATCCTGTTCTTTTGCAGTTTTTATCTGTGATGGCTATACACATTGTGCGTGTGCAACCGAATGCCCAACAATAGGTCCACCTTAATGTAGCTGCATTCTTTTCTTAGAAGTGTCTAGATACTTTTGGACATATGGTGTATGGCAGCATGTTTGACAGTCGGCCCTACTCTGAAGTGGACTACATGGCTGTTTTATGTAGATTTAACATGCAGATTATGTTTACTTTTCGTGATTTATTTATGTTGCATAAATCGTTATGGATGAGCTCCAGTTAGACAGTTCATTGAGTGTGTGTGCTGACTCTGATAAATACAAAAGTTGGCTTCTGAGTCAAACCTTTTTTTTGTCTGACAGCCCATATGAGCTGCATACATGTAAAGTACTGTACCAGTCACTCTTGTACTGCAGACATTGACCTATAACCTTTGATTTTGCAGGAGGCCAGGCCCCAGTCAGATGAGTGTATAAGGGAGACCAATGGCCGCCCCACACACGAAGCCCCCATGCGCAACCTGGACAGGGTGGGCCTGGGTGGCGGACCAGGTCTTTATAAGGTAGTGAAGACGGGACCCTCGGGTCACAACATCAGAAGCTGCCCAAACCTTAGAGGTATCCCCATTGGAATGTTAGTTCTGGGGAACAAAGTCAAGGCAGTAGGCGAGGTATGGACTCCCAACTGTGTTCTTTTGGCTGCTAGTAAATAATTTAGTTCCCAGATTTCGTGCTGTCTTGGCCAGTGCTACAGTCACTGCAACACCAGTTTCCTTTTTCTTCTCTGTGTCCCTTAAAAGTTGACATTTACTTGTGTGTAACTCCTCTTGAAGAGCCAATACATAATATGCCTCTGGTGTGGATGTGTGATCATTCTGTGCCTATTAAAGTTCTCTCATAAGTAACACGCATGGCTTCAGCTTTTGCTACCACTCTTATTAAAAAACAGCCCAATGGTTTGGAATGGTCTGTTTGGAATGGTGAATAAAATGGTTCATTATTTGGACTCTACTTCTGCTGTCAATCTACACTAGGCGTAAATACACCGATCAGCCCCGACATTAAAACCACTGGCGGATGAAGTGAATAACACTGATTGTTGTTAGTAGCTCCTGTCAAAGGGGGATATTTTAGGTAGCAAGTGAACAGTCAGTTCTTTTAGGTGTTGTGTTGGAAGCAGAGCAAATGGGGAACCATAGGGATTTTAGTGACTTTAATAAGGCCAAATTATGATGACTAGACCACTGGGCATCTTCAAAACAGCAAGTCATGGGTGCCCAAAGCATGTTAATGCATGTGGGAGAGAAGCCTAGCCCATCTGGTCTGATCCCACAAAAGAGCAACTTTAGCACAAATAGCTAGAAAGATTCATGCTGGTTCACCAGTTAGAGAACTCATGCTGTCCCCTTCTGGGAAACCAAGGGCCTGACTTTCATGTGGCTGCCACTTGGATATGTGTCACCTGCCTAAACATTGTTGGAGACCAGGTACACCTCTTTAAGGCAGTGGCCTCTTTCAACAGGATAACGTGCACTGCCACACACTGCAGAAATTTGTTCAGGGGTGGTTTGAGGAACAAGACTTCAAGGTGTTCACTTTGTCTCCACATTCCCCGGATCACAATCTGAACAAGCATCTGTGGGATGTTCTGGTCAAACTAGTCCATTCCATGGAGGCCCCACCTTGCAACTTAAAGCTTATTTATGGTCAGCGTTAAATACGGATAGGGACAGAGCCTTCAGTTCATCCTTTGTGTCAAAGTATGTTGGCAGTGACAGTCTGTTGGCAGATCGTTTGAAATTTACATGTATGTTTTCCTTTGTAAGGGAGTGTCTTTACTGGGCTTAAAGGACCTGCTGTTAATGTACTGCTGCCAGATACAACAGCACATCTTCAGCAGTCTTGTGGGTCTGTGCCTCAACAGGTCAGAGCTGTTTTTGGCAGCTTGAGGGGAACCTATGCAGTATTAGCCAGGTGGTTTTAATGTTATGACTGGTTGGTGTAGTTCTTGTATGCCATGTTTCCTGTGGTTCTAAACTTCTGTACAAAAAGGCTGAAGTCTTCTCTTAATTGGCCTTCTCTGGCCACTCTTGAGTGTTTCTTCCTTTTGCACATTTGAATTCTCTCCATGCTCTGGCATGGAGGTGGTGGAATGTGCCTTTTCCATCTCAGTCTCTCCTTAGAGGGTGTGGTGTGTCATGCTGTCCTTCAGTGCCCCTCCTCAAAACCACTGGTTGCTTCTCAAGTGTGCACTTGCAACTGCTCCACCAGTATTCTCCTCATCAGTCACTTTGAAAATAGAACAAAGTGCTCAGTGCAGGATACAGGTCTTCAATTCTTTACACCTGTATTTGTAGTCAGTGACATGATGGAAATTTGAGTGACCTCATCTACCTTAAAATAAACCTAATGCATTCTAATTATCAATTTCAGTGAGAATTTGTTTTCTGAGATCCACCTTCACAAGAGTTTTAATGGTCGTGTGTTATAAGCTGGGGTACAGATTTGCATGTGAGGAAATAATGTTCTCTGTGTATCAGGTAATTAACTCTGAAGGTACATGGGTGCAGCTGGATAAGAACAGTGTCGTGGAGTTCTGTGAGAGTGATGAGGGAGAAGCCTGGTCCCTGGCCAGAGATAGAGGAGGAAACCAGTATCTGCGCCATGAAGAAGGTAACACCACACCAAAATGTTACAACATTGTCTGCTGGAATGAACCTTAATCACCTTAGGCATGCTTTGCAAAAGCTTCAGAAAGTATTTGACTTTTTTCTTTATACACATTACAGAGCAGGCCATCCTGGAACATGGTGCTCAGACACCTCCCCCCAGCCCCTTCTCAGTGCAGGCCTTCAACAGAGCTGTGAGCAGCAGTGGAGCCCAAGGTTTTGATTATGGAATATCCAACAACAAAGGTCAGTTTAGAGCATCATCGTATGTCAAGAAAAAGACTTGGTCCAATACAGATTACCCTCCCTTTCTACCTGATGAACACTGTGTAGCATAAGTAGCATTTCGAAAAGCATTGCAAACTTTTGTATGTTCTGTCATGACATCAGCCACCTAATCGAATGGTCTCTTCATAATTTTATATATAACTCAGGTGTATGGATTTACATATAGACCATTTGATTAAATATTTACTATATTAACACATTTACTGGTTTCCTCTAATTATGTATGTAGGAATGATCTACAGACTCAAGTTTCCAGGCTCTTGCATCTTTCATCTTCTTTGTATTTACCTGGGAACACCCACATTTCTCATCTGTGTTGTGTAGAACAGTGATCTAATTGATTTTTATTGATGTTTTTGCCTGTGCATTGTCTGTTTATAAAACTCGCCATTTGAAACCAGCGGGACGATGTGTAATCTAGCGGTCAGTGATATGAAGGGGTTTAGGGGTTGTGTTTATGGTGAAAAAGGTGAAAAAGGGTGAGTTCTTATAGTGTAAATGTGGGCATTTCTATGCTGCCCTTTTTGTTTTTGTTTGTTTATTTTAGACCTTTAAATACAGAGCCCTTCCTTTAAGGTCTTTATTTTTCCAGTTCAAAACACACTACTACAGAATACAACACAGATTTGTACATTTAAATTGTCATTTCAGACATAGATATAAATTGCAGAGTACTGTTTTTTCCTTAGCAAACCTACAGCAGCTCTTTTGAGTGTGTGATATTTGTTTTTAATGTAGACTAAAGTAAATAGTATTCATCAAAAAAGAAACCATATCATATTCTTAAACACCCCAATACCACATATTGCTCTGTGCTCACAGTTTCTTAGATTTCTGGAATATTTGGTGTATCTTTTACCTATGTTGTGCATGCTCATGTGTCATTGTGCGTCATGGCTGGCATCAGTGCCATGTATAGCATGCATGGGCAAAACTCTGTGTGCTGCAGTCAGGCCTTACCAAGTTTTGTCCCATCGTCTCTTTCTGCTAAGGACTTGGTTTAAGGTCTCACACTTGCCATACTTTCTTCATTCACTGCTGCTGAGTGGTGCTCCCATAGACCCTTGCTACATACTTTGGTGTCTTATGGGCTTTTCATCACTGCCTTATGCTCCAATGTTAGTTACAGTTCATGGTGAGAGGCTGTTGATAGAACACTAAGCTGTGCTGTTCTGCAGCCCTTACCTGCTTAACAGTCAAAGATGGTATTTTAAAAGTTAGTAAAATTATAATAGTTATCTATAATAGTATTTTGTCAAACGATGTAAACCAGCCATGAATTGTGATCAACTTGGAAGTGATGAAAGAAAAGGCAATGTTGCTAAAGCCAGTGCCTTTTTTATTGCCTAGTATGCTACACCTTAATTATCAGAGGTGTGGCTTTTTTAAATACAACTTGCTGTCCCCAAACCCTTTGCCTATTACCCTATAGTTCAACTGACCTACTGACACCCCTCTGTACTGCCAGTGTGCGTGTCTGTGTAGGCTGTTGATCAGACTAGCGTTTTTTATGGTTCCTGCCGAGGATCGTAAAAGCTATAGTCTTCCCGTTGTCTTCCACATTACAGGTGACCGACTGAGTGCCATACTGAATTCCATTCAGTCTGGGCCTTTCCTCCCAGCTCCCTCCGTATTTGAGCAAGCCGCCAAACCTCCCTCTTCCCTTGTCCACAGCCCTTTTGTGTTTGGACAGTCCCTTTCCCAGCAGCCTCAGCCACAACCACAGCTTCTGAGTAAGTCTGTCTGTCTGTCTGTCTGACAGTGGTGGTGCTTGCTTGCACAGCTGCTGCTTTGAATTTTGTTGTTTTATTGATTGGTTTGGTTTCTGGGTTAAGTGTGTTCTGTTCAGGCTTAGGTCCCCGGCTCTTCGGCCTGTCTTCCCCAGATACTCGCTTGCTGTATCATTGTCACTTTTCCCCTTCCTCATCTTGTTACCATTTGGACCATTAGTCTGTCTATAACACTGTTCAATTTCTGCTGCTGCTGTATCTGCTTTAATTTACATGTGTTGTTCACCTTACTTATTACATGTCATTATTTTTTGTCTGATTTCTTTGTCTGAGTTATAGTATTTACTTTCATCTATCACTCTTGGTTTTACAGTAGATTTTAAGAAGATGAGGTGTTGGACTGAAACAGCTGAAAATATTTTAAAATACCTTAACTTACTAACTATCAGTGTTTCTAAATGTGCTATTATCCGGTGTGTATTAGAACAGCGACATTGGGACTTGGTTTAAAAGTGCATGTGTAAATATACACTGACCAGCCATAATATTAAAACCACTGACAGGTGAGGTGGATAACACTGATTGTCTAGTTACAGTGGCACTGGACAAGGGGTGGGATATGTCAGGCAGCAAGTGAACAGTCAGTTCTTGGTCTGATGGAAGGGGGACAAATATGCAAGCATAATGACCTGAACAACTTTGAAAAGGATCAGACTGTGATGGCTAGACAACTGGGTCAGAGCATCTTCAAGACAGCAGGTCTTATGGTGCGTTACTGGTATGCAGTGGTTAGTATCTATGAAAAGTGGTCCAAGGAAGTACAACGGGGTCATGGCGACCCAAGGCTCGTTAATGAACGCTTGAGAGAGAAGGGCAGCCCGTCTGTATATAATAGAAAGGTGCCAGAACATTGTAGCTAAGCAAAAAATGCATCTATGTATGCAAAAAAATAAAAACATGTCATGACCCCTGTGGGCATCAGAACTGGACCATGGGACAATGGAAGAAGGTGGTCTGATGAATCCCATTTTCTTTTACACCTGGTGATGTGTCTGCATTTTTTACCTGGAAAAGCGAGAGCACCAGGATGCACTATGGGGAAAAAAGCCAGCTGGTGGAGTTCTTGGTCTGTTGGAAGCAGGACAAATATGCACGTGTACTGATGATGTAATGAGTGGTGTATTTTGCTAATGGCAGAGCCCTCCCACACTGCAAAAATGCTACGGGAATGGGTTGAGGAATATGACAGAGTTCTAGTCTGATCTAAGAAGGCTATCAAACTTACAGGACATAAAGGATCTCCTGCTAACGTCTTGATACCAGATGCCACAGCTCACCTTCAGAGGTCTTGTGTCTGTACCTCCTCAATGGGTCAGACCTGTTTTGGTGGCAAGAGAGGGATCTACAGAATATTAGTCAGGTGCTTTTAATGTTATGGCTGAATGATGTATTAATCAGCTAAAGTAGACTGAATTGGTGGGTGTGAGACTGTATTTATCTGTGGCTCTTTAACCAGCCGTTGTAGGCTCATGCATGATCCGAGGATCAAATACCAGCCTACCACCCCCTGGCATTAGTGACTGCATTTTTCTTTTTCTTCCCAATGCATATATTCTCTCTCCTCTCTCTCTCTTTCTTGTTTGCTCTCTCTTTCTCTCCTCCATCCCTCTCCTTTTGATTGCTTGAGTTTAATTTTTATTTCCTCCTTATTTCTGTCTATTAATTTGACTCTTTCTCTGTTATTCCCCCCATATTGCTATCTCTCTCTGTTACTCCCCCATCTTACTTGCTCCCTTTCTCTGTTACTCCTCTCTCTGTCTCTCTCTCTGTCTCTTCTTTTGATTGCTTTAGTTTAAATCTCTTTTCCTCCTTTTTTCTCTTTAATTTCTCCCTGTTACTCCCCCCATCTCACTTGCTCCTTTTCTCTGTTACCCCCCTCTCTTTCTCACTCTCTGATAGTTTTCTTTGGTTCAAGCCTTGTTGCTTACTCTCCTTGCAACTGTTTTCCGCTGTAGATGCTTCATCACGCAGCCTTGCTTCACGTGAGCGTGTGCACAAAAGCAGTGTGACTGGGCCTGGCACCGCTCTATCATCTCTTGCTCTCAGACAAAAGGGTGGGTAATGCATGCCTTTCCTGGGAGCACCCAGGAGACTCACTACCTGGATGAGCTTTGTCTCATCCACTGCTCCATGATCTCTGTACTTTTCCGAATGGAGTATAGAACTCTGGCTGAATACTCAGTATTATCAGGATACACTCTAATGATTGTAGAAATACCTTTGCATCATTTAAAATTAGAATCACAGAGTTACTATGACTCACTGCCATAATTAAATGTGAATGAATGAACTGGAAGGATACGAGGGCTTCAGTGAATTGTCATGTTCTTCTCATTTCAGTTTTTTTCATTCCCTCCGTCCCTCATGTTGTTTACAGTTTTCTTTTTTCCCCTTTAATTTTCAGGTGTCATGTTTTGTTTTAATGTATTTTATGGTTATTTTTTCCTCTACCAGACTGTGAAGTTTCAAAAAGGATGTTATATGTTAATTGTATATTTGAGTAATCATTTATGTGTTATGGTATTCAGGTGAGAGAGGGAATGTGGCAACGCGATCCTTGTCTCCAGCAAGCAAGCACCATCAGGAGAGTCGCTCACCCAAACTCGATAGCCGCTCCAACCGCTCTGCTGATCAAGGGAAGATCAAGACCATTGACAGCTTGTCTGCCAGCGAGGCCCTCATACTCAAATCAGATACAGGCAAACTACGTTCTGACTCCCACAGTCGCTCCCACTCACCCAACCACAACACTTTACAGGCCCTTAAGGCTGATGGTAGGACCTCAGGCCTCCGAGCTGAGTCTCCAAACCCGGGTTCCCGTTCTTCTTCACCCAAACAGAAGACCCTCTCATCAGGAAGGTCAAGTCCCTCAGGGACCACTTCCCCACGTTCTTCTTCTCCAAATGATAAGAACTTGCCGCTTAAAGTCAGCCCCTCTTCAAAGGCCCGTCTTGACCCTCCCCGTGAGAGGTCCAAATCTGACTCTTACACCCTGGACCCTGACACACTGAGAAAGAAAAAGGTGCCACTAACTGAGCCCCTAAGGGGCAGGTCTACTTCACCTAAACCAAAACTTCCACCCAAAGAAGGAAAAGGGGGAAGCGGCAATGCTGAAAACCGTGCCCCATCTCCCCATGTTGTCCAGGAGAACCTCCATAGTGAAGTGGTAGAAGTATGCACTTCCAGTGCCCTGCTTTCTAATGATGTCAATGATGAAAATGCTGAATTGCATAATGCTGAAGAGGGCTCCTCAAAAGTTCATTTTAGCATTGGAAAGGCACCTGTCAAGGAGGAATCAGAGAACCGTTCCTCACCTAAAGTCAGCCGAAAGACCTCTGGCAGACATGTGAGGCCCAAAAAGGACAAATCAGGTCCACTTTTCAAAGCAGAGAATGTGCGTCTCACTGAACCAGCTAAACAGGCAATGTCACCCTCTGTGGCTGAATGTGCCCGAGCTGTCTTTGCAGCCTTTCTGTGGCATGAAGGCATTGTGCATGATGCCATGGCGTGCTCTTCCTTCTTGAAGTTCAACCCTGAACTCACCAAAGAGCATGCACCCATTCGCAGCTCGCTGAGCTGCCAGCAGGGCCTGGATGAGAAAGAAAACAAGCTGAAAAACCGTCACTCGCTGGAGATCTCATCGGCCCTCAACATGTTCAACATCTCACCCCATGGACCCGACATCTCCAAGATGGGCAGCATCAATAAGAACAAGGTTTTGTCCATGCTTAAAGAGCCACCATTGCCTGAGAAGTGTGAGGATGGGAAAGGTGAGCTTGTCTCCTATGACATGTCAAGCCACTCATCTATGAGGTCCAAGTCTATCCTGCCCCTCACTCTCCAGCACCTGGTGGCTTTTTGGGAGGACATCTCCATGGCAACTATCAAAGCTGCTACACAGAACATGATCTTCCCCAGCCCTGGTTCCAGTGCCATTCTGAAAAAGAAGGAGAATGAGAAAGACAGCAAGAAAACCAAGAAGGAAAAGAAGAAGAAGGAGAAAGCTGAGGTGCGCCCTAGGGGGAACCTCTTTGGGGAGATGGCACAGCTGGCCATGGGAGGCCCAGAGAAAGACACTATTTGTGAACTGTGTGGGGAGTCTCATCCATACCCTGTTACCTACCACATGAGGCAGGCCCACCCAGGTACAACAGTCGCTTTTTTCCAAGTCTTTTTATAATATTTTAGTGTACCACTCCATTTTGGCAAAATGATCAGTAATGAATAGAAGTGAATGAGTGGTTTGAGTGTTTTTCTTTGTACTCTCTCAGGCTGTGGGCGTTATGCTGGAGGCCAGGGCTATAACAGTATCGGCCACTTTTGTGGTGGGTGGGCAGGTAACTGTGGAGATGGAGGCATAGGAGGGAGCACCTGGTATCTGGTTTGTGACCGCTGCAGAGAAAAGTATCTGAGGGAGAAACAAACTGCAGCCAGGGAAAAGGTAACATTTTCAGTTCATGCACATAAAACCAGTATGTAAATATAATTCTGTTTCATTCCTGCTGGTTATTAAAGATGGATTGAAGCACAATGAATTCTTGAGCGTATGCTTGTGCATAGCCCACTCACATTGTCAGAGTTTAAAGATCATATTCTGTCCTTCATCAGCTGAACTAGGTTGGGTACTTTACTGCTGGTCTGAATAACCCTTGCTAGCACAAGCTAGATTATCATAATACTACTTGCTTCACCAGTACCCACTGCTGTCCCCTGGCATAGTCCTGCTAGCACAAGGTCCCTGTTTTATAACTTTACTGGGGTAAGGTGTCTTACAACTGTGACACTAGCCACTAGGACTGCAGAACCTTGACCCCAACTTTTATCTGTGGTATCCAGTCATATCCCAGGAAGCTGCCCATGATTTCTTTGATAGGCTTTGGTTACTATGGCAGGTTAGGAGAACCTAGCCATCTAGTGGTATCCAAGACATTAAGACACATCTTGCAGCTATGGTGTCTTCTCATGTTGCATTGGGGGCACTGACAGCCAAGAGCATGAAAATTCTTAAACTATGTTCTCCAGTCAAGCTTTAAATTATAGTCTTTTTATTACAGGCATATGTGTGGATAAGTAGAAACACTGTAACCTATTGATGCAAGTCATTTACTTTTTTGTGTCAGTTGAAAATCTGTTGGCAGATTTGTTTTTGAGGTTAGAATTTATGGGCAGTTACGTCAGCTGAGAGAATGGAAGAACTACGTGCATTTTCTGTATGAGAATCTCCAGGCCCTGAGGTCACATTGTGACCCTATCTTATAAAATAAGAATTTGGGGATCTTAAACCTTCAAAGTGAATCAGCTTGTTCAGGTGTATTCCTTTACTAAGTTATAAAAGACAGTGGAACTGTGTGACAGAACTGGAGAGATAGAGGCATTAAATAAATGTAAGATGTTAGAGTGGTGTTTGTGATCTAAAGCTAATTAATCGACCTGACCTGACTAATGATTTTGTGAATGAATACAGTCCTCACAGCTGTGTTTGAATATCTAGTGTAAAGTCTGCCTAGAAGAGTATAGACTGTTACTACAGCAAAGGAGGGTAAGCAGAAGAAACATTGGATGAGTAGGCGTCTGCAAACCTTTTGAAATGTACATCTAGTGCTAGCTATGCTTCACTCTGTCTTTTTATTTACTCAAGGTCTTGTTGGTACTTGATACACTACTGGTATTTTGTGAGAAGGATATTTGTCTTGCTGTGTACATCACATGAAATGGCAATGCATGTTCATGTCATGGCTCTTGTGAGATGCAAGTCATGAAGTTTTTCTTACAATATCACTTAATTGGCCCAGATATAGATGTGTTTTTTCTTTTTTAAGGTGAAACAGTCCAGGAAGAAGCCTCTGCAGGTGAAAACTCCTCGAGCGCTTCCCACCATGGAGGCTCACCAGGTGATCCGTGCCAATGCCCTGTTTCTACTGTCCCTGAGCAGTGCAGCTGAACCCAGCATGCTGTGCCACCATCCACCCAAACCCTTTCACACACACCTGCCCAGCCTCAAAGAGGGTGTTTCTGAAGAGCTGCCCAACAAAATAGGCTGCCTTTATCTGCAGACCTTGGCTCGGTACATTCCACAATTCTGTTACTTATGTGGTCAAATAACATTTAATTTTGATGAAAAAAAAAACATTGTTAAATTGTTTTAACTGTGAACATGATCAATCATCAGGCTTATTTAAGCATCTGATATGAGCTTGATCTCTGCATCTTCTGTTGCAGTCAACACACAGAGAATTTTGGAGCCTACCAGGATGAAAATCTGTTTCAAGATGAGATGCGCTACTTGAGATCGACTTCAGTTCCAGCCCCTTATATTTCTGTCACACCGGATGCTTGTCCTAATGTGTTTGAAGAACCGGAGAGCAACATGAAGTCAATGCCACCTAGGTAACAGCCCAGAGTTCATTTCAATTGATAATTATTCTAACTGAGGCAGAGATGAGCTTTTCACATAACCTGTTTTCTTGCCCTTCACTCTTTGCTTTGCTAGTCTGGAGACCAGCCCCATCACAGACAGTGACACAGCCAAACGGACAGTGTTCCAGCGCTCCTACTCTGTTGTAGCTTCAGAGTATGACAAACAGCACTCGGCCTCCCCAGCACGAGTGAAGGCAGTGCCTAGGCGAAGGGTACACAGTGGGGATGCTGGTACATTCAACTTATACTTACTAGCATTTACAAAATTGTCACAGATTTAATAAATATTACTTGGGGTTCTATACCGTTCCTATACCTTTTCATTACAGAAGTGGGATCTTCCCTACTGCGACATCCTTCTCCTGAGTTGTCTCGTCTAATCTCAGCCCATGGCTCCCTCAGTAAGGGTGAGAGGAATTTCCAGTGGCCCGTGCTTGCCTTTGTTATTCAGCACCATGATTTGGAAGGACTAGAAGTGGCGATGAAGCATGCTCTGCGCAAATCAGCCTGCAGAGTTTTTGCTATGGAGGTTAGTAATAACTGGTGACATTCTCCACCGGGTAGTGATACCTGTTTTTTTTTTTTTCCCTTTTCAGAGCATATGTGTATTCATATCATCACACTATACTCTTTCGTAACAAGAATTCTCTTTTTCCCGTCAGGCATTTAACTGGCTGCTGTGCAATGTGATTCAAACTACATCTCTCCATGATATCCTTTGGCACTTTGTGGCTTCTCTCACGCCATCTCCATTTGAACCAGAAGAAGAAGAGGAGGAGGACAACAAAGGGAACAAAGAAATTGTGGAGCAGGTGTGTATCACTTTGTACGAATATTAGCAATTTCTTATTTACTGGGTGGGGTTTACTTGCAAAAGCATTGTTAATGAACAGCACACCTTTTGTGCAATGTGTTTAACCATTATTTTAACAGATTTATCCAGATTGTCTGTTTTAAGGAATTTTGGTACATTTCTGAATACTTTCTGGTCTATTGTGTTACAGGAGAAAGATTTAGGGGTGTGTGAGCATCCACTCTCTGATATAGTCATCGCTGGCGAAGCAGCACACCCGCTGCCTCATACCTTCCATCGGCTCCTTCAGACAATTTCTGACTTGATGATGTCTTTACCCAGTGGTAGCTCTCTCCAACAAATGGCTCTTAGGTAACTGATTCTTTGTAAAACACCACACCTATTATACACATACATGTAAAACTAAAATATTGTAACTGAAATTTTAAAACTTGAAATAGGTGCTGGAGCCTCAAGTTCAAACAGTCAGACCACCAGTTTCTGCATCAGAGCAACGTGTTCCATCATATCAACAACATCCTTTCCAAATCAGATGATGGGGACAGTGAGGAGAGCTTTAACATCAGTGTGCAGTCAGGATATGAAGCCATCAACCAGGTTTTAATTTAGCTTTTTTTCCTCAATTGTTCAGCACACCACTCAAAACAGTCATCTTTTAAGAACTTTGCAAACCTAATAAAACTTTGTGCAAGTGATAAGACAAAAGACAGGATAAATGTAGAAATCAGAAATTCAGCAGTAAGAAATGAATAAGAACAGTAAATACATATTTCTATGAAAGTTGTGCCAAATAGTATTTGTGTCTGAGAGACCATGGAAGCATAATTAACCCTTTGTAACAAATGACATCATTGCTCTTTTAGGAGATATCCCATTTGTCGTCTTGCATGGGAACCTTGCCATTGATCAGAATTTCAAAGAAAGCATTTTGTCAGATTGAAGTGGGAGAGGATGGAGAAGGGATTATGCAATGTACCCATGCTTAAATTACTTGTCACTTATAATTTTTAGTTTTCATTTTTTTAATAATTTATTGTTTTTAATTTTGTAAGTTGTTTTTCCAAGCCAAAGCAATGTGTACTATATGTTAGAGCTCTGAAGCATCACAAAACATTTTGCACATAAAATATTGAGAATTGTATCATAGTTTGACCTTGATTTGTAAATCTCCAAATATGTGTGTCAAGCATATTTTAATGCATTATGTTTAATGTAGGAGCTGTGTGTGGTAACCTGCTTGAAGGACTTGACCAGTGTAGTGGACATAAAAACATCCAGTCGTCCAGCTATGATTGGCAGCTTGACAGATGGCTCTACTGAGACTTTCTGGGAATCAGGGGATGAGGACAAGAACAAGACAAAGAGCATCACCATTAGCTGTGTGAAAGGCATCAATGCTACTTATGTGTCCGTACATGTGGACAACTCTCGTGACATTGGAGTAAGTTTGGGGATGGGAAACATCTGTTTTGTAGTAGATTGTACAGTTAAGTCACACTAAACATTATATTATTTTCTTTGTTTTTTTTCTGACACATTAGAACAAAGTCACATCAATGACATTCCTCTGTGGAAAGGCAGTGGAAGACCTCTGCAGGATCAAACAGGTATATCTTTCTAATGTCACTTTGAAAATGATCTGTACACTTAATATTCCTTCACAGCATGGTTTGAGACTTAAAGCTATATGCTCAGAACCTTACTGTTCTGTAAGGAAGAAGTTACATCAAATCCATTCCATGTCATATTTTCATCTTTTTAATCTGCATTGAACTTTCAACTGTGGTCGCTTCATCTTCATCTAAGCCATTTAAGTCACTTAATTTGTAATATCTTTGTTGTTTCAGATTGACCTGGACTCAAGACACATGGGATGGGTGACCAGTGAACTGCCTGGGGGAGACCACCATGTGATCAAAATTGAGATGAAAGGCCCTGAGAACACACTGAGGGTGAGGCAGGTCAAAGTGCTTGGCTGGAAGGAGGGTGAGAGCACCAAGATAGCTGGGCAGATCTCTGCCAGTGTGGCCCAACAAAAGAACTGTGAAGCAGAGACACTGCGTGTGTTCCGCCTTATCACCTCACAGGTTTGTGTGATTGTGTTCAGATGGTCTGTGGTTAAGTTTTTACTTAAAGTTTTCAAGGTATGTTTTAGGTTTTGCCAAAGTAAAACATCTAGAGCAAGATATGAGTCAAAAATGAGTAGCCAGTAGCCTTCCTTTAAATTAAAGCAATCTGTGACCAGCCTTACCAAATTCTTTCTTTACCCGTGCAATTAGATGTAAAATAATGTCATTTCTTTAGGTGTTTGGAAAGCTGATTTGTGGGGATGCAGAACCTACTCCAGAGCAGGAAGAGAAGAATTTGCTGTCATCTCCTGAGGGTGAAGACAAGGTCAGCATCAGGGTCTGCCACTACCACAAAAACTAAATTAAAATACAGTCACCAATTGCATGATAATCAAAGCTTCTTTTAATGAATTCTCCTCAGGCACCATCTGATGCTGACTTGAAAGAACACATGGTTGGCATCATCTTTAGTAGGAGCAAGCTCACTAATCTGCAGAAACAGGTACATCATCACGACAAGTTAAGTACTATAACAGAAAATCAGAAAATGCTGAATCTCTTTGTCCTTTTTTATGTGTCCTCAGGTGTGTGCCCACATTGTGCAGGCCATTCGCATGGAGGCTACACGTGTGCGAGAGGAGTGGGAGCATGCAATCTCCAGTAAGGAAAATGCCAACTCCCAGCCTAGTGATGACGATGCCTCCTCAGATGCATACTGCTTTGAGCTGCTGTCAATGGTGCTTGCCCTAAGTGGATCCAATGTGGGCAGACAGTATTTGGCTCAGCAGCTCACTCTCCTACAGGATCTCTTCTCTCTCCTCCACACAGCCTCACCACGAGTCCAGAGACAGGTGGGTTTTAATCTTTATTCATCATTTGCACCTTTTTCTTTCTTTCTCTCACAGACAACTGAAGCTAACATGTTCTTAGGTAGTTTTAAAATTAATGACCCTGCTCTCCAAACAGGTGACCTCACTGCTCAGACGGGTCCTTCCTGAGGTCACTCCTGTGCGCTTGGCCAGTGTAATTGGCGTGAAGGCCTTGCCACCAGCAGACATCAGTGACATCATCCATTCCACAGAGAAGGGTGATTGGAACAAGCTGGGAATCCTGGATATGTTCTTGGGCTGCATTGCCAAGGCCCTCACCGTACAGCTGAAGGCCAAGGGCACCACCATTGTTGGCACTGCTGGCATGGCAGCAGGCAAAGGTGTCACAACAGTCACACTGCCCATGATTTTCAACTCGAGGTAAGCTTGCCTTTAATTGCTGCAGTAACCTAAAATGTGAGTCTGTAAATGTTAATAAGAACTCTTTGATTTTTTTTTTATTAGCAAGCTCATTTGTCCCTTTCTCCATTTCTTTTTGTCTGTAGTTACATACGGCGTGGGGAGAGTCACTGGTGGATGAAGGGCTCAACCCCACCTCAAATAGCTGAGATTATCATTAAGCTGGTCAAGGATATGGCTGCTGTTAGTATCCAGTCTTGAAAAGTTTTTAAATCTTGAAAAGAGTTTAAATTGCTATCATAAGTTGGAAGATTGAAGACTTACCATCATTTCTTCTTTACAGGGCCATCTTTCAGATGCCTGGTCCAGAGTGACCAAGAATGCCATTGCAGAGACCATTATTGCTCTCACTAAGATGGAGGAGGAGCACCGCTCACCCGTGCGCTGCATTGCTACCACACGGGTATGACTAAGCTTTTTATTACTCAGTCCCTGGTTTACAAGAGCACAGGTTAGCTTAGTGAGCATTCTTCAGCAAATGTGGCCACTGAGCTCTCAAGTGGAGTGTACCGCTCAAGTCTTGTGTTTAACAGGCTTGCAGTAATAGCATCAAATACTGAATTATAAAAGGTGCCAATTTTCAGCACGAGGGAAAACAGACCACTATGCAGTCAAAGCAGTGAATCTGACAATGTTATTTTGTTTCTGCACAGCTCTGGCTGGCTCTTGCCTCTCTGTGTGTGCTGGATCAGGACCATGTCGACCGGCTGTCTTCAGGGCGCTGGATGGGCAAAGACGGCCAACAAAAACAGATGGTACAGCACACAGAGCCTAACAGGCCCCTGTGGACACAATAAAGACCTATAAATACACAATTACCTCATAGGTGTACTGCTCAAAAACTGTCTCCTCACCCTCTTTCACATTTGTTCACAGCCTATGTGTGATAACCATGATGATGGGGAGACTGCTGCCATTATCCTCTGTAATGTGTGTGGAAACCTGTGCACTGACTGTGATCGCTTTCTCCACTTGCACCGGCGCACACGCGCCCATCAGCGACAGGTACACAACCATTCATGCTAGTACAGCATAATATGGACAAAATAACTGTGGTTATATTTCTACATATTGTGAATATTGTTTTCAACATATTAAGAACACATTGATGAAACAACGTTAAAGATTGACCAAAAGTAGTGTCATTATTGGTGATGCTTCAAAACACCCAAGAATCAGGAATGGTCTGGAGACTTACAGCACACAATGAACATTTTCATGAATAATAAAGAGTGTCATTTTTATTATCGCAAAAGCTGGTATTGAGATAATCAACCAATCTCATGCACAATATTGTCCAACCCTAAAATCATACTGTTCTGTTGGCTGTTTGCAGGTTTTTAAAGAGGAAGAGGAGGCCATTAAGGTTGACCTACATGAAGGCTGTGGAAGGACCAAACTCTTCTGGCTCATGGCACTGGCTGATTCCAAGACTATGAAGGCCATGGTGGAATTCAGAGAACATACAGGTGAGGTGGCCTTACTCTCAGTGCACTATGTCTTGGGCTGTATTCATAAAAAGTTGATCTTGCATACCCTTTTTGTTCACCTTATGGCCATAATCTCCATGTCTCAGGTAAACCAGCCTCAAGTAGTTCAGATGCCTGCCGTTTTTGTGGCACCAGAAATGGCACAGAGTTGTCTGCAGTGGGAAGTGTGTGCTCAGACCCAGACTGTCAGGTACACATATTTGCATGTATGCAACTGTATATACCATAATTATGTGCAGTGTACCCTGAAGAGCATCTGTGTTCCCAATAAATGAAACAAATACAGCAAAAGGATGATCTGTTAGTATAATGTGAGTACAATGACACACTGACATGGTGTGTGTTTGAATGTGTAGGAGTATGCAAAACTAGCCTGCAGTAAGACCCATTCGTGTGGTCACCCTTGTGGTGGGGTGAAGAATGAAGAGCTGTGTTTGCCCTGCCTTCATGGCTGTGACAAGAGCACAGGCTGTCTCAAACAAGATGCTGATGACATGTGCATGATCTGTTTTACTGAGGCTCTGTCTGCAGCCCCTGCCATCCAGGTACTGGACATTTTATAAAGATAAAGAATAATTATGGCCACATGACAAGGAAATGGTACATTATTCATTAATGTTTTAACTGTATATCTAAAGTCTTCCTGTCCATTTGCAGTTGGACTGTAGTCACGTGTTCCATCTCCAGTGTACGCGAAGAGTTCTGGAAAACCGCTGGCTGGGGCCCAGGATAACCTTTGGGTTCATGTCGTGCCCTATCTGTAAGGTACATAATCCGGTATGCACCCCTTTAGTGCTGCAGACCGAATGTGATCACATCAAGTAGAGGATTATGGTTTGCATGCAGAGAAAATTTTATGGCGCACATGTACTGTTTGATAACATACTCATTTTGTCTGTTCTAGAACAAAATTAATCATTCAGTGATCAAAGATCTGCTGGATCCAATTAAAGAGCTTTATGAAGATGTGAGGAGAAAAGCTTTAATGAGACTGGAATATGAGGGCCTACACAAGAGTGAGGCCATCACGACACCTGGAGCCCGCTTTTACAATGACCCTGCTGGATTTGCTATGAACAGATATGCTTATTATGTTTGCTACAAGTGCAAAAAGGTTAGTGCCACAGAGTTCTCAGCATTTTGTACTTTATCATTTGAAATTAATACGCTAAATGTTTAATCCAGTCCTTTCAGTTCAAATGTAATTAAACACATATTGTACTAACCGTAATCCAGTAATGTTGTTGATGAGTATGAAAAAAATGTACTTGAAGACGACAGATATCAGCACTGGGAGGGCATGATGCTAAGTAAAGCAGGATAGCATCTGTTTTTGGTAAAATCATTGTCCAAGTGTCATTCTTAGTTACATCAATTGAAATCTAATTTAGTCAGTTTAAATTAGCATGTCTTTCAGTGCAAAAACTAACTCGTTGTAGCTTTTTTGTTTGAAAGTGTGACCTGAATGTTTACTTCTTCAGGCCTATTTTGGGGGGGAGGCACGCTGTGATGCAGAGGCAGGGCAGGGTGATGATTACGACCCCAGTGAGCTCATCTGTGGAGCATGCTCAGATGTGTCCAGGGCACAGGTTAGTCAAACAAAAGAAAACATGTTCTTTAAAAAAATGTGAAATAGAAACAAGATCTTGTGCTTACATGCGAATCTGTGTGGCATGTTTCAGACCAAGCGGTGGATAGATAGTTGTATGTTTTATCTCATTCTGTTATTACCTTTACTTTTAATTTGGGGAGAAAATGAGTAATTGCTGTTAACAGGGTGATTTGAGAAAAGTCTTTTTTTTGCAGATGTGCTCAAAACATGGGACCGACTTTCTTGAATACAAATGCCGTTACTGCTGTTCTGTCGCTGTGTTCTTTTGCTTTGGGACCACACACTTCTGCAACGCCTGCCATGATGACTTCCAGAGAATGACCAGTGTCCCCAAAGAGGAGCTCCCTCATTGTCCAGCTGGTGAACTTCAGTCTTTTTTCTTGGAAAATGCTCTGTTTAATCTCACTTCAACCAAATAAGAATTGGCTCGTACCATGTGTGTGTGATTATCCAAATATTTAGTTGTTTTTCCTTTTTCCTGACAGGTCCTAAAGGCAAACAGCTGGAGGGGAGTGAGTGTCCCCTGCATGTTGTGCACCCTCCCACTGGAGAGGAGTTCGCCCTGGGCTGTGGTGTGTGCAGAAATGCCCATACCTTCTAAATGGCTGGGTCTTGTGTGACTCCTTGTTTGAGTCTCCCCCCGTATTACCTGACATGCTAAAATTGCAGACTCCTGCATAAGTCCAGTCTGAGAGCAATTGCCCAGGATCTCTGGCTGTGAGAGGGCAGTGATAAACCACTGTGCTTCAGGATTGATTTTCTCTCTCTGTCTATCTCAATGGACCCTGAAGAATATAGGAAGTAAAAAGAAAAAATTTGGAAAAAAAAAAACAACTTTGTGACGTGTTTGCATGCAGCCGTTGTAACCCTCGGCTCCAATAAACGTTGCGCACCACCCGATCACTGAAGTGTAACAATATGTAAACTGACTCTTTTCGTAATCCTGTACAGTATTCTCCACTGTTGAGTGCATCATGGCTTGGCAGAAACGATTCTGATGAGATTATATAAGTGGACTGTCAAGAATGTTATGCTGGGAGGAAAATAGTGTACGATTTATCTAATCTTGTATATAATGATAGTATCCCAAATAGGTGTATTCAGATGTTGCTACTTTACACTTCAGTTTTGTTTGATATTCTGGGTTTTGTTTTGAGCCAGAACTTTTAATGAAGTGCAATACTGGGTGTGCCTCCTATCTTGCAGCTGTAAACATATGGAATGTATGTCAAATAAAACCCACTGTACATTTTTATACAGTGACACACGCCATTGTGTTTTCCCCCAGGCAGATATAACAAATATCATCTCTGTGCTCAGAAACCTTTGATAGGCCTATGTCTGACATGTTAGAGGGTCAGTGTGATCCCTTTCAACTCCACAATGATATAATGTGGTACAAACCCTTTTTCTGTCTTTTTAAAACGTTAAAAGGTGAGTATGTTCTACCATTGTATTGTGAGAACAGAACACAGAAATCTCTGGGCTGGGGCCAGTCTTCACACCAAAAAAAAAAAGAAAATAAATAGAAATTGTGAATCTTTTTGGAAGTGTGAGAATGTGTGGAAGTGTGATGAACAGCTGCTGTAAAAGAAAAAATGCTACTTGTAAATCTGCTCTGTATTATCTGTGGTGGATAGAGTTGGATGGTAATAAACCAGATTCTCTGTTCTGCAAGGTACATTATAAGGGTGTCTTGAGTTTTATTTAGTTTTTTTCCTCCATAGAATTGTCCTAAGAGACTGGTGTGGGATGTATAACATACACTGCCTACTATTTATTCTTGTGATCTACATGTCAAAGTTTGTTGACCCTTTAGAAACAAGTTTGCTGCAGTGGCACGTTCTTCTCTCAGGTGGCTTTGCCCTACAATAAAAGTGTAAGTGTGGACAGTGTCCATGTGTCATATGTGGCACACATACTACAGCACAAAATTATTCTCTGCATTTAACAAATTCACCAAGTGAAGCAGCGGGCACCCAGAGACTCAGCGCTTCAGGAGCAGTGTGTGGGGACAGTACCTTGCTGGAGGATACCTCAGCGGTGCCACTGGGAGTCCTGGGATTCAAACCCACAGCCTTCTGATCACAGAGGCAGATCTCTTAACAACCAGGCCACCAACTGCCCAAAGCATTAGTGAGGTCTGATACTGATATTGGATAAGAAGTTCTGAAATACAAGCAACTCCAGTTCATCCCAGTGGAAGGAGCTCCATCACATCAGAGCACAGTTCCACTGCCTGATGCTGGGGGAGTTTGTACTCATTTAGCTGACACTGTATTGGGGATAGTGATGTTAGGTTCCTGTGTAGTTAGTCCAGCACAAACTAGTGACAGTGCTCTTCTTAAGAGATTGTACAAGATTAATGCATGATATGCTTTGTGTCTGTAATGGGTAAAACTGGAAGGACTACGTGGATACTTCTGGAAATGCACTCAAGGGCCAAAAGTATTTGGATACATCTGTTTTTCAGGGTTTGGACTTCATGTTCAGCATACCAAGACACTTCTTCCAATTCTGTGGACACAGTTTGGAGAAGAACCTTTTCTATTCCATCATGACTGACCCAAGTGCAGAAAGCAAGCTCCATAAAGATATGGTTAGATGAGTTTGGTGTGGAAGAATTTGACTGGCCTACACAGTCCTGACCTCAACCCCATCCAACACCTTTGGGGTGAACCGGAACAGAGATTGTGAGCCAGGCCATGTCAATGCCGAATTTCATAAACGCTCTACAGAATGAATGGGCACAAATTACCACAGACACACCCCATAATCTTGTGGAAAACCTTAGAACTGCAATTGGGGACCAACTCCATCTTAAAGTCTATGTATCTGAATGCAATGCTAATAAAGTCCCAGCTGGTGGAATGGTCCGGCGTCCCAATATAGTGTACATTGCGCTGCATCCTCAGGGAAGATTCTGCACTGAACAGGCTGAGGCAAAAACACCGAGCTAGTTTAGGGGGGGAGGGTCAGTTTTCCAGACCCAGATTCATTTTAAGCATACACTACACATTTAGACTGTGATTTAGTTTAACATTAGAGTCGTGTAGAGCACAGCGAGCGTCGTGTATTTGGATATTCCTCACCGCCACAACAACATCGCCATTTTCAGAAAACCAGGGCGGCAGGAATTAGGTCAGCCGGTCACAGACCAACGGGCTCTGAGCAAAACAACACACTCAGGAGGAAACTTGTGTGTGTTTTATCTCTCAGCTGGCCTCCAATGCTCCGAGTGTCGCCCGTTCAGATGTTTTGGAGTGTGGCTACGGGCTGAGGGCACCGTGACTGATTTTTACTGCTTCTGCTTCAAGTTCAACCGATTTTAAAGATTAAAACAGGTAACGTAGCATGGCTATAGCCAGAGGGGCTAGTGACACCACTGTAGACGGTACTGGAGAAAACGGTACTGTTACACGACAGTATAGCGCTGATTTTCTTTTTTTTTTATAAAATATGTCTAGCGCTGTAATTGTGTATGAAGCCTCCGATTAAGTTATAAGCCCAGTTTGTTGTGGTCGTGTAGTCTGTATACACAGCTAGCAGCTGTAGCTAACTGGAGCTATTGGTGTGAATGAAGTAGTGTACATGAACAAGGACAGACCAACCTCACGCTAGCTGAATAAAATAATTCAATATTCAGTTACACATCCATTAATTACATTAACAATAGTACAAATTATATTTTAAACGTGGTCTGGAACGCTATAGCGACCTCAAGTAGCCTCTTCATTAGCTAGCCTTGCTGAGAGAAAAGCTTAACTGTTCCAGAAATAGCTAGAATTGCCTTACATAAATAAATATTTAGACTAAAAAAAAGTAGACCCTCTCTTGTGTACCCCCCTTAACCCATCTCAGACGGACACTTTACTACAACCACAGGCACAAAATATGGCATCACTACTCTTGGAGCCGGTCCATTCAGTTGTTTTACTTTAGTAGTACTATAGAATATTGTTTTTATTTATTGAAGTCCATGCCTCAGAGAATTTAGGCTGTCATAAAAGCCAGAGAAGGTGCAACAAAGTATTGATTTTTTTTTTCCTCATTGAGAGATTTCTTAATTTGTTCCTGTACTTGATCTGAAAAAAAGATGTGCCATTAATTACAACAATTTCATTTTAGCTTTTTGAGGTATGTTTTACAAAGCCAGAAGGTTCAGCTGTTAAAAGCAGGTGTTTTGTGTCATCATCTGTGATTTGTTTTGCTCAAACTACTAAAACACTGTACTACTCAACAGGAAAACGCAACTATTAACAACACTGGTGTTTTTGTCTAACAAGAGTGTAGCTGTCTAATAAAATGACACATTTAGTTCTTGATGACAAGATGACATACACTATATGGACAAAATTATTGGGATGCCTGACCATTAACCATCAGGGACTTTAATGACACTGCATTCACTTTGCAGCAATAACAGCTTCCACTCTTCTCAGAACGCTTTCCACAAGATTTTGGAGTTTCGGTGGGATTTTGTGCCCGTTCATTCTTTAGAGCATTTATGAGGTCAGGCACTGATGTTGGATGAGAAGGCCTGGCTCACAATCTCTGTTCCAGTTCACCCCTAAGGTGTTGGATGGGGTTGAGGTCAGGGCTCTGTGCGGCCAATCAAGTTCTTCCACACGGAACTCATCCAACCATGTCTTTATGGAACTTGCTTTGTGCACAGGGTCACAGTCATGCTGAAATAGAAAGGGGCATTCCCCATACTGTTGGAAGCATGGCATTGACCAAAATGTCTTGGTATACTGAAGCGTTAAGATTGCCCTCTGCTGGAAGCAAGGGGTCTAGTCCAAACCCTGAAAAAGGTGTGTCCAAGACTTTTGTCCATTTAATGTATGTCATATCTGTTCAGGCTCATGTCAGATCTACATAATATTGCAGTGTGTTGAATTAGGCAAAATCTTCACCTATTTACTTTTGTTTCACTTAAGAATGAAAAGACGACTGAGCAGAGACAAAGAGGGCTGCAGCTCATCCAGTGTGGGAATGACGGAAGTTCGCAAGAGAACTAGACATCCTAGTGAGGACTCGGTAGATCTGACATCCAACTGGGCATGGTTACCACAGGAGATACTGCTGCGCATCTTTCAGTACTTGCCCCTGCTAGATCGAGCTTTTGCCTCTCAGGTGTGTCGTGGCTGGAACCAAGCCTTCCATATGCCTGAGCTCTGGAGATGCTTTGAGTTTGAACTCACCCAGCCTGCAAGCTCGTACCTAAAGGCCACTCATCCTGATCTTATCAAGCAGATCATCAAGAGGCATGCTAATCATTTACAGTATGTCAGCTTTAAGGTGAGAGGCTTGTCAGGATATGGTTTTGCTGTGATGTCCAGTGGTTCAGATTTTACTTATTTGACATCCTTATAGGAGATTGCCCATGAGAAGAATATTCCTAAACAGATGTACCAGCTCAGGATACTTTCCCACCCAGTGTGTGTTGTCTGTTTGTTGAACTGTATGTTTGCTTTAGAGAACTGGTTAGTATAATCCTGCCTTGTGATCGTTGATTCTAGCTTGCACTGTGTCAAGTTGCACAATATGTCTGTTTAGGTCGACAGCAGTACAGAATCGGCAGAGGCAGCATGTGACATCCTGTCTCAGCTTGTAAACTGCTCACTTAAGACTCTCGGGCTCATCTCTACAGCAAGGCCAAGTTTCATGGAGTTACCAAAGGTCAGCAGACATAAAAGCAACTACAAAAAATGTATGAAGTACCTCACTACTGATGCAAGATAGATGACATTTCTCACATGCATTATTGTTCTTTCAATACCACCAGTCCCACTTCATCTCTGCGCTCACAGTGGTGTTTGTCAACTCTAAGTCGCTGTCGTCACTCAAGATTGATGACACGCCAGTTGATGACCCGTCGCTTAAAGTCCTGGTGGCTAACAACAGTGACACACTCAAACTGCTAAAGATGAGCAGTTGCCCACATGTCTCCCCTGCTGGTATGTCTCATTGTCATGGTTTGAATATATTTGGATGTCAGATTTTAATGACTTGAATTTGGCTTTTAATAGTAAGGCTGTAACAGTTTCAGTACCGTATAGTAAAAACAACCCTCTCAAAGTGATGCATTAACATTTAAAACAATGTTAATGAAACACTCTTTGGCTGGGGGTGTTTTCTGTTCCATCAGTGATCAAATATAGGCACCTGGGAATCTATCAGTGTGAAATGGGATATGAGGGGAGAGTAACTTATGGTACACTACCATGCTACAATGACTGGGCTTTTTCCGATCAGAAATCGCTTTTATAATTCGTGTTTCTCATTTTTGTTTATCATCTGAAAATAATTAGAGCTATGTAGAAAATCAAGGCATTTTTAACGCATAAAATATTGAATCAAAGTTTGACCTCAAAATTGAAAGAATTATATTAAATATATTGTAACAGATACTTCAATGTGTAGAATGATCAAACCAATATTGAAGCCTTACTTGTTATGTGTATAAAATAATACTCCCTGGACATTGAGCAATAATGATTCACCGCTTACTCATGATCCTTCACACCCAAATTCTTTCATCAAATTCTGGTAGAATGCCACTTTGCCACAGAGGCATCCCACACATGCATCTGTCAGCAATGCCTCATTCGGGATCACATATACAGTTTTTGCTGTATATCTATGCCCACATGTGCTGTTCTAACTATTTACTTCATAACATTCCAGATTGTGGAGATAGAATTATAAAGTATAATTTGAAATGTGCTGTCTCCAGGCATTCTGTGTGTTGCTGATCAGTGCCATGGCCTGAGGGAACTCGCACTGAATTACCACTTGCTGAGTGACGAGCTTCTCCTCGCACTCTCCTCGGAGAAGCATGTGCATCTAGAGCACCTTCGCATTGATGTGGTGAGTGAAAACCCTGGTCAGCAGTTTCATACCATCAAGAAAAGCAGTTGGGATGCCATGGTCCGCCATTCCCCAAAGTTCAACCTGGTTATGTACTTCTTTCTGTACGAGGAAGAGTTTGGCCCCTTCTTCCGTGATGAAATCCCTGTCACACACCTGTATTTTGGCCGTTCAGTCAGTAAGGATGTGCTTGGTCGCGTGGGCATGAACTGTCCTCGGCTTGTGGAGCTGGTGGTGTGTGCTAACGGCCTACGTCCTTTGGACGAGGAGCTGATCCGCATCGCAGAACGCTGCAAACAGCTCTCTGCCATCGGGCTGGGGGAGTGTGAAGTGTCTTGCAGTGCATTCGTAGAGTTCGTGAAGATGTGTGGCCGACGCCTCTCGCAACTATCCATCATGGAGGAAGTGCTCATCCCGGATCACAAGTATAATCTGGACGAGATCCACTGGGAGGTGTCCAAACACCTTGGCCGTGTCTGGTTCCCTGATATGATGCCTACCTGGTAAAAACTAGTTGGACAGATCACACCTCATGTAATAAAATGCATAACCAGTACATCAGGATTATCACTTCATCTCATAAGGCAGTCAGTTCCTACTCTGGTTTCTTATGCTCTCTAGTTTTTTCCTCTCCTCAAGAAATATTACAGTGGTACCCTTTGTGTTTGAGACATTTACTTTCTTTACAAGAGTAATATTGGAATGTGGGCAAATATCAGGGGTATGTATGACAAAACTGCATCAGGGGGTTTAGAGGCAGATCTCCAGAAGATCAAACACTTCATTAGAGGAATATAGCTTGTTTTCTGAAAAGACTGTTTGCCTTGACTCTTTGCCTAAATGCCATATATTCTGTGGAAAAAATAAGCTTGTATCCAGCTCATAATGGGACAAACTACAATGTAGTTACACTATTCTAATTTAGTCTAGTTCTGTTTTCTAATCGGAATCATGTGATACAACGCATAACTTTAAACTCCTCCATAACTTTACCATTTTAGGCTAATTATTCATGTAGCTATATATTCCCAATCCCACATGCTCAGTATTTCTTATAGGACCTACAGGTAAGATTTCTCAGTTACGTCTCACTTTTTTAGTTCTTGGTTCTTTGTCAAATTTGTTATAATAATGCAAATGATATTTGTGTATTTTTACAAGTGTTGTGGAGAGTCAGCTATTGTCAGTGATTCTGGAGGGAAAAGTCTTAATATTTATGATGTAGAGAATGGAAAGCAGTCCTAGTTTAACCAGCAGTAGGTGGTGTTTTTGTCAGCTCCTAGCCAATCATGTTTTCCAAAAGCTCTGCCTCAGACATTGCAACAGACTGCTTACCTGGCATTCAGTGTTAGGACTGACATTAAGTACTTACATTTCAGAGCCTTCTCTTTTACTATCACCATCTCTTTTCTTTCTTTTCTTACTTCCATACTCATTGCTTTTGTGCATTTCTCCTCAAATATGTTACTTTTTCCCTCAGCAAAACTTGTTTTGGGTTCTTGTCCCCAAAAGCATGTAGACTGTATGGTCATATTTTGAAAATATATTTGCAGGGCACTGGTTTTAAAGCTTACTAGAAAGAAGAACAGGCAGTGTTGTACCACTAAGAATCACCTTTGATTCCAATCTAACGCCCAAACACAAATGTTGGAAGGCTCTATATGGTTCAGCATAGTCATGTGACATGGAGGTTGTGTTAGGAGGTTTGTGTTAGGAGGTTTGGAATACATTGGGAGACATATAAATAAATAATTCACTTTTACTGTAACGCCTGCACAGACAGGACAAAGATAAATGGAGTTTGGTTCAAGTATTTGCTGCACACAAAACAGTTACTACCTATTAGTCTGCTGACTTCTTTCAATTTTATGTTTAGGCTAATGTTTTGTACTTTTTAATCTAATTTAAACAAATTCCTTGTGCAAGAACAATTATTTGATTAAGCTATTGTGTATTTTTATAAATGGTTTTGTACAGTTAATATAAAGCACCTTAATTGCATACCAAATGAGTTATAGAAACACGTGTGTATGCAGAGACAAAATGCTTTTCTTTTGATGGTTAAGATGTAAGTAAGCAGTTGGATCTATTTTTATAGCCACAGAGTCTATTCACAAGGTATGGCTGCATAACCCAATCCGTTTGTGCAGCTTGAGAGTGTAGGGTTTAAGCTGAAGGTCAGTTATTTCGGAAGTGATTTGGAAGTGTCTTAATGAATGTCTGGCATAATTGAGTACCGTAGAACTGGTAGATGTATCTTTTCAAAACAAACTGAGTGCTATAATTTAACCCTTTTGTGGTTGTATCGGACCTGTTGAGAATGTTGTTTTTTTTTTTCTTTTAGTTAATAGATTTTGTAGTCACTGCTGTGCATAAAATAATTTAAGCAGGAGGTTCTATATATCTGTTTAAAATGAAATACAGATGCACTTCTCTCTCTCACCTTCTGTCAGGGTTTAAAGTTTGTGATCTTTTAATTGAGTGAAAATGGGACTTTGGTAGATCTTCTGCCCTTGTTTTTAGATGTGATTATTCATAATTCATTGTTAAACCTTTTGTATTAATCCTTACATTTGTATTAATTAATTACATTGTTCGATCAGTATGCCATGGGGTGAATTTTCGCTCAATTTCTTTAGCACAAAAATGACAAACACTAATTGATACTAACACTAGTAATTGCAAAATAACACTCAAACAAGACTCTCAATACAGTTAAGGATCGGAACAGGCTGTTGAGGATGAAGAGGATGTTGCTTGGTTACTTAAAAGAAAATTACTGTGACTGGATAGAGATCTTGAAAGATTCAGTTTCATCACTTAGGTCCATCATTTAGTCTTTTATTGCAGTCAACACCAAACTTGTTGAGCTGTGCCTTTTACCCCAAAGAATGCAAGAAGCAATTAGAAAAGGTCCCTCAGTTGCACATAACTCAAATATATGCGTGAAATATGGGCATTGATTTGTCTACTTTAAAAGGTATATGACGCAAGTGTTATGTAACTGGTGTACTTTTTTCCAAATTAATACATAAATGTTGTTTTGAGGATTGTTTTCACTTTCAACATTTTAACTTGCTTCATGTTTGCACTGTTCAAATAAAGTATACAAAATTCTAGTAGTGCATACTGTTATTATTTTACAATCAGTTAAGACAGACAAAACAGTATGTCCATAGTTATATACCAATCAAGCACTCATTATTTAATATACAGCATATCACAGAAATGTTACTCCAACCAAAACGTGGTCCTGATAAGCTTGTGATTAAATATGTTAGATATTCACAATTGGCAAATGTTTGATTCACACACTGCCTCCTTCTGACAAACACTGGTAGTAGAAAAATGCAGGTGAAGATTGCAGTCTTTAGTGCGGTAAGGGAACTTCCTCATATGTAATTTGGATGTAAGGTGCCTTCACTGGCAAGTGCCAGTACTCAAAGTTATAGTACAAATAGAAGGTCTTCTCCACTACTACTTTTTCAAACGCTTCCATCAGGCTGATGATGAACTGAACCATTGACTGATGAGGCTGGAAAGAGTGGTAAAACTTTTTGATATCCATGGCCAGAGTTTTCATGGAGGACTGACCAAAGATAGTGTCATCATCCCCAAGGTAGGTAGGCTCTCCACTGTACAGGTATATTTTGGTGTAGTTTGTCTGAGTTTTGCTTGAGAGTTTGGCTCCTAAATCTGCCATTTTCCTGTAGGTGCGATGTACAAACTGTGAACAGTCATACGATTCAAACCATGTTGTGGAGTTGGACCCTGGATCTGACCGCACTGTCCATGTCTCATAATAAATACCAGTCTCATTGTCCTCTTGAACCCATTGAGCCAGATAGTTAAACTGTTCACCTAAAAGAAAAAAGTGACCAATGTATTTAAAATGGGAACTGTACCATTAACTACGTACCATTGAATATGAAAGGTTTCTATACACCATCATGTGCAAAACAGTACCTGAAATTTCTCCCACTTTTTCCATAGTTCCATTTTGTTGCCAATGCATGTCATCTATCCCTTCAAAGAAGCAGGCAGCTCCCTGATTACACCAAAAAGGAGGCACGGTGTCCTCTCTTTCATGAGGAAAAGTGCAATTTCCAAGCTGGAAAAGTTCATACCATTCCATAGTATAATTTCTTCCTGTCTCTGAGCTGGCAAACCCAATGGCATCATGCATTATACGCTGTAAAGAGAATAAACACTCAAAAGTGAGCATTACTTTTCAATTTGACTTATTGGTTTGACTGGGCACTTCATTTGTTTTAAAAGAACTATTTTTAAAAATTATAATTTATATGGTGTGTGTATGTGTGTAATATCAATTACAAACTCACAAATTTGCCCAGAAGATCCCCATATTTGAATTCCCACACTGGAGTTTGCAGTCTGAACACAGAGATCACGTCAGAGTCTCTCATGTAGGGTATACGGCCATCTGGGTCTCCAGTGGGACAGAAGGGGTACAGTGCTTGGCAATACGGATCTGTGTCTGGGCGACGGTCAAATCGCCTGTTAATGCGTCGAACAGAGAAACACAAGAATGTAATTCAGGCCTGTAAATTGCTGTAGACAGATGGTGCCTGTCCAGCACAACAGAAGAATGAGTCCAGTCACTACAATAACCTCCGTCAGATGAAGAGCTGCTGACTAAAATTTGAAAAAGAAAACAGCTTGCTGCTTGATGCACATACTATATGGACAGAAGTATTGGGACCCTTTACCATTACACCAATAGTGAATTTAATGATACTGCATCCAAATACAAACACTTTAATATGGAGTTGATAACCCCCCACCCCACCCTTGCAGCTATAACAACTTCCACTCCTCTTGGAAGGTTGTCCAAAAATTTGAGCCCATTCATTCTTCCACACCGAACTCACCCAACCATGTCTTTATGGACATTCAGTTGTTTTACTTTAGTAGTACTATAGAATATTGTTTTTATTTATTGAAGTCCATGCCTCAGAGAATTTAGGCTGTCATAAAAGCCAGAGAAGGTGCAACAAAGTATTGATTTTTTTTTTCCTCATTGAGAGATTTCTTAATTTGTTCCTGTACTTGATCTGAAAAAAAGATGTGCCATTAATTACAACAATTTCATTTTAGCTTTTTGAGGTATGTTTTACAAAGCCAGAAGGTTCAGCTGTTAAAAGCAGGTGTTTTGTGTCATCATCTGTGATTTGTTTTGCTCAAACTACTAAAACACTGTACTACTCAACAGGAAAACGCAACTATTAACAACACTGGTGTTTTTGTCTAACAAGAGTGTAGCTGTCTAATAAAATGACACATTTAGTTCTTGATGACAAGATGACATACACTATATGGACAAAATTATTGGGATGCCTGACCATTAACCATCAGGGACTTTAATGACACTGCATTCACTTTGCAGCAATAACAGCTTCCACTCTTCTCAGAACGCTTTCCACAAGATTTTGGAGTTTCGGTGGGATTTTGTGCCCGTTCATTCTTTAGAGCATTTATGAGGTCAGGCACTGATGTTGGATGAGAAGGCCTGGCTCACAATCTCTGTTCCAGTTCACCCCTAAGGTGTTGGATGGGGTTGAGGTCAGGGCTCTGTGCGGCCAATCAAGTTCTTCCACACGGAACTCATCCAACCATGTCTTTATGGAACTTGCTTTGTGCACAGGGTCACAGTCATGCTGAAATAGAAAGGGGCATTCCCCATACTGTTGGAAGCATGGCATTGACCAAAATGTCTTGGTATACTGAAGCGTTAAGATTGCCCTCTGCTGGAAGCAAGGGGTCTAGTCCAAACCCTGAAAAAGGTGTGTCCAAGACTTTTGTCCATTTAATGTATGTCATATCTGTTCAGGCTCATGTCAGATCTACATAATATTGCAGTGTGTTGAATTAGGCAAAATCTTCACCTATTTACTTTTGTTTCACTTAAGAATGAAAAGACGACTGAGCAGAGACAAAGAGGGCTGCAGCTCATCCAGTGTGGGAATGACGGAAGTTCGCAAGAGAACTAGACATCCTAGTGAGGACTCGGTAGATCTGACATCCAACTGGGCATGGTTACCACAGGAGATACTGCTGCGCATCTTTCAGTACTTGCCCCTGCTAGATCGAGCTTTTGCCTCTCAGGTGTGTCGTGGCTGGAACCAAGCCTTCCATATGCCTGAGCTCTGGAGATGCTTTGAGTTTGAACTCACCCAGCCTGCAAGCTCGTACCTAAAGGCCACTCATCCTGATCTTATCAAGCAGATCATCAAGAGGCATGCTAATCATTTACAGTATGTCAGCTTTAAGGTGAGAGGCTTGTCAGGATATGGTTTTGCTGTGATGTCCAGTGGTTCAGATTTTACTTATTTGACATCCTTATAGGAGATTGCCCATGAGAAGAATATTCCTAAACAGATGTACCAGCTCAGGATACTTTCCCACCCAGTGTGTGTTGTCTGTTTGTTGAACTGTATGTTTGCTTTAGAGAACTGGTTAGTATAATCCTGCCTTGTGATCGTTGATTCTAGCTTGCACTGTGTCAAGTTGCACAATATGTCTGTTTAGGTCGACAGCAGTACAGAATCGGCAGAGGCAGCATGTGACATCCTGTCTCAGCTTGTAAACTGCTCACTTAAGACTCTCGGGCTCATCTCTACAGCAAGGCCAAGTTTCATGGAGTTACCAAAGGTCAGCAGACATAAAAGCAACTACAAAAAATGTATGAAGTACCTCACTACTGATGCAAGATAGATGACATTTCTCACATGCATTATTGTTCTTTCAATACCACCAGTCCCACTTCATCTCTGCGCTCACAGTGGTGTTTGTCAACTCTAAGTCGCTGTCGTCACTCAAGATTGATGACACGCCAGTTGATGACCCGTCGCTTAAAGTCCTGGTGGCTAACAACAGTGACACACTCAAACTGCTAAAGATGAGCAGTTGCCCACATGTCTCCCCTGCTGGTATGTCTCATTGTCATGGTTTGAATATATTTGGATGTCAGATTTTAATGACTTGAATTTGGCTTTTAATAGTAAGGCTGTAACAGTTTCAGTACCGTATAGTAAAAACAACCCTCTCAAAGTGATGCATTAACATTTAAAACAATGTTAATGAAACACTCTTTGGCTGGGGGTGTTTTCTGTTCCATCAGTGATCAAATATAGGCACCTGGGAATCTATCAGTGTGAAATGGGATATGAGGGGAGAGTAACTTATGGTACACTACCATGCTACAATGACTGGGCTTTTTCCGATCAGAAATCGCTTTTATAATTCGTGTTTCTCATTTTTGTTTATCATCTGAAAATAATTAGAGCTATGTAGAAAATCAAGGCATTTTTAACGCATAAAATATTGAATCAAAGTTTGACCTCAAAATTGAAAGAATTATATTAAATATATTGTAACAGATACTTCAATGTGTAGAATGATCAAACCAATATTGAAGCCTTACTTGTTATGTGTATAAAATAATACTCCCTGGACATTGAGCAATAATGATTCACCGCTTACTCATGATCCTTCACACCCAAATTCTTTCATCAAATTCTGGTAGAATGCCACTTTGCCACAGAGGCATCCCACACATGCATCTGTCAGCAATGCCTCATTCGGGATCACATATACAGTTTTTGCTGTATATCTATGCCCACATGTGCTGTTCTAACTATTTACTTCATAACATTCCAGATTGTGGAGATAGAATTATAAAGTATAATTTGAAATGTGCTGTCTCCAGGCATTCTGTGTGTTGCTGATCAGTGCCATGGCCTGAGGGAACTCGCACTGAATTACCACTTGCTGAGTGACGAGCTTCTCCTCGCACTCTCCTCGGAGAAGCATGTGCATCTAGAGCACCTTCGCATTGATGTGGTGAGTGAAAACCCTGGTCAGCAGTTTCATACCATCAAGAAAAGCAGTTGGGATGCCATGGTCCGCCATTCCCCAAAGTTCAACCTGGTTATGTACTTCTTTCTGTACGAGGAAGAGTTTGGCCCCTTCTTCCGTGATGAAATCCCTGTCACACACCTGTATTTTGGCCGTTCAGTCAGTAAGGATGTGCTTGGTCGCGTGGGCATGAACTGTCCTCGGCTTGTGGAGCTGGTGGTGTGTGCTAACGGCCTACGTCCTTTGGACGAGGAGCTGATCCGCATCGCAGAACGCTGCAAACAGCTCTCTGCCATCGGGCTGGGGGAGTGTGAAGTGTCTTGCAGTGCATTCGTAGAGTTCGTGAAGATGTGTGGCCGACGCCTCTCGCAACTATCCATCATGGAGGAAGTGCTCATCCCGGATCACAAGTATAATCTGGACGAGATCCACTGGGAGGTGTCCAAACACCTTGGCCGTGTCTGGTTCCCTGATATGATGCCTACCTGGTAAAAACTAGTTGGACAGATCACACCTCATGTAATAAAATGCATAACCAGTACATCAGGATTATCACTTCATCTCATAAGGCAGTCAGTTCCTACTCTGGTTTCTTATGCTCTCTAGTTTTTTCCTCTCCTCAAGAAATATTACAGTGGTACCCTTTGTGTTTGAGACATTTACTTTCTTTACAAGAGTAATATTGGAATGTGGGCAAATATCAGGGGTATGTATGACAAAACTGCATCAGGGGGTTTAGAGGCAGATCTCCAGAAGATCAAACACTTCATTAGAGGAATATAGCTTGTTTTCTGAAAAGACTGTTTGCCTTGACTCTTTGCCTAAATGCCATATATTCTGTGGAAAAAATAAGCTTGTATCCAGCTCATAATGGGACAAACTACAATGTAGTTACACTATTCTAATTTAGTCTAGTTCTGTTTTCTAATCGGAATCATGTGATACAACGCATAACTTTAAACTCCTCCATAACTTTACCATTTTAGGCTAATTATTCATGTAGCTATATATTCCCAATCCCACATGCTCAGTATTTCTTATAGGACCTACAGGTAAGATTTCTCAGTTACGTCTCACTTTTTTAGTTCTTGGTTCTTTGTCAAATTTGTTATAATAATGCAAATGATATTTGTGTATTTTTACAAGTGTTGTGGAGAGTCAGCTATTGTCAGTGATTCTGGAGGGAAAAGTCTTAATATTTATGATGTAGAGAATGGAAAGCAGTCCTAGTTTAACCAGCAGTAGGTGGTGTTTTTGTCAGCTCCTAGCCAATCATGTTTTCCAAAAGCTCTGCCTCAGACATTGCAACAGACTGCTTACCTGGCATTCAGTGTTAGGACTGACATTAAGTACTTACATTTCAGAGCCTTCTCTTTTACTATCACCATCTCTTTTCTTTCTTTTCTTACTTCCATACTCATTGCTTTTGTGCATTTCTCCTCAAATATGTTACTTTTTCCCTCAGCAAAACTTGTTTTGGGTTCTTGTCCCCAAAAGCATGTAGACTGTATGGTCATATTTTGAAAATATATTTGCAGGGCACTGGTTTTAAAGCTTACTAGAAAGAAGAACAGGCAGTGTTGTACCACTAAGAATCACCTTTGATTCCAATCTAACGCCCAAACACAAATGTTGGAAGGCTCTATATGGTTCAGCATAGTCATGTGACATGGAGGTTGTGTTAGGAGGTTTGTGTTAGGAGGTTTGGAATACATTGGGAGACATATAAATAAATAATTCACTTTTACTGTAACGCCTGCACAGACAGGACAAAGATAAATGGAGTTTGGTTCAAGTATTTGCTGCACACAAAACAGTTACTACCTATTAGTCTGCTGACTTCTTTCAATTTTATGTTTAGGCTAATGTTTTGTACTTTTTAATCTAATTTAAACAAATTCCTTGTGCAAGAACAATTATTTGATTAAGCTATTGTGTATTTTTATAAATGGTTTTGTACAGTTAATATAAAGCACCTTAATTGCATACCAAATGAGTTATAGAAACACGTGTGTATGCAGAGACAAAATGCTTTTCTTTTGATGGTTAAGATGTAAGTAAGCAGTTGGATCTATTTTTATAGCCACAGAGTCTATTCACAAGGTATGGCTGCATAACCCAATCCGTTTGTGCAGCTTGAGAGTGTAGGGTTTAAGCTGAAGGTCAGTTATTTCGGAAGTGATTTGGAAGTGTCTTAATGAATGTCTGGCATAATTGAGTACCGTAGAACTGGTAGATGTATCTTTTCAAAACAAACTGAGTGCTATAATTTAACCCTTTTGTGGTTGTATCGGACCTGTTGAGAATGTTGTTTTTTTTTTTCTTTTAGTTAATAGATTTTGTAGTCACTGCTGTGCATAAAATAATTTAAGCAGGAGGTTCTATATATCTGTTTAAAATGAAATACAGATGCACTTCTCTCTCTCACCTTCTGTCAGGGTTTAAAGTTTGTGATCTTTTAATTGAGTGAAAATGGGACTTTGGTAGATCTTCTGCCCTTGTTTTTAGATGTGATTATTCATAATTCATTGTTAAACCTTTTGTATTAATCCTTACATTTGTATTAATTAATTACATTGTTCGATCAGTATGCCATGGGGTGAATTTTCGCTCAATTTCTTTAGCACAAAAATGACAAACACTAATTGATACTAACACTAGTAATTGCAAAATAACACTCAAACAAGACTCTCAATACAGTTAAGGATCGGAACAGGCTGTTGAGGATGAAGAGGATGTTGCTTGGTTACTTAAAAGAAAATTACTGTGACTGGATAGAGATCTTGAAAGATTCAGTTTCATCACTTAGGTCCATCATTTAGTCTTTTATTGCAGTCAACACCAAACTTGTTGAGCTGTGCCTTTTACCCCAAAGAATGCAAGAAGCAATTAGAAAAGGTCCCTCAGTTGCACATAACTCAAATATATGCGTGAAATATGGGCATTGATTTGTCTACTTTAAAAGGTATATGACGCAAGTGTTATGTAACTGGTGTACTTTTTTCCAAATTAATACATAAATGTTGTTTTGAGGATTGTTTTCACTTTCAACATTTTAACTTGCTTCATGTTTGCACTGTTCAAATAAAGTATACAAAATTCTAGTAGTGCATACTGTTATTATTTTACAATCAGTTAAGACAGACAAAACAGTATGTCCATAGTTATATACCAATCAAGCACTCATTATTTAATATACAGCATATCACAGAAATGTTACTCCAACCAAAACGTGGTCCTGATAAGCTTGTGATTAAATATGTTAGATATTCACAATTGGCAAATGTTTGATTCACACACTGCCTCCTTCTGACAAACACTGGTAGTAGAAAAATGCAGGTGAAGATTGCAGTCTTTAGTGCGGTAAGGGAACTTCCTCATATGTAATTTGGATGTAAGGTGCCTTCACTGGCAAGTGCCAGTACTCAAAGTTATAGTACAAATAGAAGGTCTTCTCCACTACTACTTTTTCAAACGCTTCCATCAGGCTGATGATGAACTGAACCATTGACTGATGAGGCTGGAAAGAGTGGTAAAACTTTTTGATATCCATGGCCAGAGTTTTCATGGAGGACTGACCAAAGATAGTGTCATCATCCCCAAGGTAGGTAGGCTCTCCACTGTACAGGTATATTTTGGTGTAGTTTGTCTGAGTTTTGCTTGAGAGTTTGGCTCCTAAATCTGCCATTTTCCTGTAGGTGCGATGTACAAACTGTGAACAGTCATACGATTCAAACCATGTTGTGGAGTTGGACCCTGGATCTGACCGCACTGTCCATGTCTCATAATAAATACCAGTCTCATTGTCCTCTTGAACCCATTGAGCCAGATAGTTAAACTGTTCACCTAAAAGAAAAAAGTGACCAATGTATTTAAAATGGGAACTGTACCATTAACTACGTACCATTGAATATGAAAGGTTTCTATACACCATCATGTGCAAAACAGTACCTGAAATTTCTCCCACTTTTTCCATAGTTCCATTTTGTTGCCAATGCATGTCATCTATCCCTTCAAAGAAGCAGGCAGCTCCCTGATTACACCAAAAAGGAGGCACGGTGTCCTCTCTTTCATGAGGAAAAGTGCAATTTCCAAGCTGGAAAAGTTCATACCATTCCATAGTATAATTTCTTCCTGTCTCTGAGCTGGCAAACCCAATGGCATCATGCATTATACGCTGTAAAGAGAATAAACACTCAAAAGTGAGCATTACTTTTCAATTTGACTTATTGGTTTGACTGGGCACTTCATTTGTTTTAAAAGAACTATTTTTAAAAATTATAATTTATATGGTGTGTGTATGTGTGTAATATCAATTACAAACTCACAAATTTGCCCAGAAGATCCCCATATTTGAATTCCCACACTGGAGTTTGCAGTCTGAACACAGAGATCACGTCAGAGTCTCTCATGTAGGGTATACGGCCATCTGGGTCTCCAGTGGGACAGAAGGGGTACAGTGCTTGGCAATACGGATCTGTGTCTGGGCGACGGTCAAATCGCCTGTTAATGCGTCGAACAGAGAAACACAAGAATGTAATTCAGGCCTGTAAATTGCTGTAGACAGATGGTGCCTGTCCAGCACAACAGAAGAATGAGTCCAGTCACTACAATAACCTCCGTCAGATGAAGAGCTGCTGACTAAAATTTGAAAAAGAAAACAGCTTGCTGCTTGATGCACATACTATATGGACAGAAGTATTGGGACCCTTTACCATTACACCAATAGTGAATTTAATGATACTGCATCCAAATACAAACACTTTAATATGGAGTTGATAACCCCCCACCCCACCCTTGCAGCTATAACAACTTCCACTCCTCTTGGAAGGTTGTCCAAAAATTTGAGCCCATTCATTCTTCCACACCGAACTCACCCAACCATGTCTTTATGGACCTTATTTTGTGCACTGGGACACAGTCATGCTGGGACAGGAAAGGGCCTTAGGGCCTTTTCCCCAAACTTTGTGCACAAAATTGGAAGCATGGCGTTGTCCAAAATGTTTTTGTATGCTGAAGCATACAATGGTTGCAACGGGCCTAGCCCAAACCCTGAAAACGCGTGTGTCCCAATACTTTTGTCCATATAGTGTATGTCTGAACCATTGCTGACGGTTCTGTTTACTAAACAGGTTTGCAAGAAACAGAAACTGAAGTTGCAACAACTTGAGCGGTTAAACGTAGTTTGCTCGCACTGCGTCCTTACCTGTAAGGCACGGGCCAAACTTGACTTCCAACAGTCCTAGAACGGACCAAGGCTAAAAACCAAGCTTGAAACACCAAATAAACGAATAAAAATGCTGAAAATGTCATCGTGGAGTCATTTGAGCATAACTCTCCCGTACTCTTCCACCACGCTTCCTAGTGTGTGAATGACTGCGGTCACGTGCTTTTGTCCAATTATTATCAACAAGCGTCACGAGATTTCCAGCCAGATACTTGTTTGGACAAGCTCTGCCTTAAGGTGCTGTGATTGGTTAGTAGATCATTTTTCGTACTTTCATTGGCTGAGATAATTAGAAGGGTTCCTTTTCTAGCCAATACCAACGTGCGAGGCGGGGATTTCTGAACACGGATGGGAAGAAATGACTGTCACGAGGATGTCTTTTGACAGTTGTAAAACAGTTTTCAAACAAAACGTGAGAATATGACTCAAAGTTATTTATTACTAAAGCGACACAATCGTCTGCACCAATAATTTCAGCAACGACACCAAAAAAGCCAGAAGCCGAAAGAAATTCGAATTTAAAAAGGGAAGTTTGACAGCTGCGGGGACACTGAGCTTCTCTGTGGTTGCAGGTTTGCAGAAATATCACTTGTCGGTTTTGAATAAGTGAAATGAAAGACAAAACTAAAAATAGAACTATTTTACAGTTTACTTCTCCTAAACAGACCCTGCTACTTACATACAGTATACGGCAAAAGTACTGGGACACACCTGTTTTCAGGGTTTGGGCTAGGCCCCTTTCTCCTAATGCAGGGCAGTCTTAATGCTTATGCATACCAAGACATTTTGGACAATGCCGTGCCTCCAACTTTGTGGACAGTTTGGGGAAGGCACTTTTCTGTTCCAGTATGACTGTGCCCCAGTGCACAAATCAAAGTCCATGATGACATTATTGGATGAGTTCGGCGTGGAAGCCCTGACCTCAACCCCATCCAACACATTTGGGATGAACGGAACGGAGATTGCGAGCCAGGCCTTCTCGTCCCAACATTAGTGCCAGACCTCATAAATGCTCTACAGAATGAATGGGCACAAATTCCCACAGAAACTCCAAAATCTCGTGGAAAGCCTTCCAAGAAGATTGGAAGCTGTTATTGCTGCAAAGGGGGATAAACTCCATATTAAAGTCTTTGTATCTGAATGCAATGTCGTTAAAGCCCTTGCTGGTGTAATGGGCAGACGTCCCAATACTTTTGTCTAGTAGTGTATCTGGAGAGTTGTGCGCATGTCTGTTATGGCCCGTACACAAGCGTTGTCATGGTAACAGCAGACGCATTTCATCACTTTGTGGAGACGCGAGTTTTCTTTATTTCTTTGGTATTCTCTCGTTAACAGAAAATAAAAAATGTCCGATGCTGGATCGGAAGACCTCGAAGATGAACAGGGTTATCTCGGAGTAAGTATGTTATCTTACAGTTGTGTTTTTGTCAGTAAAACTGTCTGTGGATTTCAGTGAAGAGTCTCATCGCTTTAAAATGCAAAACTGAACGCCACAGGAAATCCTTTCTACCAGTGGCAATAAGACTCTGTAACTCCTTACCGCCTTACCGTTCTGTGGGTGATATTTTTACGTTTTTCTATACAATTCTGTTCCGAATCGGATTTGTGCAATATGGCTCAACTGTTTACATTTACGGCATTTGGCCGATGCCCTTATCCAGAGCGACTTACAGTCATAAGTTATAGGGACAGCCCCCCTGGAGCAACAGAGGGTTAGAAAGAGGGGGGTTGAACTTGCAACTCTGTGGTCATCAGGTTCACAGGCAAGTGTTTTAGCCACTAGGTTACTACCATCTAATGTTTGAATTGTGAAAACTGACTCAATGTTAATCCCCCTCCCCCAAATACCATTTGGGACTAAGTGGGGTGGCTGGAGGCCTAGTGGTTAGGGAGTTGCCCCTGTGATCAGAAGGTTGTGAGTTTGAATCCCAGGACTGACAGTGGCACCACTGAGATATCCTTGAGCAAGTTACTGTCCCCACACACTGCTCTCTGGGTGCTGTGTCCCTGGCTTCCCGCTGCTTCACTTAGGTGAAAAGATTTAATGCAGAGAATGAATTTTGTGCTGTCCATACAGTGCTGTGGTGTGTTCACTTATGGCAAATGGACACTTTACACATTTTGCACTACTGCTTTGCTGGTACAGCACACTAAATATTACACACAGCAATGTCATTGTGATTGTGTTGCACTATTGTTTATTGTCTTTTTTATTCTATTGTCTTAATTATATTTTATTCTCTCTTGTTGCACAAAGCATGCTAATGACACAAGAATTTCCCTTGGGATAAATTAAGTTCTTTCTTATATTGTCTTATCTGATCAGAGTTGTTGTTTCAGGAGTATGAGGGTGAGCGTAATGAAGCCGGAGAGAGACACGGGCAAGGCAGAGCTGTTCTGCAGAATGGAGACACATACCAAGGAATGTATACACATGGGAAAAGATGTGGTCAGGTATTTTATTTTAACACACAGAACATACATAGTGGATCTCTCAAATAAGGTGGGCAGTTTATTTTAGAAAACAAAAAGGTAAGGAATTAGAGCTTAGTTGCATGTTATTTGTAAAGTATAACTCTCTCTAAACCCTTATTTTAGTTTAGATTTTTTTGCTCTTTCCCTTACCATTAAAGGTCTATACATTTTTTTACTGTCCATTTGGTTTCAGGCTTGCTGTCACATCCCCAGTCAGTGGCCGCTAGAGGCCGCTGTTGTTCAAGTTATATGAAGGACTTTTAAGTTGACACACCTGAGTTTCATTTATGACAGCAGCTATTTTGTGTTGAGTTCTTGTATTTAAGTTGCCATTGTGTCATGTTTCAGTTGTCTGTTGTCCCTCACCAACTCTAAGGTTTTGTATGCGTTCAGGTTTCTTCGGTTTTGCGTTTTGGCCATCGAGCCTCTTTGGTGTTTCGAAATAAATTAAACATAGTAAGATGGAAGTCTGCGTTTGTGCCTCCTGCCTGGACAAGCATGACCCAGACGTGACACTTGCAGAAACAGCCATCACCATAGATTTAGCCAAAGTTAAACATACCTCATTATAAGCACACAGCACATATTAAAACATGTTTTATACTACTACTACTGTTATTTGACTTTAATGACATTTACTGTCATTCAGTTTCATTTTTTTGTATTATTATTTGGTAATTTTTATTTTCATTAGATTTGATTTCTTATTTTTTATTATTCTTTGTTTCATGATCAATTGATTGTTTTTAGTACATGTGATTTATTCATAGTTCAGTTATTCTTGGATATCCGTTGGTTTTCAGGGAACATACAGATTCAAGAATGGCGCTCGATATATAGGGGAATATTACATGAACATGAAGCACGGACAAGGCATTTTCTACTACGTGGATGGTTCTAAGTATGAAGGTGAGGGACTGAAGTACCTTTTTTCTGAACTGAGGGGCTTAAGACACCATAGGTGAATTACATAAAAGATCTATTCTGCCTCCTTCCTCCCACCTATTAGGCTCCTGGGTGGATGACCAGCGACAGGGTCATGGCATTTATACGTATCCCAATGGAGACACATATGATGGCGAGTGGCAGCAACATCAAAGGTACAACAAATGCCAGATGTCATTGTTCACATTATAGTAAAGTGGCCCCTTATAGGCACACAGTGTGAACAGTGTGAAATTCTTTCTCCGTATTTAAACCATTCACCAAGGGAAGCAGCGGGCAGCCCGAAACACAGCACCCGGGGAGCAGTGTGTGGGGACGGTACCTCAGAGGTGCCACTAGCAGTCCAGGGATTTGAACCCATGACCTTCTGAATGCAGGGGCAAATCGCTGCCCCAGTCATATAATTAATTTGTGCCTATAATATTTTACTTGCTTAGGTCAAAAACCAGCCCACATAAATTACATAGTTTTTCTGAGCTATACTGCTGTTGGCTCAAATTGCTTTATGGATAAAATGGCCGCTTTTAACTCTCTTTTTCTGCCTGTCACAGGCATGGCCAAGGTATGTATACATACCGTGATACCGGCTCAAAGTATGTTGGTAACTGGGTTATGGGTAAGATGGAATCTTCTGGAGAGTATATCCATCTAAACCACCGATACCAAGGCAACTTTCTGAATAATAAAGTAAGTCTCAGCTTTTTTCTCTCTGCATTCCCCTTGTTTGAAATGAATGCTTGTGTTTCTGGTTCTTCATCATAATTTTTTTTCCAGCCCTCAGGTCCGGGGAAGTATGTGTTTGACATTGGCTGTGAGCAGCATGGAGAGTACCTGCAGGTGGAGCAGGTCTGTTTGAATATGATGTATATGAGCTGTATTGACTTCCTCAGTATATGTTTATTGTTTAAAGCCAATCAGCATCTCTGTTCTGTTGCACTTTAATGAAAGAAAGTATGGCACTGTGTATGCAGCCACATAAAATAGAGATGTTTGTGACTAAAGAAAACATGAAATGCTGCCTTTCAGACGTTAAGTATGGTGTCCTTGGTTTATGTTCTAAATGATTAAAGTGATTTTATCTCTGCTGAAACTCCAGCCAGCACTAGACGAGGAGACCATTAAGGACCGGAAGGCCTCGAAGTTGCATTCCTCATATGGTCCTCAGGCTGAGAGCTATATCTCCATTAAAGCCTTTGGAGATGAGGTTCTATATGACCAGCCTGGCAGACTGTTGCAGTGCCTCTCTGTTATAGTGTAGTTTGACTGTGGCCTTTGTGCATGCCAGAAAAATGAACATAGATCTATCATTCCTTGTGCATTATTTGTCGCATTGCTCAAAAGTTTGGCCTTAGAAAATCCTCTTAGTTGAAGCTGGACACTGGAGTTTTGAATGTTTTAATGTTTGATGTGTTTGTTTTTAAGATACACCTTTACAATACCTAAAAACCCACCAATGTAAAAAAAAAAAACACACACATCAAGCCTTTCAAAACATCTATGCACTTTACATAGAGCTAGAGAAACAGTGTGAGTGTTATTAGCAGTAATAGTACAGTACGTATTTATTAGTTAAGTTCTTTCTAATTTGAAAGTCTTTGGGCTTCAGGTTAAAGAAGATGCGGAGGAAGAGGAGCCAGTCACCACCACCATTCTGAAATGGAAACCCAAAGCTGTGACTGGCCTTTCACTGTGGCCCTCTGCTAAGGACAATATCCCTTCTGGTACACACTTATCATGTTCCTAGATGCCTGCAGTCATGTGGTTCACACCTGGTCCAGAAGTACCCCCTGCCCTGCACACTTTTGGTGTTTACACATCCAGTTCAACTCAAGAATAGCTGGGTAATAACTAATTAGCTGGATCATGTGTGCTGGGAGCAGGAAAACATTAAAATGTACAGTGCAGGGGGTACTCCGGGATCAGTCTGGGAACCACTGTCTGAGAGAATTTGTAGTAAGTGTGGATAAAAACCTGCTGCTTCCATGATGATCAGAACTAAATGCATTTAATAACTTAAAGAAATGGATTCATGATTAATCCATTTTAGACAATTTCCCCTTCGTCCCAAATACAGTCAGTCAGCAAAGACTTGCCTGTTTTTTGCTACTTGTTGCTTTGGTTTTATGCTGTAGCTATAAAGGAAGTCTGTCTCCAAATGATATAGGGTGACAGACCTTTTTTCCACTTGTTAACAACATTAGCCTTGTGGTTCCAGTGCAACTTGGAAGCAGCACACTTCAAATGTTTTGACCCCATCATGGACAGCTGTGTGCATTTTGTTCAGAACCATTGCTTTAAGAAGTAAATGAATCCATATTGTTCTTCCCAAAATTAGATCCTTTCTTTCCCTCGTAGGCCAGGGCTTATCTGAGGAGGGACAAGGACAGACCACAGAGGAGCAGAAATTGAGGCAGAGCCCAATCCAAGAAACTGATGATAAATAAGTGCAGATGCAAGAGAGACAGTACAGATAACACAATAATCAAACAATGTAGGTGTCATTTCTGATCCTTGATATTAAAAGAATTACCATTGCTAAGTCTGTCGTCTGGTCATATGCAGGACATGCACCGAAGAATGAATGAATTCATAATCAGAAACAATATTTGTTGTATAAGATCAGAGGTAAGTAGAAGTAGAATTGTATTGCTCGGCTTTGTCCTGGAATAGTCAGCAGGGGGCGGTATTTACTGCCTGATCCTTGGTGCCTCAACTGGTAACACCTTGTTTATCCACAATACATAAGTGCTGTTAATCACTCACAAAGTGAACTAAGAAAATGATAGAAAAGAAACAAAATACAAGTTTGCAATGAGTTGTATTATCTAAAGTTTAACAGATGATTGCTGTAATTGTAGCAACTAATATCTGTAATATGCGTGTAGCATATTGATAGATACAGTTTACTTAATATGACAACATTTGGACACATATTGACTTGAAAAGTTATTCAAGATTTAGCCTTTTCACTTTTAACTTTAAAAAACTGATATGTTGTGTGTAAAAAAAGCCATATATTGTTTTGGAAGTAGAAGCACAAGGAAAAGTGTGAAATGTGCACAGGTTTGTTTTATGGCTGAGTCACCATGGAGCTATTGTGGTGTACAGTCATTGGTTACACCTTTATTTACTCTCAGTACACTTTCCTCTTTAAGCAAATCCTGCTGTTTTTAGCTGTTGGTTACATTTTACATGAACCCTGATATAAATTTAAAACAGCAAGTAAAGAATACCTGAATATAAACACCACATTGAGTGGACTGTGCCTTTGAGCATTATTTACAGTGTTTTATTACTAAAGTGACCATTCTTACATTTTTATCACCTTTAGGAATTTTCAAGATCACCAAGTGCTGTGAAAACGTGTTATAACATCTGTTGTACTACATTAAATGGATAACACTTAGCAAAAATTAGCACATGACAAAAGCTGTCATTCATTTCCAATATTGTGCCATCTGACATGACAATTACCGGAAATAGAAACAAGACACTGTTACAGGGCTTTACCTGTAATGATCACTCATGACTACATGTAACATCTTCTATGACATGCTTATGGCACAGTTACATCAATGAAACCTAGCAAGTAGAGCAAGGACCCTGCCATCTAAATTGATTAGAAATGGCACAGTGCTAATCAAGGTTCGTCTGAGAAGGTAGTTAATGACTATATTGCGTTGAATTGAGTCTTTATTGTTCTCCTGACTGATGGCATCCTTACATAGAGCAAGACATTCCAAGAGGAAACGAGGTCCTGTCAAGTATTTTTCCAGATTTTAAAATAAACTGCATTGATGATATTTCTGGTTTATTCCTAATCATATTCTGAAGGATTTTTTACGGAAGAATTTTAAGAAATTGCTCATATCTAAATGTATATATTATTTTAAAAATGTTTTTTAAAAGCAGTGCATAGTGTGTTCTTTATTACATCAGAACAATGGAATTTCGGTAATTATTAAATGATAATGAACATTTATGCATATGTAAGTTGATAATATCCCATTTGTTTGCAAAACTTCATATACAAAATGTTTGTAAGAATATCTGCAAACAAAAAAAGGTTAATTAATGATTCCTTTCTTTTGTTTTATATGACCAAATCCCTGTGGAGTAACATTAGCTGTAGCGCTATTATAGGTCCACTGCTTTTTAAGGCCGGACATCTTACTCTGGGCTTTGTCTGTTTGTGTGACACTGTGTGTAAACATACTACAAATCTTAATGCTTCATGGACTTTTAGGATGGCATGAGGTTGTTCACACTTTATCATTGTTTACATTTTACCGTCCATCATCCATTTAATATCTTGACTTACCACCAGGCCTTGATGGCAGAGCTGAAACTGTGCCAAGACACTGTTTAAAAGGAGATTTATTTTAGGGAAGTTGTCATTTCGGCTTTGGATTTTAAGGCTGGGTGGCCATCCAGGGATCAAGAAATGCAGTTCATGAAGACATTCATTGCTCTTTGATAGACTGACAAACACTCCACCGTAATTTCACTTCTCTTTACTGGGCTTGCTAATTGGATATACACTATGTGGACAAACATATTGGGACTCACCTGTTTTTCAGGGTTTGGGTTGGGCCCCTTTCTTCCAATGAAGGACAATCTTTATGCTTCAGCTTACCAAGACATTCTGGACAACATCATGCTTCCAACTTTGTGGACACAGTTTGGGGAACCTTTTCTACTCCAGCATGACAGTGCCCCAGTGCACAAAATGGAATGAGTTCGGTGTGGAAGAACTTGACTGGCCTACACAGAGCCCTGACCTCAACCCCATCCAGCACCTTTGGGATGAACTGGAACAGAGACTGAGAGCCAGGCCTTCTCATCCAACATCAGAATACATGAATGGGCACAAATTCCCATAGAAACTAGTATCATTCAAGGTCTTGTAAAATACGCTGACAGCCATGTGTGTGCCTTGTTTTTTCTATCTTTATCAACAAAGTTTTATTGTGTCTTTTCTTCTTGCCCTGCTTTTCTTCACACACACTCTTGTTTTATAAACACAGGCAGTGGTGTAAAGGACAGAGGGGAGCTCAGAGTGGCTTTTGGAATGATAAAGCAACCAACAGTGTTTGATGCAGCAGCTTTAAGGGGTGGGTGATGTGGCAAAAATATAATATCATGCATATACAATATACACAATATGTCCAAATTTATGTTTTAACAGCTGATTGAAATGAACCAGTGCAGCGGTGCCCCATCAAATACACTATGCAAAAATACTGTCAAAAAGTGAGTAGACATTATTTTTATGCACTAAATGTAATAAACCAATATTGATTATGCTTTTTGTAAGGAAACAGTTGGTTTTTAAGGACTGACGATATCACAATGTCCTCAGAACAGCATATTGTGGCATCATTTATTATATATGTTGTCATATTGCCCCTTGGCTGCATCTTTAACAGACATTTCAGTAATTGTTGCAAAGGTTTTCTCCTGCTTTTGTTCTTTAAACTTGTCTGAGATTTGACACCAGCATTTGCTGTCATTCATAAAAGACCAGAGCTCATGAAGAGTTAGTGCTCTGCCCTGCACTGTGTGTTTATCCAACAAAACAGAAACAGTCCATTGGAAACATGGCTCTAATGATCTTTGTCTGAATTCAGGAAGAATGTGTCTCGGGGGAATTAGTGAATATGTAAATGGACAAAACAGAAAACAAACAGTGAACACATTAATAGTTTTTTTTTTTTTTTTTTACAACTTTTCAGTAAAATGGTCAGCTTTTTAAAACTCAACACACCTCTCTGCAGCTGGGCTCAACAATCCATGTCCAAAATGCTCTAGACCATCCAAAACACTGCAACTCAAATGATCTCGTCACAATATCAATACATTTTCCAAAGTCACAGTCATCTAAAACACACTGACTGTAAATCTGCTATTTTATGTAAATATATGTAGTAATAAAATATTAAGTGCTCTATAGTTGTTTTGTATCATATATTGATTGCTCGTGTAATCAATATAGAGACAACAACAGTAAACCACAATGAAACATCTCAACTGTAAAGGAACAACGAAAACAAATAACAATCCAGTATTTTACATACTGTAGGAAAGAAACAAGGCCCAGTCCCTGGTCTGCATCCTTTGGCTACATCATCCACCCTTTATATAAATAGTTAACAAGTGCTTGAAAGAATTTTGGGTATTGTGTTTACTGAATGCACTTTGTTTTCAAGCAATGGTCCAAATGGTTGAGCTTTCTGTGTGAAGAGTTAAAAAAGAGAAAGAAAAGCTTGTTAGTACTTGTAAAAAAAAAAGAAAGAAAAAAGAAACGTTTTAAATACATTTCAGTTTGTCATTTAAAGTAATCTGATCAACCCAGATCTTGTACTTCTGATTAAACACAGTGAGATGTGTAACAGTTCTCTGCGCACCGTTATGGGAAGGAATGATGTCAGTGCTTCTGAAACAGGTTTACCAAGAAATGACTCAGACATAATGGCTCTTCCTTTTCAAGGCTTTTTCAATTACATTAACATTTAAAACTTGCTTGAGATCACCTTGCCTTTATTTAGTCAATAAAATAAACGGAAACATCTAACAAGAAAACAGAAAATATGTGTGTGTGTGTTTGTGTGTGTGTGCTGGGTGGGGGTAGGGAGTCCTCACTAAATAGGCCCAGGAATTCAAAACCCTGTCAGAAGGAATCAGAACAGTTCGATGAGCTTATTGTTGTCTGTAGTAACAGTGGGTCCGGGACGCAGGCAGCGCTTGGCCCTCAGCATGTGCTCTTTCTGAGCTTTTTTTTTCACTCCTGCTCCTTCAGGAAGCCTCACAAGCTTCTCTCTCCATTGGTTAAACGGAGTTCTAGCGGTGACAGGAGGTGTGGTTGTAAACTAGCTCTACCAGATTTCCCAGCCGGATGAACTGTATAACTGACACTGGCCGAGCTGAGGCAGACATTTTTATCCCTGGGAGTTCCTCTAATTCCTGGCCGGACCTGAGAATGCCTCGGAGGAATCTGGACTCCTATGACTTTCCCTTTACAGAACTTTCCTCACATCTGAAATCATCCATGGCTGGGTTAAAGTGTGGGCTGCAATCTAGGGCAGCTCATGATGCAGCGTGATTCAACCCTCCAGGGACTATGGGATATGAGGTAAAAAAAAAAAACTTTATTAATAATAATAATATATTTTATTTATAGCACCCAAGGACACTGTACAAAAAGTGTAAGTAGATAAACAATAAAGAACAAAAAGCAGAAAATAAACAAGCATTAAAAACAAAGGGTAAAATCGGACAATGCAAATAATTTAAAGACAATATGCAAGCTTAAACAGATGGGTTTTGAGTTTGGATTTAAAAAAGTGAGAGGGAACTGATGTTTCTGATGTCAGGTGGTAATGAGTTTCAATTTACAAATTCATTGTTTCAGTATGTGAGTTTTTCTTCAAAGCTAGTGGATGTGCATATTCCTATTTCGGACAAATACAAAGAAAGTGATGCACAGTAACATTCCTAAAAAAGAAAATAACACTTGTACAGATGCAGAATGTAGTGTCTCTATGCTTGACACAGTCCCTGAGACAGTGTTTAAAGACTCAGGACTTTAAATGCCAATAAAAATAAGATTGTATTACATACCACCGGTAGCAAATCAGCTAAAGCAAATGAACTAAAAGATCCTGATCATGAAGATATTATCTTACGTTAAATCATTTTTTATTTGATCTTGAAAACTTTGATCTTAGATCAGTACTATTCTTGCATTGAAAAAAGGACTCACTAGCAATGTCATTAACCAAGAGCTATCTATTTCTAATCCATTTACTAAAAGTCAGTCCTTAGACTAATAAACCAGCACATAGATCAGCTGCAGTATGCAAATACTAATACTTGTTTTGGCAAAAGATCTGGTGGGAAGTAGAAGGAAACGACAGCAAGCCACAAGGTACCAGACCTTTTACAATATTTATTATAACACCTAAACAGAGTTTATCATACTGTACCAGACTAGATCCAGTTGAGTTGGATGATAGAGCATTAAGTTTTCTGGACTGTGTAACATTGCCTCAGGGGCCCTCTCACCCAGTAACAGAGTGAACAAAGCCCACTCTTATATTCATAAGCTTTCCCTCTAAGGGGATTGGGTGGGCTGGCCACACACACACACACACACACACACACACACACACACACACACACGACATTTTCAGTCTTTCCTGCTTGAAATCTATCTAGTAATTGGATAGTCACCGATTTGGACTACTTGGACAAAATTTAGCATTTTAAATACTCTGCACCAGAACATGCCCTTCAAAAGATGAGACCAACTTTCCATTGCCACAATTCTTTTTATTACTCTGTGTATATGAGATATATGGTCAATGGTCAATGTTTATGGGACATGCGACCTGGAACTGTAAAGATCAATAGGAATATGTCACAGTTCTTACATAATTCATAATGATTTTGGCTAAATTATGGTTATTTAAACTGACCATAATTAGTTTAGACAGTTTATTATTTTAGTTCTTTTAGGCTGGGTTAGGCTTTCATTGGACTCTTTCTTTGGCACATAGCTTCACTGTGGTTTATAGGAATCCAAACGGAAAAATGTGACCTTTTCCTCCACATGAAATGTAATGTTTGAGAACAGGCAGATTTTTTCCCCCGCAGTAGCATTGAGAAGTGAAATTCCACAGATGCTTTTGGCACAAATGTTTTGGATGTGAATGTGCAAAGCCGAGTTCATGCAATGCGCGCTTACTGTATGCTCATTCTAAGTTCACCACATCAGATTAGAGTAAGAGGAAATGCTTTGATGCAAGACATAAACAAGAAACCAGACACTTTGCTTGCAGTGACCTTTGGATAAATGTCCAACCCACAATGTGCCAGAGTACTGACAACAGTTAAACATGTCTGAGTATGCTGAGCATGTTGAAAAATGTGGCCTTCTGTGCTGTGAAGTCATATTTATTCTTTCCTGATTTTGTTTCCACTTAATTACAGGACACGGATGTTTCCTGCATGAATGCACCTCGGGCTTGAAACAGCTCTGACACCATTCCCAACAAAGACTCCCTCTCTGAGCTTTAGCTATGAAGGACCGGCTAGAGGAGCTGCGTCAGCGAATGAAAAACAGTGAGGGACGGCAGGAGAACAACTCCTTCACACAAGATGTAGAGGAAGACCCAGCATCTTTTGTTGGCCTGCAGGCTGTGGTATTTGAGGCTGAGCCTGTGCTGGAGAACTTCCTGGAGGAGGCCAGGCGTGTTCGGGACGGCCTTGAAGAGCTGGAAGCTGATGTGAAGAAGTTCAACCAGCAGCAGAAGAACCTGGTGGCCACCATGCGGCGCCTCAGTGTCATGAAGAAGGAGAGTAGCATCACACGGGACATCAAACTCCAGGCAGAGAGCCTGCGCAAGAAACTGGATGCCCTCTCCAAACACGCCAAGCACTCCGAGGCTGAACTGGGCCTGTCAGCTGCCACAGCTCGCATCCAGCAGTCCCAGTATGCTGCACTCTTCCGTCAGTTCCAGAAGGTCATGCGCCTATACAATGATTCTCTTTTCAGCAAGCAAGACAAATGCAAGCAGTTCATCATCCGGCAGCTGGAGGTGTCTGGTCGAGAGGTTTCAGAAGAAGAAGTGGAGAAAATGATGGAGCAGGGCAAGTGGGACGTCTTCAACGAGAACATCCTGCTGGACCTCAAGATCACCCGCTCACAGTTATCTGAGATAGAGCAGCGCCACAAAGAACTGCTCACCCTCGAGAGCAACATGAAGGACCTGAGGGACCTCTTCCTAGATGTGTTCTTGCTCGTGGAAGAGCAAGGAGCGCAAATTGACAATATCCAGGCCAACGTAGAGAAGACCCAGGACTATGTGATGGTCTCTAGTGAAAAATTCAAAATGGCTTCCAGATACAAGAGAAAGAACCCTTTAAGAAGACTCTGCTGCTGCTGCTGCCCTTGGAGATGCCGGTAGCATAGTGAAGGCAGGACACAAAGACTCAGTCTGAGTAAATCCAGAAAGAATCAATGGTATTTATAAAGCTTTGGCCACAGTCTGTGATAAACAAAACTGTGCCACAACTTACTCACTGCCGCAGCACCAGGAGCAGCAAGACTGTAGAGGTGTGAGAGCTTAGTGTGGACCTCAAATGATGCTAATCACACAAAAAGGTCATGAGTTCTTATGCCAAGCTATATAGCTATAAATAAATGTTCTTATTTATTAATATATTTATTCCTGAAAGGTGTCTGTTTTATTTCCACATTAATGTACTTTAATGAGGTCAAACTCATTTTGGACAGCCCTGTTTAAATAACATGTGTTGCAAAATTTCTTTTCCTGCAACATATGGAATGTAATTTGCATTTATTTACTGACCTTAATATATTGCCACTACACTTTAACTCCCTTAAAAGGGTGCGCAGGTATTTTAACTTGGAAAAAAGACTTGACCAGTGGTGTCAAAAATTTTGCATATGGCTGTACACGTCAATAGACTGTACAATATATTGATTTATAATAATTATCACAGTACTGGAAAACTTAGATATCCAAATGAGCCCTATAAATATTCACCACACAAATGCAATGCCCAAGCCTTCACATGATGGGTAAATAATTTGGCACAAGTTTTCCAATCTGTTGGAATATCTGACTAAGGGTTCCTCACTGAGTTTAAAATACATAACCATTTAAATGTGTATCACTGTAATCACAGTGTGGTGATTTATCCTGTCACACAACCCATATATAGTGTAGTATATGTGCATTATTTTCTATTTAACAATATGTATTCAAGCCTGACAAAGGCTTCTCTCTTACAGTAGGTTCATCATTCATGCAGAAAAGAACTTCTGATGAACATGTAACTAGTGTGCGATAGAACAATACAGTCCAACTTTCTAGGTCAAGAGTGTGACAATATAATAAGTGTACACTATCTTTATTTGTCCACAGTAAAATCTCCATTATTCATTTGGCTCAAAAGAGTGAAACCAGTCCGTCACATGACAGAGAGCATATTAAGCACATGCTGATATTGAGTCAGCGCTTCAGGTGTCTAATGTCAGGAAAGCATTCAAAAGTGGGAATCTGGGTGTGTCTTTCTTTCTGTCCAACACCTGTTTGGCAGGAATTGAAAGAGAATAATACTGTTCAGAGATACCATAGAATAAAGAGATAATGCGACTGTGTTTACACAAGGCGAATAAATCTATTCCACTGATGTCGCTCTTGCAAGTCCTCATCTGTACAAAATAGACATTTCATTACATTTCCAAAGTAAACTTGACCTAAATCCATCTGCATTATCTGGATGTAATGCTCTTTATGGGAGTCTAAAACCTACATAATGAAGTTTGATTTTGGTCCAGGATCAGTTTTGGTACCACACACACACACACACACACACACACACACACACACACACACAAATCTCATAGTTATTTTCTTTACTGACCAAACTTCATAGGACGAGTATGAAGTGTGTCACTAAAATGACCAATACTTTAGAACTAGAAATCCTGAATAAACAGGAGGCATATGTAGCAGAACTCTGCCACCTGTTGGTCTAGAACTGTGAAAGGAATGGTCAGTTTAAGCCAATGTTTCACAGAAGCCAAAAGTAACGTAGAGCCTTTGAACCGCAGGGGACACACACACCAGAACCAGCATCCCTGTGATTCACAGGTTACCTGCAGTTTTATCCTTTTACTTCTAGCAGTGTTTTACCTCACTGGATGGCTCTATACAATAGATGATTTTATTTTTGGCTTCAACTGAGTTCAAATAAGATCGCCTCTAGCTGCCTGTGCCCAAGTTTCTCTCAGGAACGACAAAGTTCAGCTTTGGTTAGATATGCACAGCTGGGTTCTGTGCAACACTTGTGTGTCTTTCACTAGATTATGAATATTTACCTTTCATTTCCTCCCAGTGATTTGTTGTATTTCTTAGTTGTAGTCTCTCCGCCATAATTTTGTTTATAGTTAGTTGTAACTATGTTATGTTATTATGATTATGATTATGATGATGATGATTATTATTATTATTATAGTTGTTAATACTTTAAAGCATACATAGAAAACGTAACTCAGCGTACTATTTCTGGTTAAAATAGTGCAAGGTGGTCCTTAACCAAACATCTAGGATTCATTAATGTGTTTTTAATAAATTCAGTCAAATGCAGTAATATAGTCTCAATCTGATGTTTTTTCATATCAGTCCTAACACCTGTAATACCTGGATATTTATCCCCAGATGGTACACGTTCATTTAATATATTTGAATAAGTAGCACTATTATGAGACTAGACGGAAAAGAGTCAGAGTAAAATGAAGAAAATTCAAACTAGACACAAATGGAAAAATGGATAAAACAGCTCGTGACTGTGCAGCATGTCAGATTACCGGCTTGTACTCAATGGAGGGTAGGATTGTGTGGAAGACTTCAAAGACCTTTGAAGCATCCCCAGCTGAGGTCAGCATGCAGACAGGGCTATCCGAATTTTACAGCCTCATTTTACAAGTGACTGTCAGAGGAACACCGACATACAGTGGAAACTTAAAATACAGCCACTCATAAATCATCACCTGAGTCAAAGGGGTTACAAGGGTCTGATCAGAATTGCCTGGCAATGTGAACCTCTGCTCCTAAATAAAGCTACTGTATACAGTCTCTTAAAGAGAGCAGCTGCAGAAGACATACAGCAGCAGAGGAGTGCTCTTCAATGCTTTTGACAGTTACTGTCTTTACTGTCTCAGAGGCAGAAGCACAAGAAAAAGCAGAAAAAGAGAAGTAGAAGCAGACAAAAAGGGAAACAAAGGGAGTGGAATTAGATATGACACAAATCTTTCCCTGCAGCAAGAAAAGTTTAAATATTCATTATGACACATAAACAGTCCACCACTCATATCTCTCAATTTATTCCTGAGTAATTAATATACAACAACATAGTGTCTATGAACTCCTTAACACTGTTAACCATTACTCTTGAAATAAGTTGTTCAATCCCCCAGGCTCATTTGCTGAGGCAAAATTGAGGAAGAACGCTCATGGGTACCAATTAAATAAAGTAATTTAATAAAGTAAATAAGAATGATGAACAAAGTGAAATATCATCAGAACAACAAAGCCAAAGACATGCTCAAGAGGAGCGAGAACACCTTATATCAGAGTTTATATAGCCCTTATGGGCCATTCAGGCTGACTTCAAATACCTGCTGATAGGCTCTACTTTGCAGATCCGAGGACAACAGGAACACCCAAGCAAGGCCACAGCAAGACCACAGGCAGGGCCATAACAAAGTATACTAAAATCACTTTAGAACTATAAATGCTAAACATGAAGATGCATGAGCTTTTTACGTCACATTCTGAAGACAAGTGCTCCTGGGTTTCTTTACTTAGTGGGTACAGTTTGAGGTAGCATATTCCTATCTGACCTGTTCTTGGATGCAATAGCGAATAGCGGCTGGCTGTATTGCTTTTTTGACGCCCTAAAGTGTGGTTGGATTCTCCAGACTAACAGTAGGTGGTGCAGCAGGACTGGATGTGAGCTGAGGTCCCACACTGAAACAATTATGCCTTCCAACTGCTCTGTAGCTCAGAACTCTAGATCAGGAAGATAAGCGCAGGGAAGCGACATGTTTTAAGTTAGTTCTCAGTAAAGAAAAAAGAAATTAATTCACAATTCAGGACTCTGTTAAGACGCTTGTGTGGTGCAATGACTGTTGTAAATAGAGAGCTTCAATCCAGGCAAGATCACATGGTTAAGAAACAAAGACAGTACATTTTCACAAGAATGCAACGGCTGCAGAAAGAACTGAAACCATATACTAGAGTGGCTTAATCCAATCATACATACATTTGAAAACTGAATTAACAAGCATTTACTGAGTCTACAGGCTATTGACATATTGTTTCACTTTACATCATTTCATCTAGATTGATCGTCCAACAATATCATCAATCCATCCACAGCAAAAAATGTCTTCAAACCACAATGGTCTTTTATTATATTTGCTCAATTGAATAACTCCTTTTGACTTTGTTAGAGAGTCCGACTCAGCAGGCAGAGTGCACTCAGCACAGTTTCTGCTAACATGATCAAAACAGCGGTCTCAAAGTTTTCTTAGATCATGTAAGGCTAAACCTACAGTGTAATCGTCCTTGCAAGAGGACAGCAAAGTTCAGGGTGTTCCCTAATACCCTGTTAATACAGTAAAAAAGACGGGCAGGAAAAAAATAAGAGGCTCTGTGCTTCATAAAATGGTGGCTGGCTCTTGCAGACCAATTATAATGAAGACATGACCCATTCTGTGGCATAAAGTATATATTACATTCATAATATGCATCTCAGTAGACCAAGTATGATTCCTGAGCGTCATCATAGGACAGTATTACAGAGCCAAGTGACCACTCTCAGAAGCGAAGCAGGAAGCTGAGAAGGTCAAGAGCAAACCCTCATCCTGAACAGTGAATTACATCTTGCAGCTCCTCTCTGATTCTTCACTTTATAAAAGCTCATCAGAGGGTTAATAAACTTTCACAAGCTGACCAGAGTACCGTGGAATCAGTTCTTTGTCATTTGGCCCTATCTGAAATACCCTGGCTGGGAGTGTGGGCTGCTGATGTGGTTCATCAGCTAGGCAGATGGAGCTGTACCTGGAACGGAGCTGGATATTATTTTTTCTTCTACAGACACAGACACACATCGCAAGCCGCTGGAGCCCAGCTGGTCAGCCTGATTTACTGGGACTGGTGACACCCTCCACCTGAACCATGACTATTTGGGAGTGCTGTATTTTCCCAGTTTCCTCTGTGCTCACACTCATTAGGATCCAGGGAGGCCCCAGGGAGGACCCCAGTTCGTTAAGGGGAAGCTCTGGAAGTGACTCGTGCAGTGGGTGTCACCTGGGTGATGCTTTTCCCACAGAATGGAAAAATGCAATCATTTGACTCTTGAGATCATTTTGGGAGACAGATCTACGCTATATTTCCTGAAGCAATTATATTGATTAAAATGACGGATACGGTGCTCAAAAAACTGGCTTCATTGAGCGTCTGAAATGATGTTGATGTAAATTTGATTACTATTATTTGACCCTTTCTCATGCTGAATTCTCAACTCAATAAAAATGTATGCTTTTCTTTTTGTCAGATCTCTGTCCGCAGAATATCATGGGAATTGTCCCTCTTACACACACACATACACACACACACACTCACTCACACACACGCACAGACACACAGAAGATTTGAAAGTGCACTGACAGAACAGGCAATAGAAAAGAGCAGTTATATATTACCTCCAAAATAGGCGCGATAGTACGCCACAGAAAATGGGAGTGGAAAAATGAAATTCCCGAAACAGATTCTACATCAGGCACATGCAGAAGAATTTCTTTACAATACACTCTTAAAGCCTTTGATGGCTTTAATGAGATTTCTGAAGTACATTGCATTTAGATTGCCGTTCAGCCCTCCACTGAGTCTAACAGCGAACACAATGAGCGAGACAGAATATCCATACTTGGATAAAATGGCAATTAATCATAAGTTTTTGGCAAAGTAATTAGGATATGTGCTACAGTGTAGAGTTTGTGTGCCTGACATTTCATGTGCTGGAGAAAAGGCAGTAGGGTGATGATTTCTGAGGGAGGAAAGAAGAGCCACAGTGGGGTTATGTCTGTTTCCTGCAAACTGTGAGGCATCAGATCACTGCCATGCTGCCTAACTGGGAAGACAGTGGGAATACTGAAGTGACACCACAGTTTGACAACTTTCTTAGCCATGGGAGAACATCAGGAATAACAATGAGCTGCACACAACGTCTGAGAGCATTGTCAGGGCTCGAGGGGCTTTTGGCACACCACATGGAGACATGTAAAAGGGCTTTGGGCTTCTTGCCACTCAAGTCTTGAACTTTCCAGGTTTATTGATATTCCTCCAGCAATGTTCCAATCGATTAGAATGAGCCGAGTTTTCCTAATACTGTGTTTAATTTATAGCTCTTCACTCTCCTGCACTGCATCTCTTTGGTGGGTGATTCACATTTAAAACGTCTGATATTGCTTTTATTAGATGATCCACATAAAATCACTCATGAACTGTAGATGTTGGAGGAAAAACTTACCAAACCACATGAGTCTGCAGGAGAGGAGTTTTAAACAGACCTGCTGCATTAATCACATGTTGTCCTCACTCTTTTCCATTCTGCTCTCTCACAGCAGGCAAGGCTAGTGACTGCCCCAAGAGGTCAGGATCTGCTAAAATGCAACATCTCTATCACCCGTCCACTTCGTCTGAGAGCAACTGGATGCACAAGGGTGCTGTTCGGTCTGCCCAGGTTGGGGAGAGTGATGGAGTCTGGCATCCACACTGAAACTGATACTCATGAATTCCAAGTTGCAGTCTGAAGACCATAGCTGTGACATTTTGATGTCACAGCTGCCACAGTTGTACTTCTTAAATTTCTTATTCAAGCAACACTCATAAATATTGGCTGGACATGTTAACATTCCTGCAGCTGTTTTTCTGTAACAGCAGCATTCTTCCTCAAATGTTTTTCAGGATTGTTCGCAGTCACAGCTATCTGGTGGGGAAATTCTTACTACACAAATACATAACACAGTTCTGCCCAGAGACTGCAGTTGTGAACAGACATGGCAAAATGGCTGAAGATATGAGAGTCTAAGACATTAGAATTCCAGCCTGAGTTACTAAAATATTACCCACAGACTTTGGACAATATTTACAGCTGTCCTGCATACTGCCTCTCGCCATTCTGCGATCACGCAACAGATCATAATTCATTATAGTACTAAAATAAGGACTCTTAGGATAAATTATTGGTATAAATCAAAATGTTCAGTTGCCAAGGCCTTTGTTTTCATACAGTTAAATGATAGATGGTAAATTGTCTTGGACAGTAGCAGTGCATGAATAATTTGAAGTGATACATTAATTATATCAGCACGTTCTGCCCATCAGTGTGATCACAGTAAGACTGAGACTGCAGTGAAGCTGTTTATAAGAAAATCTGGCCATTTCGGCCTTCAGAGATCGAATGGATATTTCACAATTTTAAGAAAGACATAGGCCACGACTAGACATACACTAGACTAGATTATGAATTCTTATTCAGAAATTCAGGGAGGTGTTCTGAACTCTGAATTTTGAAAATCCTATCATTGGTATTTCTATTTTCCATGGGATTCCAAAATAAGGTGGAATCCTATTCACTTTCCTGAAAGTGTCTGTGTTTTCTCCTCACTTTGTAGCTCAAACCAAAAATAGCTTGAACAAGCAGGAATTGGAAATGCCATAACTCTGAGCTGTGACTTCATACCAAGCAACAACCAAACACAGCATAAATCTAATATAATAAAATTACTACCACAGGAAACTGTTGGTAGTGTTCACTTACTTCATTTAGTGAATTATGCCTGAACAGATTGGAAGTGCTAGTGCGCGTGCGTGTGTGTGTGTGTGTGTGTGTGTGTGTGTTTGAGTAGAGTAGTGTAACTAGAATAAGGACCCCATTCTAAACATCAACAGCTTTTACCAATAACAATAAAAAATAATAAGACATCAGTGGACCCACTCACCCCCTGACGCTGCAGGCCCAAGTGTAATTGTCTTGCCTGAATATGTTAGTGTGCGTGCATGTGTGTGTGTCTGAAAGGGGTACAGGGGGCCTGGTCATATGAGATAAAAGACAGGGAGAAGGGAGATGAAGACTGAAATAAAACACAGTGAAACAGCAGCAGAGCTGTGGGATTGTGTGTTTGGTGGCTTTTTGAAAGGCTGTTGTTTCCTCTGAGCTCTTTTTCTGCAGGCTGTATTGGAGGCAGGCAGTGACAGGCAGGCAGCACTCAGGCTTCTGTCCCAGGAGCACCAGAGCTTCACCTTCACACAGCCCTGCAAATCTGACTGACAACCTTTGCGCCAGCCGGCCCCGCTGACATCTGTTTGCCAACAGCACCCAAGCAAACATCGATCAGCCACTAGTTTGTGTCCAAATATTTCGGAATGTTGTATATCAAACTTGAATTGTTCTAACCCAACACAGTTACTTATTTATGGTCCCATGAATTATTCTCCCTGATATGAGCCACAGTCACGTAATGCTAATTTGAAGACGGTGCTGTGGAGGGCCCAGCGCTGCCTCAGCTGCCTGTGAGTTGCAGCCTCCTCCTAATGCTTTTATCCACATGCACAGAGCCTGGGCTTTCCTTGATACTTAATGGCTAAAAGCACATGGGAATATTACTGGATTTTACCTTCTTAATTTAGGTCACAACAGAGCGGACTGCTTTCTCTGCAAGGTCTAGATTCTGTGTGCTAGCGTTTAGTGTGTTCCCAAGCTTATTAGCAGAACTGCTGGAAAGAGAACAAGGCTTTGAAAAGGAGCTTGCTGTGCACAGTTTTGATGGGTTCGGTTGTATATTGAAGTGGTAAACTAACCAGAAGAATTAAACTCAAAGAAAAGAGACCATACTTCAGTCATACTGACAAATAAAATGTGCTTGATCTGAAGCCCTTTGTTTTAATCAAATAAATGAGAGTCTCCCTCACTGCATAGAAAACTGACGTCTTTAATGTTTAGTAATTAGGAAGTACATAAATGGTCCAAAGTTTTCCGCAGGACCTTTTAAAATGATCTGTAGTGAAAATTCTGTGCAATATATTTTTAATGGCGCTATTAAGTTCTATTTTAAAGTTCCTGTTTTAGGGTTTTATGCCCTTTGTCCCAAGCATGTTAATTCATTTGTACCACAGTAATACTTGGTAAAAAGGGTTGAAAATGCTGTGTTATATTCACCAAATTAATCCATATATAAGGTCTTCCTGTACTACCCAACAAGTAAAATCTCAATCCTCTTTTTAAGCTGTAATATTTACTATCAGTCCTGATCCTGACTCCTGGCCCTGAAAGACTGATGTACACTGCCAATTTTAAAGACGTGAAATATCAGCTTGTGTATTTACCGTGGCAGGAAAATGAAGAGTTACAAGAGGATAAAAAATCCTGTAAAAGCTATAGTCCTACTACAGAGTCGTTAAAGTTCACTCCTCTTTCCCAGACTGACTGCTCTCTCTCACAGCTCCCAACACACACAGGCGTGTACACACACATGCATATACAAACGCACACACACACGCCCACACACACGCATACACACACACACATACACACACGAGCGCACACACCTTCACACCCACCTCCACACGCACCTCCACACGTGCACACACACACACACACACACACACACACACACACACACACACACAGTTCTGTCGACTCTCCAGCTAAGGTAATGATGTTTTACCATGTTGCTTTTGTAATGTAAAAGCATGGTAAAATAGCTGATTTTATGACTTTGGCCTTTTTTGAGTGTTTTAAGTATTTTTTTAGATACTGACCCTAGCAGTTCATGTAAATACAGATACATCATTCTGACTAGTAGCATCCTAGTGTTTTTCCTGATAGCTATCTAGATATTTGACATTTTGGCTGATAGCCCTCATTACTTCCACATTCCTCATAAGTTCATAGACTGACCCAATGCAGACGGTGGTTTAATACCTAAATTCTCAGAGATGACACATCCCCCGACATAACTGTCAAATGAAATAATGGAGAGGAAATGTTTGGTGCAAGTATAAACAAAATGGTAAGTGTTTTTTCCTTTACTTGGAAAAATATGCCATTAAATTAAAAGAATGTTATTTTTTTTGTTTGAGGTATGGTTCATGAAGCCAGTTACTTTAATCAAGAATGGGCTTCTTTTCTATAGTTATACTGAAAACTTTCTATAGGTATACAGGAGCAATAGTTATACTGAAAAAAAATATTTTATGCCCATTAGAAAAAAGAGGTAATAAAAATTGTAATTTACAAAAAATATTAAATGATACAAATCACCAACAACAAAAAAACTTAATTCTCATTTTTCAGATACTGGCAGGAGAATGGTGAATTTGGAGAAAATCACAACACAACACAACACAACGCAACACAGCACAATACAATAAAATCCATTAAGGCAAATAAGAAACAACAACATTGTAATGACAGTCTAGCAGTAATCACCAATTTCTGAACTTTTAATGCCTTTTAGAGATCTTTAAATACCTCTAATTTCAGTAACATAGCATAGCTCCATTTAATAGAATGTGGCATAGCTCAAGTGAAAATATTTGGATTGCATATTGACTATTGATAAAATATTTGAATATTAATATAGAGCTACCTTACACTAAAAAAACAGATAACCAGAACCAGAATAGCACATATAACTGAATCCTTTGTATCTCAAAATGTCATGTAATTTGTAATGACAACTATACATTATTATTATATGATCAACACTGCCCTTATCATGCTCATTTTAAAGTCAAATCTAGTTACTATTGTTAATTATCAATAAAAATATATGTAAAGACTTAAAACTATAGCTGTATTCCCACCACCAATACAATCCGATCAAACTGGCTTCTGTAAAGGGAGACCTTTCTTAGAAAACATGTTGAGAGTTTAACATGGAAACTTTCTCAACATCCACAAACTATCCTCTACAGAAGTTAAAAAAATGTTCAAAAAAATATTTTTTCTTTTTTAAAACAAAAACCTGTCATTCAGTCTTCCATAAATTCAAGATCTGATTAACAAGGTAGCTATTTACTTCACACGCTGCTCAAAATTCAAAATTCGGCCTCTAAGTACATTTTAATGCAAAGTTTGTAGATAAACCTTTAAAAAGCATGATGCATTAATTATCTGATCTTCTAGTTTTTGAATATCTGTTTAAACTCTTTAACAGTCTGTAAATAGCTGTAACAAACATCTCTTAATATTATTTTAAAAAACGGACAAGTAAACAGGCTATTTCTAGATAATAAAAACCAACACCTGCATTAAGAGTAACACTTAATACAACCTGCATAATGAAAATAAATAAATACTGCTGAATAAGCCTTCACCCAAGACATAACATCATGCATCTGCATGGTGAGGAGGTATTGATTTCAGCTGTATTTTTTCAGTAATTTGAATAAAAATAAAAACAGTATGCAAAAATAAGATAATAAAATAATATAATAAGAAATCAGTTCCAATATGGAAATTCATATCAAACTTCAAATTAAATTGGTTACTTTTAATTTAGAATAAATAAAAACTATTTCTTCATAGCATACAATGCTAAATCATGCACAGACCACACATTACCATGTGAATGTATATATTCATATGTATTCATTTACTCTGTTGGCGAGCATCCCTTGAAGAGTCCATTTTACAAATTACCGAAGAAAAATAGCAGTGACAAACACTGATATTTATTGACTAAAACTCTTAGGACTACACGCCCAGTTTGCCTTTCTGTAATATCCTGGATCTGATCCCTGTTCATAACGAAGCTTAACACTTACACATACACAACACTTCAATGTGACTTTTCTCGCTCTGCCTCTTTAGTTTTCATGCAGATCAGATGAGCTCCATGTTTATTATTAGTATTTTTACCCTCAGCCATACCTTTTTTAAACCTGTGCAAATTGGTGTCTACATGTTCGAATGTATAAATGAATGAATGGATAAAAGAAGGAATAAATAAATAAATAACTGACAGGGAATAATTAAGCAATCATCCTCTGCCTCACTGTTTCTCCAAACGCTCATCATGAGAGGAAATAGCTGCACATTTCATTACCACTTCATGCATTCCATCAGCATTAGTAATGGTGTTAACTTGATGCATTCATTTCTCAGATGATGAGCATTTGCGGAGTAGAATGGTGGAGAGGACATTAGTTTTGGTTATACATGATTCTCTAATGTGCTGTGAATCTTTCTTCTCCTGAGCCGGTTAATGGCCTTCCTCACTTTATTATTCCATTGCACATTCTCTAACCTGTTGAGATGAATGGATCGGTTCCTGAGTTCCAGTTCTATCTGGGTATGTAGCAACAGGCTCTTTGAGCTTGGAGTGAGGAAGGACATTAGACAATGCAGCTGTTTAATCTCCGCCACTGAATAAAGATGGGGTCGTTTTCCTGTCTGCCCACAGGCCGTCTTCCTGAAAAGAGAGCTTTCACGTCGGCTGTGATTGAGATCATGCTGGGTGTCAAGTAGTCCGCAGCGCAACAGTGGACGGGCAGAGAAAGTTATTATAGCAAACCAGCCCCTGACACACACACACACAGGAGAAAAATAGAGGTCTTGTCACATTGTCAGGGTGGGGAAAGCATACAGGTTATTGAAACTGAACCTATTTAGAAAGGTATAAAAGTTTACAATTTAATATTTCTCTTCCTACAGTTTCTGACTTGTTTATGACCTCATTATGTCATCCAAATGCTACACGTTTCACATCAAATTCCCCGTTAATAGGAGTGGTATTATGGCCTGTTTTAGGAGGTCTATTTTGCGCCAGGCGTTTCTTTCCCCCAGCAGTGTGAAAAGTGTAACTCAGCAGGTTCACTCACTGTGTATAAGGCATTAAGCCAAGCTGTACAAACGCAGCCCCAGACACAAATCTGAATTTACACGCTCCCCAGTTACTACTAATACACTCCCTGAGTAATGTCACAGTGCCATATTTGTAAACTTACCTGAGTTCATTTCTATGCATGATATGTATGTGTGTTATTAATATGGCTTATACAACACAAGACAGATAACGCATGGTCTTCTATCATGGAACTGGCACAGTATATTTTAACAATAACTTTGAAGAAAAGTTATTTTGATACCACTTTTCATGAAGACTTTTGGGATTATTCATAATGTTGAGCCTGGGGAAGTTATAAGAAAAGGGGTCACAGAGAAGATCTAAATTACAGAGCAATGCTAGATTCCTCTCCTAAAATCACCACAAAGTTCAATCATTTAGTCTCATATGGGTATAAAATGAACGTTAATGATCACCCCATAACCTATTTTAAAAGGAAATGTTGGGCCAACACCATGGTGAGAGCTGGAAAACCACATTTAGAGGGTGCTGGGACTGTAATTGAGGATGGAAAACTGTTAGTGCTAATAAGGCTGAATGGCTCAAAAGCTCATTTTAGAGCATAGTGCCATTCTGCAGTGTTAAACAGAATGTTGGCTGATGATCCTGACAGCAGATTGAATTTTCAGACCAGCTGTTTTTTTTTTTTCATGGGAAATGACACTTTCAGAGGAAACTGTCCTCATTCACGAACACGAACAATGTGAGTCGCCACCCAATCAAGAGGTTTTTTTAACTGAATGGAAATGTCTTCATTTTAACAGTGATTACAATAACACATGGAGGGTGACCAAAATAGATCACGAGTCCCACACATCAGTGTTAAATGTTTATTTCTTTCTTTGTTTAAATGTGTATGATGAGGAAAGAACTTGAACACAAGTCTTCTTGAGTAGAAAAGTGGTCATCTCTTAAGATTATGAGTGTGGCAGAGATATCATATTGAAGACAAAGTGCCACTGTGTCTCCCAGGAAGTATGAACAGTTTTCTTTGGATCTTCACTCAACAGCTGAGAATGCCGAGGGAATCCCTGCACTACAGTTTGGCCCACTTCATCACACGGCACAACAGGAAAGGGACATGGAGGTGCTATACATCATCACAACATCTCAGTGACCCCCTCACTTATCACCTGAGACACTAACAGTCAAACAGCAGGAAGCCGGAGACAAGGCACTTATAAACACATATCTGCAGTTTTAGAGGTGTCAGGATTTAACAGTAAAGTGTTTACTGATTTAGTTTGCCACAAATGCTAGTTCTGTGTGATAGCAGTGATAATTTATTTCAGTTGATGTCAGAGAGAGTGCACTGTCCAGCTGCTCTTGACTTTGAGGCTGTGTTACATATTGGGCGTGATTCATTTCAGATATCAGCCTCACTGTAAATATAAAGCAGGAAGATCAGCTGTGCTCTTGCACAAACAATAAAAAACACACAGCCCAGACAATAAAAGAGTGTCTTTGACAGGATGCATGCCTAAAGTGTCATGTTTTAGGCACAGACATCTCCTGACATTTCCAAACTCACTTTTGATGGATGAGCCACAAGCGGCACCCATGGCTATTGAATGCAGTGTTTGAGAGTCTTTGTATGTCATAAATTAAGCCTAGTCAGATGTATTGAATAGCGTGTCTGCCTTCTCAAATTGCAGCCAGATGTCACAGCATTTCAATTAAATACAAAGGCAGAAGTACGTGTTTCATAAACGTCCAGTTTCCTGAGCAGGTGCAGGATGATCAGAGTGTTCAACAATGCACCGGAGAGACGTGCGCTGCTCTGCCCAGTCATGACCAAAGACACGGGCCTCTCTGACTCAGTGAAATCCAGATCCATACACCGCGCAGCACATGGGCATTCTCACTTATCGGCCTTTACAGATCTCTCGTTATTAATATTTTATTTTTGTATTCTGTCCAAGAATTTCTCTCTTAATACCTCTAAAGTTCTAAAATTAGCCATTTGGGTAAGAACAAGATCACTTACAGCTGCTCCATTCATGCATCATTCATTAAATCGTTTTGGACCAACTTCACAGATAAAACCTCCACTTAAAAAATGAAATAACCCTGTTGTCGGTTTCAGTTCTCTCTTCTTCATATGACTGAATAAATGTGTACAACTGGGTAATTGTTTTTGCTTGCTTTACCCAATCTAATTTTGTTGTTTTTTGCGTGAGTATTTTTTATTAATTTTTGCTTTTCTGCTTTCTGTTAGATGAACTAAACCACAGTTAATCCAGTAGTTACTTTAAAGAATAAGTCTAGGTCATCAAAATTTACTCAACTCATTTTTGTCTGACTTACTTCATGTATTTGACTTGATTTACTTCTGATGTTACTTAATCAACTATCTTAGGAGCTACTTAATACAGTTGAATGGAATTGCTTGATATAATTTTAAGGAAATCCAACATATAATTTTTGATTGTAGTCTTGGATTAAATGGCAGCACCAGTCGTTAATCATATGACATTCTTTTATGGTTCAGGATTAATCTGGGCCTGGGAAACAGTCTGTTCTAGAATTTACTTATGTTTACAGTTTAAATTAGTTAAAAACTTAATTTGTTAAAAAACAAGTGGTTTACTGTTTTAAATTGACTTGGTGTGTTGCAGTTTGCAGTAATATTGCATTTGTAAAAAATAATAGGCAAGATGTTAATATAGATTAATATAAATCTTTTGTAATTTTGTGCTCCTTCACTTTGGTTCTAAAATCAGTCATTGGAAAAAAATGAAATTTCACCACAGAAATTCTAACTTGAGGTACAACTGCTGAATATGTAACAATTCCATTTTCTATTGAAGGTTTAAATTGCTGTGCACAGTGCTATAAAATGTCATTCATTCCTATTATTTATTGAAAATTCTTAATTCAAATAAAGCATTGATTATTTGTACATCATGGTGTTTAGTGTTTAATTTAAGTGGTTTTAACCACTAACCATTCTCATTAACTGATGTTACACATTATCAATAAATGTCAAGGACAAAATGAATCAACAACTCTAAATTAGTAATATAAAAAGAGATGCAGTAAATTGAACACTTACTAGGAAAACATAGCTTGATTTTTTTTTTGCTATACTCCTGATTTATGTACATTTGCTGACTGAGCGGTGATTCCCATGCTCTCCTGCGCTGGTCTGCAGGCAGGTTCTTCATCATATCGCTCAAACCTGGGGAACAAACCAGATTTGTTGCTTGTTAGTGACTTTGTCTCATGACCCCTTTCTTCATGACACATCATACCTAGAATAAATCAAGTCAATGAAAATTCCATTATGCACTTGCACCAGTGCCCTATAACTCAATAAGCAAATGTGAGCCATGCCCTTGCTGCTCTATGGAGGAAGACACTCGGATGCAGCTTGTTACAAGTGCTCTAGCCTCATGCATGGCCGCATACAAATGGGCAATTGTGGGACTGCTGTAGGCGATGTCATCAGAGGACTTTCCCTCTTTACAGTGAAACGCAACAGTAACAGCCAGACAGTCATTTAAATCACAAACTCTTTCACACATGCACACACACTCCCACCGGTGAGCAGGAAATAAAGTGCTCTTGGGCAGCACAAAGAAAACACAATACATTACGAGCATTATTCCAGAGTTAAGATTTCACTCGCTCATACATAATGTGGGATTACCATTTCCAATCCATATATCACACCGATGGAGTCATTGAGCGTGCAAGCCACAACCACTCATGCAGGCCCGCAAGCCAAAAGCCATACATTATAACCTGTGACTGAGAATGTATTTTGAGTGCTTTGCTGCATATGTGTTGCAGTACTTGTTATGCATTCATGTTGCTGTATATTACAATATATTCCTCATTTGTGAAAGCTGACATTTTGCTTTAAATCAGCTTCTCAGTTTGACTAATGTATCTAGAGATTAAAGTAGAATTCCATTAGCTACATCTCTCCTCATCCATTGTTTCCACTGAGTTAACAGTGCAAGCGTCTTCACACTTCTGACGTCTAGCACCAGACAAAGTCTAGGCATCATCTTCTGCTAGCTGTGATTTGCAGCAGAGTTGTATGACTATGTGCAGTTAATGCACATTCATCTCATTCTCAGCTCCTGCCTCCAGCCACCTGCTCACGGCCCACCCGCGGGTTACGGCCAGGTCAGGCAGGCACCTCTGCCTTTAAGCTGGATGTTAAACTGCAAATAGGCAAGGTACATGTCGAAAATAAACTGAAAAAGAGGGAAAAATAATCAGGCTCTCTCCAGGCAAAGGGACGAAAAGAATAACTTTTGCCTGAAGGCAATAGAAAACCAGCAAACACACATTTCAGTTCTAGCTGGATTGTAACATACTCTGTGATTATCTAACTGAGTAAAAAATAGTTTTTCAAATGAAAATGAATTGCAATTTGTTGTTAGTACTCCCCACCCCAAAAAAACCAAAATATAAATAGAATATTTGGTGCTACTTTATCTGGCTATATTATCTATGGTTGTAAGTACTGTCAAGGCCCTACTTTCTGAATGAGGAACAGCACAGGACAGCCACCAGAAGAGGGAACATTTACACATATCAATCTTAAAGGCACAGTAATTAAAACAGCCTGTTTACTTCTAATGGTTGGAATTGGTTGCGTAAAACTTATTTTGTTTTTGGCACATCAACTCACAGAAATGTTAAATGAAAAATAAAAGGAATGAAAAATGTAGGACAAGGGAGATTTTATTTAGTTGAATTTATTTATGTGCAGTGTAAGCGAAGCATCTACAGTCAACTCTCAAAAAAGTCCCAGGCACAGTAACTTCACCGTGTTCTTTAAGCATCCTCAAAGTGTGAGCAAGTTATTCAGCCTTATATAAGCCTTTCCATTTACTGCTCCACTTTTCATAATTTGGTTTTCTACAGTCCTCCCTTCAAGGTTTTGGTTGTAAATAATGAAAAATATTTGTGTTATAGATCTCTCTGGAATATTTCAGATGCATGTCCTCTGAGCACAATTGAGGTTCAGTAACCTTGTAGAGCTGGGAGAGAGCGAGAGTGTTCGTCCCTCTACTGGAGCATGGGGGTGGGGTGGGGTGGGGTGCGCACATTAGGCAGTGCTGGTGGGAGGACAATGTCTCCTGGTTTCACACATGCACAACCATCAATTTCCCCATACATGGGGCCAGCAGTGGGGCCTCCAGGGGTAGATGCCTTAGCTGATGTCACTGCTGGCCACACATGAGCACCTCTGGGGTGAAGAGGTGGCCTTTTCCTTGCACAGCCCTGGAGGCAGCGAGCTTCAGAACCAACTGACCTGTGCTGACAAGGACGGCCATGTCGGTGCAGGAACAGTCTGAGAACCTGACGGGCACTGAACAGGACCCTGACCCATGTCCAGGCAGGGTTAGTTAGGATTTGACCTATTGAACAACACAAACAGAATATAAATACAATTTTCAGAAAAAAGATTTTAAAACTTAATACTAAAAATATCCAGGCTTATTACATCCCAAATTATATACATGGTAAACAATCCAAAGTTTTTTCTTAAATATCCCTTTTTTCCCTATAGTAAGTG
>JBBPCX010000002.1:13770294-13836612 GCA_037974365.1 Hydrocynus forskahlii | reverse complement strand
TGTTTTAGAGACTTCAAAGTCAAGTCAGGATTCTCTAAAGATATTACTGTGACTAAGGTGATCAAACTCAACCTGACAAAACAGACACTTTAAAGCTGCTGCAGAGAAGAGCTGTGGTGTGGTCTCATAGCAGTTGATGAATATCAACTTTAAACGCTCATTTTCTGCTCTTTATTTTTAGATCTTCACCAGGGGATAGTCTGAAGTCAAAATAGCTTCCACTGCTGGCCAGTAGAGGGAGATCTAGTGGCATGACTCCTCGAGAAACTGTCATGGACTGGCTGCTTAAAACAGTTCCCCATATTAGATTTTCTTCTTTAGAGTTATGTGAATCAAAAACAACCAACTTTATTATCCCTCTCCAATCAGATCCACCATCACAATCACAGCAGCAAAAAGCTGCAATTCAGTCACAGAACTAAAGTTGAGTTGCAGCTTCTCAGTTTAAATTGACACAACTGGCTACAAATGAGAAAAACTGGTAAATTTGCAGAGAGATTTCAGAAAAGTGCCTTAAACAGAACGTGTCTGCCTCAGTGTGCCTGATTTAGTTTTCCCTGTCTGAGAGAACATTCTGTGTTAAAATTCAATGGTGATAATTAGCTCTACATTGTGTTCTCCCGCCCCCTCCCACTCCTCCTCGTTCCTCTATTTTGCACTCCCTAGCTGGCCCAGGTTTTCTGCTGAGGGGTTTGCAGATGAGATTAATGGTCTAAAGGAAGAATAAGAATGATATGCAGACCTTATTTGCACTGAAATGGCCTTGAGCTCACACTACATCTATTCATTACTGCATCAAAGGGCCTCTCCTCTCTCCCTGCTCAGGCATAGGTAAATAGTTGGCTGGCTTGTGCTTTTGAAACGAAGAACTGCACGATTTCCTCTCTGATCTAAAAGATTTAACTTCCCCCCCCCACCAAAGCTTTTTACTTCGGTTCTCTGCCATTGTAATAGTGTCATTTTGTGTTGCAAGCATTTTCAAAACAGCACTTAAGGTGGAGGTGGTGAACAGTGGCAGGACTGTAAAAAATCTAGAATATATATATATTGTGATATATATATATATATATATCACATTCCGATTTTTTTGTTTAGTTTTATGAGATGGCTTTTTTGTCAGTCCTGGCTGCATTTGTAGATATGAGTGCTAAAAGTCAGCAAATCCCCAACCGTTGTTTCTGTTTGTCTGATGCATTCCAGGTTCAAATAAATATCTGAAAACAATATGAATGCACATATAAATTGCCTTCGAGGCAGATGGACAAAGACATTTTGTTACCAACATAAGTCTCTTAAGCCTGTGCGTACGTTTAAAAACAAGTCTCATTTTTAGAACAAAAATACTTCAGGCTTCTGCAAAAAAATCTTTCCAGTTTCTAAAAAATCTATTACTTTTTATTAGAAGAATAATACATATGTTGTATGAAGCTGAAACAAGGTCAGACTGCACACTTAGCCTGAAGAGAACATACAGTATCTGTGACAGTACTAGCTACATTTCAGCTTGAGGGCTTTAGTCACTTAACTAGGTCAGCGGCGGCTGGGTGTATAGAATGTAGCCTTCCTGTATGCTGCCTTTCTGGGAAGAAACAGAGGAAGGGGACACCTTGCCAGAGACGACCCCTGCCTTGTTCTAACAGCAGGAGGGACCACATGAGTTGACCTCACTTGACCACTGCACCTTTAGAACATCTACATATAGAAGCTGAACCATATCACAGTGGGAGTATTATGCCTGGAATGCATCTCATATTATTTTTTCCCCACTGCAGACCAGCATGTAATAATAATGACTTATCATCCTTTAAATAATATCTGTTACCTATCCATAGTCTACATAACAGCAAATACCTTAGTATTACACTAATCCTGAGCCCATAAAAATAATGAAACAGGAGCTGTGCTGGATTTTCTAGGCTAATCGCTGCTGCAGCTAGTTCTATTCTTTATCACGCTATTTACTTATTGCTATAGACACTAGTATGACATCCACGGTGGATTTACAGATCAGATGTGTCGTATTTTAGGTGTAATGGGACTTGAATCCCTAACCCTCTGATAGGGAAGGGATGTTACTTTTCTTGTACAATCTTAAGAAAGGTAAGCCCGTGTGACTTTCATTACGGGCCAGGCCGATTAAAGCAGCACTCTTATCGGATGGAAGATTAGCTCCGGATCTGGCTTTCTATGTGATGTCACAAAAGAGCAGAGAGTGAAATGCAAGGATTAAGTCAGACTCGAGGGAGGAAAAAGAAAGAAAAAGAAAGAGCGGCTCTGGTTTTCAGCATCTATATCCGCCCAGGTTCAAGCCAGAATGCTGTGCAGTCATAGCACACCCCGAGCCACATGCTGTCTGTCCAGCCCCACACTGCAACCAGGATCAGATAACACAGAACGAGGCCTGCCTTTAACTCACCACTGCAGAGAAAGCTAGGTTTAGGAAAGAATGCTCTCTCTCTCTCTCTCTCACTATCAGCTTTTAGCTAAAACAAACAAATCAGAATCTAAGCTCACATCAAACTGAATGTAGCTCATTTCACTCTCATGTAAAATATCACCCATTTACAAAATGAAAAAGAGAAAAATTATATTCCATGCCCTCCTACTTCATTAGCACACCGTAAAAGTACACAAGCATGCCCATGTTCCTGTAAATTAGCCCAAAGGGCTTCTGTTTTCCTGTAGCTGAGTTACCTCACCTTCCCTGTTGTTGGAGACAGCTGAGACAGGACCATATACGCCATGCTTGATTACAGCCCCATGCAGCTGTCCGTGTTCAGAACAAATGTAATGGCCTTCTTCCATGGCTAATGAGCATAGCCGTGTTACGAGCATGGACATTAAAATGTTGTAATTTTGGAGATAATTAGTTTGCTTGTCAGTTTTATGTTTGGTGCCTCCATGGCTTTTGGAACAAGGCCTCCGAGACTCCCTTTGTTGTTTATGAGTCAAGCGTCAAAGGACTTTACAGTTCTATTGAATTAGCAATGTCTTTTCTACTCGCTTGCCTATTACTGTCATCAGACCTACTGACAGTGGATCACCATTTTATTAAGTCTGACAAAGCTCAGCTTGATCTGTTATACAGTATAGCACAAAGAAAGACTGGACATGGTCACAGATGGAATAAACACTTTTGAAATACCAGAAACTGTTGCAGTTTGTTAACAGCCAATTTTGCTGACTCAAGCTAGATGAAATCGAAGTGTTCATTGTAGGCACATTACAGTACAAGTATATAATTAAACTTAAAAAAAATTCTCATTTATGTTGAGTGCTGCTGTACTGGCTGTTTTTTTTGGGATTAGCAGTAACTTCTACATACACAAAAGTAATATACTAAAATATATATTTGTACTTTGGAATCTAATGAACACAGTATATTTTATTCTATTCAGAAGAGGTCCATTGCAAAGTGCATTCATCTGAAGAGCCAACTGAATGTTACTGCCATGATGGTCATTCAGAGCACATAGGGCATATCAGCGATAGCAGTAGAGAAACTTGCGAAGTCAGTGAGTCTGTATGGCCAAACCAAACACATGCCCTGTGTCCCTCATTATTGCAAACAGTACTGGTCCTCAAGGCTTTGGCTTGGTGTTCAAAAACAGCTTCAGCCATTGCTCTGTGAATACTCTGCACATTTGCAAAGCATTCGGGACTTGACTTGGCAATGTGTGGAAGTCTGAGTGCAATTTCCTTCCTATGAGTGGAAATTGCACTCAAGGCTCTGAGAAAAGGCAAAAAAAAAAAAAAAAAGAAAATCCCTTTATTTAATTCAGACAATCTATCATCTTTCAAAGCTGCTGCAGCTTGTGAATTTCTTAAACACAGTGTTGACTGGCCCTAGTCCATTAGCTTGTTGAGGCTGCTATTATTCATCACATGATAAAAGAGGACAAAGGTAATGAAATTACACTCGGCATACACAACTAAAAAAGACACAAGCGACCCAGAAGTTCTCTGATTTCTATCATCACATAATGTCTCTCGGCTGAGAGCCTAGACAGAAGGCAACACAAGAACGCATACTGTTTTACTCTTGATGCAAAAAGCCAGAACCTCCACGCAGTTCTCAAGCAGAGATGTATAACTTCACGGTTCTGTTTGTTTAAATTCCAGGCTGGATGAAGACTCCTTAGTGTGATCCTGGACTTGTGTTTTGACTGGGATGTTCTCATCCGTCTGTACTGGAAGTGTGAGGCAATGAATGAGCTAACCAGAGAGGGCTGCATTAGTGAAAATTTCACCCAGGCGAATCAATCAGTCCTGAATATTCTCTGTGTTTCATTCACTGCCTTATGTGGAAGGCAGCTACAGAGAACTAACCCTAAAGTTTGCTGTCCCTGTAAGGGATTAACACATTTCTCTGTCACTTCTGTATATTCAAGAATGAATACCTTGCTGTATTCCAAGTATGAGGTTCATGCTGGTCATAAATATGAACTGTGTTGACCATACAAACAATATAAACACATGTAATTCATTAAAATTTAGCAATTGTTTATTATTATTAGCTATAATACTTGATCCTCTCAATCTAGGCTATTAATGACAGTTTATAATGACAGCAGTTTTCAGTTTGAGGCACAAATCTACTCTAACCACTGGACATACCCATGAGATCTTTTGTGTTCCAGACAGAAAACCCCACTGACCTTTTTTTTTTACACCAAGGAAATAGCACTGATTAAGGTACTGGCCTATCTTCACCTCCTTTGTCCTGTACAACATATGGCAAACCTTGGAGTTCAAGGACACTACAGTTTCACACATAATAGTAGATTCATCACTGACACTAGCATCAATCTCCCTCCTCCCAGAGCGGCGGAGGGACCTCCACTTCACCACCACCCACTTTCGCTTCTCGGGCTACTGTCTGTCTGTGAAAACGTGCTGCAGCGTGAAAGGAAATACACAAGAAGACATTAACTATAGATCCACTTTGCCATTTCAGGGTATACATTTCCTTGCCAAACATTTGCTGCTATTACTACAGGTCTAGAAACGACTGTGTGTGTCTACATTTGTGTAGGGAACAATACACACAAAAAACAACTTATTAATAGAAAAAAGCATGATGTGTCTGGCAGCATCACAGCATAACTGGCAGCAAAAAAATCACAACATCACAAGCAGAAAAAATGCTGATGCCCTGTCCATGCAGATAAATTAAATATGGCACCCTTACTGGACTCACACTGTCAAACACAGTTAAATGGTGTAGGTAGTTTCAGTGCTACGAGATTAAATACACAGTTTTTATTTTGGCAATCCCTGCCACATCCTTTAGCCAATCAAATAGAGCTATATTTTTACTATATTATCTACACAATATATTTCCTCAAACCACACACGCAAAAGTCACATATATTCCACAAATATTTCATATATGAACTGTACAAAGACCACACGTGTCTTCTTCCTGCGTTCTTCTGTAAGGGCACTGGTTAGTAGGGTACTTTGAAGTCTCTAGTAGTAGGAGTTGAAATAATTGTGAAATAGTAATAATTAAATATTAAGTCTTTAAACCATTTAGGATCTTCATTAACTGTCTCGGTGGTCCTCGACTCTTGCCTAGTTAGACTTTTCCTTCTGCACTCAGTTTGTTTGGCTAGTATGATTGTGCAGTCAGATTAACGGCCTGCCCCCTGGGTTCTAATTGGCTAGTCTGATGCGTTACTTAAAAGCTAAATTCTGATTCCTAAAATGACTGGAAATTTCAATCTAGCAGTCTGTTTGCTATTTTAAGGTGGCATTCTGACTGGGTACTTGAATGTTCTGTTTGGTTATTTCAACCTTGTGCTTGCTTCTTTTTAGCAAGGGTCTGGGCCTCTCATGCCTAACCATGGGGCTATAGGTTCATATAACTGAGGTCAAAGCTCTGGTGACAATGTTTTTTTCATTCCGCCTTTCCTTTAGTCAGCTCTAATCCCCACTACTAACACAAATTAAGTCCAAACACCACCTCTAGACAGCAGAGCACAGAGCCGAGGGTAATCTCATTCATTTCTCCAACATCAACACAGCCCTGTAAAGCAGCTCAATGACGTCATCTATGATGGTGATCCCTTTTGTGTTGAATAGAGGCTGTGCGATCTGCTGCTGGTACAAATCTAATGTTGACTCAGACAGAAGACTCTCAAAGACATGAGCTGCATCTCAGGCTGGGTTCCAGAGATCACTTCCTTCCTGGAATAACCATATCAACACATTAGTTTGTTGCCTCCAGTCATAACTGTGTGTTGCAAAAGGAAAACAATTAAACAGAAACAATAGGGAAACAACAGAGACGAGACTCCGGACATCCTGTCCACTGCTCTATGAATTAGCTTGTTAAAACCTGTCTACAAATCCAGGACACTTGGAACAAGCGTATTAGGAGCAAACAGATAACAGAGGCAATCAAACAGTGGTGAAAGTCGGTTTTGTCCCTATAGTGACTGTAGGAGAAACAAAGCCTTTAACTTCGCCCTGCACAGTAGGGTTTTACTTTAAATCAGCTTGTAAAACAGACACTCGGATGACTATGACAGTTTGTTGAACAGAGTGGTCCAGGCTTTTTTCCTTTTATCTTAATCAAACAAATTACGGTGCCAATAGTAACTCCCTTTACATTTCCGTTGTTTGTCATAAGACTGTGTCCTCTATTCAGGATGTTTGAGGAAGGAGAGACACACTTGGGTAAATACAGGTCTATCAGTATTCCATTTATTTGAAAGATCATGTGTGCCGGCGCTCCATCTGTTTATTAGAATAATACATTAAAAGTAACATCAACAATGGGTCTGTGAGTGATGAGGCGTATGAGGACGGTTAGTAGGAGAATGGGATGTGTAATGCTTGTTTTTACCCCCCCTGTCTGTTTTTCGGTCTCTCCCTCTCTCTCTCTCTCTCTCTCTCTCTCCTGCATTCTATCTGCTCTCTCCTTGTCTCCTTCACACCCTGTCTGTGGCCATCTGGGCCCTGGCAATGTCTGCTCACTCAAGGTGAAAGTAAACTACAGCCCGTCCTGTCAGAACCCCCGTACCACAAGACTGCTGCCTTCAACAGCACCACATTTGTTGCCCAAATGCCATTCCAGACATGGCTCACATAAGATGACACATGAAGGCACTTAGGTAACTAGTGTGACATCAATGCAAAGCGCAAAACCCGAACTTCATTCAGAAACACTGTGAGAGCACGGGCAACCAGTGTTGAATAATGATCATCTCCAGGTATAGTTCTAATATCATTATTTTCTCACAGATATTAGCCCTTGAGGTATTGACCACATACAGATGTACACACAATCACACACAAACACACATACAAACACACACACACACACATCCTGAGACAGCCATCCTGCAGAGGTGTTAATAGGCTGAGGGTGTTTTATCTCAGATGGCTGAGGAGAAAATAGGTTTTGTGTCTTGGGGGATGGGTTTGATCTCTAATTCTCCGTCCTTAATGCTTGTTTAGTTTTGCTATTCTGTGAATACTGGGGAAAAAAGCACATGCTTGAACTTGTCGCTGCAGGAAATTTGCCAGATGGAAATTCAGTGAGCCTTGTCTTGAAGGGACCTTTGCTGGACGTGATCAGCATGTATTGTTTTGCTTATATTTTAAACTGATTTTACCACACTTACAGAAGCATCCTTACAGAAACTACTGGAATTTAACAAGCTAATTATTATTATTATTTTTACTTTGGATGTTTTGGATTTTTCACATGCAATGTTATTCATATTTTATTTTTCATGTGTGACTTTCTTCACTCATTCTCACATGTATAATTAAATGGTGTTGCAACAGATTTTTCAAGTTATCATGTGATCATACAAAACTCACATAAAGGCACAAAATAAAACCACATATTGTCCACATGAAAACAAATGCAAGAAGACAATATGTTCTAATGTAAGTTAATGTAAAAATACACTTAATTTTGAAACATTTCTAATATTCATCTTGTATGTTTCACACAGTGTAAGGTTTCACACAGGGTGTTCAAACATGTAAAAACAGAAGAAAATTGAGACAGAGACAATATGAAAAATGTGAACACCTTTACAATTTTGGTAAAATCATTCCAGGCAGAAATTACCAATTTGGTCTGCAAAATGTATTCTTGCAATCTATAAATGTCAGAACAGTTCCAACAGATATATGTGCATTTTTGGTGCATTTGTACACCACATTCACTTCTGTCTACTATACTTTCCAAAATTTAGCAATTTCAGTGAAATCTTAGCTCCGCCCACATTAAAGACACTGTGTCATTTAACACTGAAAACTAGAATATCCAAATATGTCTGGCTTTTTTTTTTTTTTTAATTGGTGAATTGCTTTCACTCAGTCATGATATGACATCTCACTGGCTAATGTAATTCCGAGGTCTGGTCCTAAAATCAAACTCCCTCCAAAAATCTCAGTTTATAGAATTCTTGTGTTCGTGAAGTTTGAAGTGTTCATTCCTAAGCACATTCTGAATAATTTTACAGGAGGATTTCACAGTATACTTAATTGTACTTTGGAGTGTGTCTTCACAATGGCCTAAACATTTAATTTATTATCATTCAAAGGCTAGAGCTGTGTTTTTGTAAGTTTTTAGTGATGTTATTTGTCTATTTTGTTAACAAAGCTTCCAATACAAAAATATGTTTTAAAATATAAACTTGAAAAATGTTAATTGTGATACCTATTGTATTGAAAAATTACCTGGTTCATCTGTAGTGTATTGCCTTGATCACATGATGTCGCATGTTTACTTGAAATGCACAAAAAAACTCAACTACATATTTTAAGGGTGGATTTCATACCATGCTGTACTTTGTCTCCATTTCTGTAGCAGATGAGGCTATGAAAAAACTGAATGTTCCAAAAAGCTCAGACTACTATCTCCACTGAGAGAGTACATTGCAGTACTCTCAGAATGCAGCATCTCTCTGAGCAGAGAAACTATATAGACATGGATGTGTGGAGTGGCTGACAGGTTGCCCTCTGAGAAGAACATGTCTACATTTAACCTTTCTTCTACACTGTGAATGCTGTCTCTTAGTTCAGGTGTTTCGGAAAACAGCATCTGATTTCCGCATCCTTATCTGGACGAGATGTTGGACACCAGATTGGTGCTGAGATGTATGAAATGGCAATGTCGAAGCGAAGGTGGAGGTCAGTGTTAATGCAGTGTCGGTGTAATAATCCATGTGGCCAGCACTTGCTGCCCTCCTGTGTTGTATAACCCTTCTTGCTCAGTGGCATTACACATGCAATTAGGCTGTTTGTTTTACATGTATTTATGGGTCCTGGAGGTCTGACAGACACAGGGCAGCTCTCGCTCCCCATTGGGGACCATCTGCCGCACAGCCAATTAATATTCAATAGGCCTTCTGCTTGAGCTCATATTGCCTTTACCTGCTCTACTGAAGCTACTGATGAACGGATGCAAGCACAGAGATTCAGGCACATATTGCAGAAAGGTTGCTACTACATCCCTTCAGTCAGTTCTTAAGTACATTTATGTCAGCTCCTCTTCAAGAGTGGAGGAGCTTTAGGAGCTGTTATGTAATCTTTGGCCATCAGCAGCAGAGAGAGGCACAAACATACGTGGCACGCCAATGGAAAATCAATGACTATTTGGAAATAGCATACATGAAGAGTAATGTATATATGTTTGGCCTGTATGGATGAGTTATTGACAGCTGGTTATGTGGACTTCGTGCAGTTATTTGACTCTCTGAGTTAAATTGCACTGATATTAGCCAATAAACCCATGACCTGTGACACTGAACAATTAAGTCAAGAAAAAAAATGTAATAAAATGAAACCCTAAGCAATGAAATGACTGGAATTATAAAGTCTATAAGGATTTTTTACTCAAACATATTTCTTACTACATCCAGGGCATTTCAGAGCTTCGAAATTCAATACTGTTCAATAAATTCAATAAGTCATGGACAGTGAGATTAAAAAAAGAGACATTTCTCCTTGAGATGGAAAAAAGGCGAGTAAAATGAACCAACCTCTCTGAGCTCCTTCTCGCTTGACTAACCTTGAATGAAACCTCAGTTGAGAAGAGAAGCTATTTTCACTTACCTCAACGAAAGTGCCAATCCAGCGGACTTGTGTTCTTCTCGACACTGGCTGTTTTCACTTGCTGCTGTTTTCAAGCGGAGCTCACACAAAAAAATACTGCCTAATTAGTGTTTCCCTTTTACATTTACACCTATGGGATGCTGCAATGTGAGGGAAGCTTCAGCCCTAGCTGGCGCCATATATAGTGCAGCAAGAGGTGAGAAATAGAGTGTGATTTTTGTGCACTGCATCATTGATCCAGTTCACAATTTACACTTTCAAGGCAGAATTAATTACTTACGGCAAGAAATCTGTAGTTCACATACCCTTTTACAAAGGGTTGTTCAAGGTATTCTTTAAAAACAATAGTTACACATATAAATAGAACCACAACAGATCAAAGAACAGTTTGAAAGTTGAATAGTTTATTGCAGTTCAGCAGATGATTCTTTATATGAGGCCATACACAGTCTCTACAAAGTCACACTTATATTTATCATTGCATCAATAATAATAATAATAATAGTAATAGTGATGACAAAAACAACAACACTACTAATAATATATTTTATTATTATTATTATTATTATTATTATTATTATTATTATTATTATTATTATTGGATATCCCGGTCATCGACAGACCAAGTGATCCTCAGAGACTTGCTACTACTACTAATAATAACATTAATAATTGTAGTTGTACTGTGAACATTCCTGGCTGGTGAAATTTTATGCATTCAGTGAAGCTCCAAGCAGGAGGACCATCCTGCACATAATTTTTTTGGTTCTATATTGTAACTGTTCAAACTTTAAACTACAAAAAAGTAACTTCATAGGATAAAGAAAAAAAAACATTTTCAACATTTTCATTATTTAAATATAATTCAGAGCATTTGTATTGGTCTCTTAATTAAGAAGTTTTCACATTAGCATTTCCAAAGTATGTAAAAAAAGGTTTCTTGAAAAATAAAATTTTTGGCCATTCCTCCTGGGAAGGCAAAAGTGAAGGTAAAGTGAAGCATAAATATTCCTGATGGCAGCTGTTGTCGGTATCTGCCGTGGGGCAGTAGGCTATCTGATCTTTGTGTGAGATCAGTGATTTGAGTCTGTTTCAGAGAAAAGAGCTATCAGGGCTGCCTTTGTGTAAAATGGATAGACATCGCAAAAGAGATGATGTGCACTCTGGATTTCCCACAGTCCAGTGCCTCAGTGTACCACCTATTTACAGCAGCTCTCTTTGATCTATCACATAGCTTGTGCAGAGTCTCAGAAGCTCCCCTCCTCGCAGGCTTGACCTCTGACCTGCGCAGCCTCGGCCTCCCTCTGTCTGCCGCTGTGTCCATGGCGTCTTGGAAAACCATCAGCTGACAGATTTACTGGCCTGAGCATTAGCTCAACTCAGCAGAGGGTACAGTCTCTTAGGGTTACACCCCCAGCCTGTTCAGCTTTGGATCGTGAGTAATTTACAGTAAGGGCACCTCTGTGAACACAGCGTAGAATATATTGTTATTGTTCAAGGAGATATGAATCGGACAGCTGTCCAGGGCTAATTCATTGCTGCAAAGACGCCCTAATGACTCCGTTTGATGATATATGACAAAGACAGATTGAAGTCCTGTTTTAAAGACATCTGAGGAACTTGATTTTCTCTCCTGCTCCGCACAGGCCAGATCTGTGAAAGTCATTCAAGCGGCAACTCTCAGAGCGTGCTTCTCAGCCTGTCCGACATCATTAGAAATGACTGAAAAGGGAAGAACAAAACATAAAGCACACAATTCTGAGCCATAATCATTAGGTTATAAATCTCTAAAAGAATAAAGACAGATTTTTGTAAATCAGGGAACAGATTTTTGTAAAACAATGTAGTTAATGACAATGTATAACATATGCTTATACACACATTTCATTTTAACATATAAAATGATGAATTTATCCCTTCACTAAAGGATACCTGTCTTTAGGAAATGCCTCTCCAAAACGTAATACCAGCATTTATTTTGTCCATGTTTACCTCACTTTTACACATTTTCGGTTAAATCCAGCTAAATGTCTTATCGTAGCAGAGAACACTTATAACTGAAGTGAAAAAAGTAATCATCTGCCATTTCTAAAATACTCGTCTTTTGGCTAAGCTGTATATAAAATGCATTCTGCTGAGGCTTGGATTTCAGAATTGACAGTTCCAATTAAAATTCATAGGGGCTGGATTTGTCAATCCAGTCTTTGTGGGAACAATAGGAAATTACTGTTTAATCCTATTAAGATAACACTGTGATTTTGGCCTGGTCTCTATCTGCCTCTCAACAGAGAGCCTGTGATAAATTGAATCTCCTCTGTGACAAGCACAGCCTCCAACTTCCTTCAAGTCATCATCAAACCAGTGACCACACCACACATGCAACATTGTTATGATAGACCACTTAACGGATTTCCAAAATAAAATCATGTGTGAATGGAATCAGTTTAGCTAACAGCAGCGATGGATGGCATTAAAGGGCTTTGGCTGGCAGTGATAAACGAAAATGGAAATATGTTTCGCTGACATCTCTACCTTTTGTGATACCGTCAATATTACATGAAAACAACATGTCAGGCTTTAGCTGCTCCTCAATTTCCAGGAGGTTACAATAGGCTGGATTTCCCCTATGGCTACACAGGCAGAGATTGTTTTGCTGGCCTTTTGTCCCCACAATTGCTGTTCAACGTGAGAAGCCATTAACACATGTAAAAAACAACTCCAAGTGGTATACACTGCTTTTTTTTTCAAACTGTTGTGTTAAAACAATCGGTGTTTCATTCACATAAACTCAGAATGTGACATAATAAATCTGCAACAGATTGAATGAGTGTTCTGTTTGCACATGCAGGTCAGAGACAGGATATAACAATTCAACGACAGTGCTGTAAAGGATTTGGTATAATATTTAGCGAAGCAACAGCACGATCTCAGTGTTTGTGTAGACGTTTGTGCTATCACAGCAATTAATGCGGTAGAAACGCATCAGCAGAATCCCAAGGTGGACTTTATCTTGCTCAGCTCCCAACTTCTCTTTCATTGTTTTACATTCAGCTCAATAAATCAGCTCAGTGCTGCTCGAAGCTCTGCTCTTCCTATCTCCAAGTCTCCATCACAATCTGCTCCATGAAACACTGATGCAATTATGACCATCCTACCATCCTATAATTAAAAACCAACGGTACAATTTATCTTTCCTTCTAGAGGATAAATACAGGTTTTTCTCCTTTTTTTGGCCCGGCAATGTTGTGTACTCTAAAACAGATCCATGTGTAGATTGTGGATGCTGACGTGATTTCACTAAGCAGCATTAGTTTGCTCTGAGAAGCGGTCAAACACACAGTCTGCGTGTTACCAAACATATTATCGAACAATGTAAAGTCAGCCGTGTGTTTATACAGAGAGCAGCAGGACCCTTATCATGGTCTGGAGGTTTTAGTGCTCTGCTGCACCACCCCAGGAACCAGCTGTGCTCCATTACAACAGCAGTAGCCTAGATAACATGTTCTGTTTTACAGAAAGTAAAACAGATGTAATGCAAGTCAAACATACACTGTAAAGAATATTATCCAATGCTATGTGGATTGCATACCTTGTCATTTCCAATTTTTACCCAGGGCAGGGGAAGAAGGAGAGAAGATCAAAGCTTTCCATATTGTGTACTGCCTTTATCCTTCCCTTTCTGTTTTCCCACTGTATAAATTTAAGGTTAAATTTGAGTGGCCTTTCTCACCTGTCACACTTTGTCACTGACTAAATCTGCACCTTAAGTCAACCGGGGAAAGAAACCGACCTCCCTCTGTAGAATACATTAACAACTTGAGCAACTCGGCTAAATGCCACCGGGGCCAAAATCTGCTGTGGCTTGGCGTGACTTATTGAAATGTAGTCCAGCATGAAATACCACCCACAATGCGTTTCCCTCTGTGCAGGGCAGCTTCTGTTATTCTTCACAGAGAGCACTGTGTGACCACACTTATGCATCGTGGAGAGGAATGCACAATCAAGGATGGTCACTAATGGGACCCATCTAGCATGCAGGCTGGGTCTCATCTTGTGTGTGCATCTCTTTTTACGTGTAAGCTCATTTAGTGCAGTGTTTACTCAGCCCTGGTCAAGCCGTGCCAGTGCTCAGCCACAGAGCCTTGGAGGGTCTGGGGGTTGGGGGGGTTGGTTGGTGAGCTAATGCCACAGTGGAAATGATCTGGATCTTGGTGTCGTCCTGAATAGATTAAGGAATCCATCAGAGCAAATGGGGCCCGGGCTCTGTGGGCCTTGATGTGGGCAGATCTCAGCAGAACCCAGTTGACCTCCTCTGGGGCAGTCCTACCTCCTGTTTACCCACAACCTTGGCCTCTGCTGGCCATCAGTGCTGGGCTGACCTGCCAGCACCAGTTGACTTCTACCCAATTAAACCAATTTGTGTCAGGGAGCCGTGGTGATCTGTCAACATCCGGAATCAAAGCAGTGGGAGAGAACATCAGCTTGTGGAGAGTGCCCTGAAGCTTGTGAATGCCTAGCGAACAGCAAGGCGTCCTGCTGCTGAATGTTCTTCAGAAACTGGATGCACTGCCCAAAGAGCTAAAATCTATTCGGCATATACACACAGCATGTTGGTTCTGTCAGGTAATGGATTTTATTTGCCGGTATCAACGCTAACTGGTGACTGAGGAACAGTAGGAGAGAAATAATGAGTTCATTCATTATCATTTTTGTTTGCAAAGCGGTTGAAACAGGTTGAAAGGCCGTGAGACGGGGAAAGTCTCTAACCCTAACCCAAACCCTAACCCCTAACCCCAACCCTAACTCTAACCCCTAACTCAAACCTAACTCTAACAGTCACCAGTTAACGCTGATACTGTCGGTGTTACACACTGCGCATTAAAATACATAGGGTAGGGAAGCGTTGTCCCAGCACAAAAAAATGAAGCATTGTCCTAGCACAAACAAAAGGCCTAAAGCATGATTGCAGCACGTTTTTGAATAGATTTTATGTTGTGATGGCTGCACAAAAAGTCATGAGATCAGGTTGATACTGAACACCAAGATGTTAGAATCAATAATGTAGTCCATTATTGATTCTAACAATAAGTATTTTAGTCCACAATAAGTATAATAATAATAACCTTCCAAAATGACAAAATCCATTATACAAGTATTACTAACTTTTAAGTAACTTTAAGTAATTACACAAAAAAAAGCTAAACATTTTCAGCATATTAGTGAACTTCAAATAAACTGTTGAGCTGTAAAGTAATTGTCAGACATCTCATCGGAATATCATTGGTTGTTAGATGATAAACGTGGCTGACTAGGAACTTAGCAATTGTTTTTTTGTGATGTCTACCTGGGCAAGCACTACAGAGAGTCAGTTCGGTGACTTTTAATCCATTGAAATAAATCATTACTGCAAATATACTCATATTTTCAAATAACAACACTAACCTGGTTGATGTACTGTGAACTACATTTAGATGTCAAATGTCTCTCCAAGTCTTTTCAAGTTATAAGGCTGAATCATTGGTTTTTAAGTCAAAGTTAAGCTGTATGTCTTTTCGGTTTTGTCAAATTCATGACTGCAAGTTCCTCCTTCTTTTTCATGATTTTCTTTCAACTGGAATGCCTTGCGAAGAAGCCTTCTCACTTATCCAGTCATACACTACCTTGCCATGAATTTCTACATATCAACCCCAACATGAATCCATTCACCAGCAATTGACTCCTTCTGAGCTGTGCACTCAACATCTCCTGCTTCCTAAATCCAGTAGACACGCGAACAAACAGCCGAGGCCTCAGCCAAGCATTTTATTCTTAACCAGTTTGCCAGTGGAAAAACATCAATAAAGAGTAGCGCATAATCCCAGTTGTTTATATCTTAAGGGAAACAATCGTTTACAGGGCTACAGGATCACTTTGTCATGATGATAAAGCACTCAGGTGCTGTGTAAATGCTGGGCTGTACAATGGCCTCTGCTGACTGATGAGAAAACCCACAACTGTAATTTAAAAGACCTAGGCTGATGCCGGGCTTCTAATGGAGGGAATACTTAGTCATTTGAATGGAGCAGAGGAGCAAATGGAACAGTAAAGGTGTGAAAGTCCTGTTCAGGTGGAGGCACCATGAGTGGATATCAGTGGTGCATAGTGGGGAGATATATCAAACTGCCAGGTGATAAAGAGACCGCAGCTAAGTAATTTTTCATAGAGCTGTTGCTTAGAATTAAGAAACTGGGCACATTACAGTGAAAAATGAATTGGTTTTGGTTGAGCTTTATCTGAAAAGAGGTAAGTTTGGCCTGGAATTATATACAAAAACTTATAGGAAAGAATAGAGAAAGTACATTTTAGTGTTCAGAGAACTGTACATATTATACAAAAATGAATAGACACTATATTATAAAGATGTATTTGTAAGGTTTGCCCATTTCCCTTTAGTATGAATAATATGAATGTTTTCAGATTTCCATCTGTTTTTAATCAGTGCAAAAAGGACCAAGTATCTACACAGTAGCAAAAGATTCAGTAATGTTTAGTGCGTTTTAAATTGAATCATAGCCCTATAATATTCCCCATATATTGCTGTAGTACTTTGCTTAAAATAATACTACTTTATTGTACAATAAGTGATAGTTTAAGAAGATACCATCATATTCAGTTGTAAAGATGTCAGGTTTTCTATATGTCTCATACAAATTAAATCACTTATGGGTTCCTATAACCACACGGCCATTCTTTAACCGCAAGGCTAGAGTCCAAATGTGCAAGAGGAAACTGAGCATGTGCAGTATAGCAGGCAGGACATTTCAGCTTACGCTTAAAATAAGAAATTCTCATTGTATGGACATATTAATACATGAAAATATATCTGCAAACACATCACAGTGCTCAAAATGAAATGACAACCTGTTCTGACAGCATGGCAATATTTGATTGTAAGTTTTAGGAATCTGGATATTTATTTCATGCAATATGTCAAGACAAACAACAACAAAAGGGCATATACTGTTTACTAAGAGCTGACTTCAGACTTCAGAACACATAGGGTACTGTGACTATTACTGGCAACCCTTCCAGAAATGCTGTTCCTGTTTAACTGGCTTAATTATGCTGCATTGCTCAACTGTATTGCTGCAGAACAAAATCCGCTGCAGTTATTAACTAAATGATGGTTAATACTGGGTGTCTTATGAAGAGCAGATTGCTTGACCTACGAAGATGTTTCCAGCAGAAAAGCCAAGTCTCTCTCTTTCTCTTCTCTCCATCTCCCTTTATCCTCTCGTCAGTCTCCTATTGTTTGGGCTCTGCTTGGCTCTGTTTATGACAGAGCTCCTCTGCTGTCCATACTAGAACAATGGCCAGTTGCTCAGCTTATCAGAAACACCTGTCCTGTTTGAGGCCGCTGAATGAAAGCTCTGTTCAAGCTCTCCGCTCACTCAGTCTTAGGCGCAGATCCTCGGCTGCGTTCTCCATTGTTCTGACTGACACCAGGGTCAGGAAAGCATGAAAACGTCTGGCTAAGGTTCACTATCCTCAGTGAGGAAGCACCCATAGTATGACTATGTAACATCAAAGCAACAATGCATCCATATGCAACATAAATCAAACATATCCTTCTGATCTATCGGTAACATTAGTTTCTTGTTTTAATTATGCTGCTTCAAGCAATAACATTCAAAGGGAGGCAGCAGAACCAATACACTGGGTGAACATGCTGCTGAAACATCTACCAGATGAACAAACAAATGGGATCTGCTTTTTCTGAACCTGTTTGCTTTGGACAAAATTACAGTCAAATCAACAGGCATGTCAGTACAGACTAATGAATGTCTTCTTTTATCTAGAGTATGCAAGTCTGACAAATTAGTAGTGTTCACACAAACTTTTGTCCTATACTTCCTTAACTGATTTTATTTGAAAAGCCTAATACGCCTCAAAATACAGAAGATGTAATAAAGTGGAACAAATGACACAATGAAGAAATGGCCTTAGAAACTTCCTCATATGTTACTGGTTAATTCTGCTATTACAATGCCTAGATACTAGATACATTTGTGGATGATCAGGTCTGTAAACATTTACTACAGAGGCATAAACCATATGAACACAAACAGGAACAAAGTATGACTAGACTGATTATAGTGACTAGGAAAAAATGACTGTGCAGAATGCCCCTGCACACACACAACCAAAAAGAGTAAAATGCTCCATTCTAGTGATTTCTAAATTATTACATTAAGAATATCCAAAGGAAACTGTACACGTTGTTTAAAATGAGGGTGCATGAAATCATTCATTAATTCACTTGGCTAGATTTTTTGTTTTCCAAAGAGCCTTGCTCACTCTGGAATCAATCTTTCAGTTGAAAGCAAACAGCAAGTTCCAAAGGTAAGAATTTTGTCTACATCAGGATCAGGCCTGTCTAAATTGAAAAGACATCTGCTACTTCATGCCATAGAAGTAGAAGGAAAACATCTGTATGCTGAAGTGTGCCAGGATTACATTTACATTGTCTAGCAGTTACTGGCAGTCCAGCAATTAGACTATGCTGTTATATCCAAAAGTGATTAGGGACTCAAATGCTAATGATTTTTACATGAATATGGTGGTAATAAGAATACATTTATTTTCTTTAAATACCCTTCAATATTAACATTTTTGAAGGGAGATCAATCAGGAGTGACACAGTAAATAAATAAAGACTGCTGACTTAATCCAGAGTCCAAAAACAGCCTTGTTTATTTCTGTTTGTCTGATCCACCCTCTCCTACTCTTGTACTCTCTTGCTCTTTGGAACAAATGAGCTTCAGTATGCAGGTGCAGAAGTGCTGGCGTTATGGAGTGAGTGCTAGTATTTGCTACCCTCTTAGCTGCCACCGCTCTCCCTCATCTTACTGTGTGTGTGAGACACAAGCATAGGAGCTCACACGCTAATCAGTCACGCAACACCTTGGAGAAAGACTTACATCTTCAGGCCTTCGGAGTGACACTGTAGACCCGGGTGGTCTGTAGACGTGAGGACGCTGGAGCTGTATTTTGCTGGTAATAGCTCAAAGTGGGAAGTTAATGTATACTGCAGGATTCCTGCTGGAGTAACCAGAAACCTCTGTCAAAGTCACACTAAGCCGCAGGCTCATATTCCAAACGTAAACTCACATCAAGGGTGAACTGGCCCGGAATTTCCTGTGTCTTCCAAACTGAAAAACTGCACAATGGAAAAGAAGTAGACTCGACCTTAATAAGATCAAGCAGATAAATTCCAAATGTTGCTCTAAAGGGCAATGTTGTATTAAATGCAGAGGGACAATCTAGGTATGTGATCGAGGCTTAAACCCAGATCCCGAGCCGTAAGGGGTGTGCTTTAAAAACCCTGTAAACAAAATGGAATCCATACATGGCGCAGAAAGCTCAAGGCAATTCTTTCAAAGAATGTATCCAGTTTTACGATTGGTTACACTCTAAACTGAATTGACAAACAGAGGATATGATTACAGCATCAATACCTGCTGTACAGACCATTTGACTTGTTTACATCTTGCGTGAGCGAAGCCTCAAAAACAGTGGTTGTGTTCCAGGCCTGTTTCGCTGCAGTGCTAGTGTTTTAAGAGGGCTCAGATGTGCTTTTGAGCAAAATTTGAGGCCCACACACTGAAGCAATAATGCGTTACAAATTAAAGCCACTGCCAGATCAGATTGGATGGACCTAACATTAAATTGGGATGGTTTAGGATTGCCTTTGTCTAAATATAAAGTCACAGTTGATGAAGTATGCAGTCTATGACTGATAGGAAGCTTAGGTTAGATTAAGCATTGTGACTGGAGCATAATATTAAGAGATCTAGAATGATGTAAACTATGAATACGAACATGGGTCTGCGAACCATGATTCCATTTCAGTAATTCACTCTGAGCTTGTTTGGAAGGATGTTTACCAACATGTTTAAGCAATCATAGACTTTATGAACATAGCACTACAAAATTTTATGATTTCTGTGCTGTTATGACAGTGTTGGCTTTGGGTTTGCCTGAAGAATTCAATCAGGTTTGTATGACCAATATGCCAGGACAAATAAAAATATAATGATGTAACGATAAGTTGTGAAATGACCAATTAACACAGATAAAACTCAATTCATATTAGGGTTCCCAACCGGAAACCATGTATTAATTACTTAAGAGTCGGTTGTTGTTGATAAATAATACATATTCTTGTTTTAACATGGTGCTTTTTTCCTTTGAACACTGTAGTCTGATGCTGGCCACTTGCATGCAGAGAAGGAAAGAAAAAAGCAGCAAGGCGCACCTCAAAGTGGAGTCAGGGATATTGTAGCTGAGTGGACCAAGCTCACTCTTATGTCAACGTTTTCCATAGGCTGAAGTGTTAGTGGACCATCACATAATTAGTACTGTAATAGCCATACCTCCTTTCAAAGGGAAAGAGGCAGCACGCTCTGTTTGTTTGAAAGGCTCTGCCAAAATAGTCCCCAGATCATCCATGAGAAACATCTCACTTTAGATAAGTGTCTCTGTAGTGAGTCATAGGAAGAGAATCTGACTGTTGCTGCTGAAAAAAGGAAACAAACAATTCCCCTTGTTCTGTTCCCAGCTCTCCCTGCTGAGTTCGGCACTGTCATCACTATCTACACCATTTAAAAAGTGTATTTTAACAGATGAACATATACAAGAGGGGACGATGCGGTGCACCAGTTCACTCAACTGTCTTATCTGTGTTTGCATTCAAGCTGTTATTGAGGTTGTAATTTGTTCAGTTGTTGAGATGATATGATTCATTTAAGGACTTCTGAAAATAAAAGGTTAAAAAGGGCAATAAAATAACTTTATCTGGACCTGTCCAGGTTGGACCAGCATTGTTTATTTCTGCCTATGACATTAATAGGAATTGGGAAGTCTTTATCATTTCCCATTTGGAAATGAGCTGCGTCCTGTTCGAATGCTGCAACATGCTTGTAAAAGACCTCCAGTCCATGCACACTGTCCCTATAAAGTTCCCTGTGATCTGAGCACTTCTAACAGTGTTTGACAATTACCGGCACTTGCAAGGGAGTCACTGCCAGAATGGAAAGAGCCAGTAATTGTAAATGTCAGGCAGAATTAAGAGGGGAATAAATAGCTTTACCTTGGTGCAGCAGATCAACAAAGCAAGAAAAGGGGAAAACACCCACTCTTCCCAATGGGAGGCCTTTGTGCAGCGTTGTAGTCTGAATGAGGAGGCCCTGTTGTGACAGGCCCTAATTGGGGAAACATGTTCCATTTAATAAACAATAGCATGATGAGTGATTTATGATTTGTGAATCACAGTGTTATCAACATAAACTATGTTGCATCTCTGAGTACGCCCATAAACAAGTGGTCTCTGTTTCCTATTAATTTTAAACAGTTATTTTAAGTATTTACTCATTAATTATGGTGCATGCCATTCTCTATAATGATGGGGATTCTGAGGACACAGTCCAAACATGGGCTGATTGTTGACGAGGATTCTTCTCTGAAATCAGTTTTTGACCTAAGAATTGAGTTAAAACCCAACGTTTCCATGTTACACTTTTTAGTTCTAGAGACTAGCACTTTTCATTGCAAACCTTTGTAAAATACAGATCTTGCTTTGGATACAATCAAATGATTTGGAAAGCATGGAGGATTCATTTGAAAAAGATTGATTTGAAATCAGTCCAGAAGTGAGATTAGGGAAGTATAATTTCCACAGAATTAGTGTTTTTGAGGTTGGGACTGGGTTTCGTGGTGTAGGGATGGAAAGGATTGGTCATGTCTGAACAGTATGGAAACATTCTGTACACAGAGAGAGGGGTGGATCTAGCTAATGAGAGAAAATAAATTAGTGCAAAAAAAACCAACTGCATTCTTACAATTTTAAGATTTGTGGATTTGGAAGCCATCGAGAATGCAAAGCAATAAAAAATAAAAGCTGGCTTATAGTTGAGGTTGCTAGAAGGGCTGTGTCTGTGGGCCTGAGGTCAGAGCAGTCGTAGCCTCATGTTGTTTTATAAGTGAGTTATGGCAGATTCCTCCTGCTTTCTCTCAGGCTGGTTAAAGATTGGGCTCTTGTGGGCTCTCCTCCCAGCATGCTGCTTCCAGGCGGCTCTGTGGCTTCTTTGTCTGCTGACCGTTGGAGCCCACGGGAGGCTCAACCACCCCATGCCCCTGGTGTCCAGATGTTACCCTGACTCTTCCTTGTCCCCTGCATACCAGCATAGCGTGTTTTTACAGTGCTTCACTGTAACCTTCAAAACTACTTAATCACATTTGTAAACAGAAAATCATGAAAATTGATTGTGCATGTATCACCACAGACCCAAAAACAAGAACGGAGGGTCTAAAAGTGAACCATATGAGCAAACATAATTGATAACATGTCTGTTAACTGCATGTCTGATTATGTAGTGTTACTGATTTGGCAAAGAGAAAGCAGCCCATGAGTAACTGATACAACTTGGAGGTCAGAGTGGAGGATCTGAGAGATCATAACAGCAGCAGTCAGAAACGAGAACTCAGCAGGTGCCCAGTGCGTATCATAAAAGTCACAGGCAAAGTTGATGGCTGTTAGGAGTCTGTAAATCTTCAGTATGGGCAATTTAATGGCTTTTGATCTGTGGCGGTGCTGAATGAAATATATGTCCAATATGAGATCAGAGATGGGGAATGAGGAGTCATGCTTCTGTGGACTTGCAGCTCTAAGGCCTGGCTGAAATGAAATATCATAATTAGGAGTCTACGCCAAGTGACAAGCCCAAGCTGTGATTGTAGACTCCATGCCACCACATGAAGAGCAGCCCTTCCAAATCACTGAGAGCTTATCAGTGTGAAGAGTGAAAAGACGAAGCATGACAGACTTACCACACACCCAGCTGTTCTGCCCTGAACTGGTTAACTCTATGACTCAGACAACTCCAGAATCACAGTAAAGATAAACCCCACAAGATGTTAACTGACTGTCTGCCACGCTTTAATGAACTTGCAATGAGTTATTCTTGTGATTCAGCTTTGACTTTGATCCCATTGAGTTAATGTCGGCAAGAGCACTGCCAACAGATTGATGATGTAATGCGCCCCGCTACAGTTCTCGGAGCTGCAAGATGTCTGGTTTCAGGCGTGGAAATAGAAAGCGACTGTTTTTCATCTGTACCAAATGTTTGGAATCTAGTCATTGTACCCGTTTGGTTTTTACTTGTCCCACTTTACATGACACAGCATAATCTCCCCATTAGCTGGCCACAACCTCTCATGAGTACAAAAACCAGGGAGCTTGAAGTACGTCCCATCTAAACATGTTAAGTCTTTAAAAGGAATGAAGATTTACCTCAGTTTAAAGCTCTGGATTTAAAGCAGGGGTTTGTGGATTGTGAGCAGAAAAATTAGTTATCATAAAAGCTCCACAAAAATGCGGTATTAATTCTTAGAATGCCCTGCTGCGAATGTCAGTACCTTGAGATTTGTAAGAAATGGAGAGATGGAGAGAAAAGATTCAATCTTTCCTCATCCGTGGAGAGGAAAAAAACACCACAGTGAGGTATTTGTGATGATAATTTTCCTCTCTCGCATCCGACAGATCATTTGTTACTCAGACAGGAACAGAGGAGCGCGTTTAATCCCTGGACTTGTTTCGCACTTGGAGTGACATTGAGTTTTCCCTGGGTTGGCGAGGGAGATTGACGAGCGAGTGCAGCCAGTGGTACTACAGAGACTACGGCCTTTGCGTACGCCTCAACCATCATCCATCCTGGCATGGATGTATACACACCCACACACAAATTCAGTGAGTATGACAAACGCTGCGACCACACTGGTTCAGCCTTTTGGGGCTTTCAGTCAAGCGTGTCATCAGCAGAAAGACTGCATACAGTACATACCGTATTTTACCTCTGAAGACGCTCCTCATTAGTGTGATTGAACATCAGCTATAAACAGCACAGAAGTTGCAGTAGAGAGAAGCACAACTCATACTTTTTCTTCTTCTTGTGCATCTTCAGGGACAAGAGAGCTGAAATACAGCCTTGAAATGATTAACACATGCCATCTCCAGCTTTATCACTGACCCACGACCCCTCTGAGGAAGTGACTTGTGCGGATGTCAAGCTCAGCGCTGAGGCTGCCAGAGTGAAGGCAGCTTATGGCTTTGCAAGGTGTTTGTCCTGCTTTGTGCTGCAGCTGCAAACAGCTGGAGACTTTTTAAAGGCTTCAAGAGAGGACCTGGTGTGTCTCTGGATATTTTCTGAAGGAAACTCAGCATTCTTGTGGGTCATATTTGTCATCTGATCCATTGCATGGATCCGTTTGAACGGTGGTCTACCTGTCATTTTGAACTTCAAGTTCAACTGATTCCACTTTGAGCACCATAAACTCACCAATCTCATTTTGCACTATAAAGGTAAAATCAAATGTTTGACAGAACAAAGTTACTGCAATTTTATTTATAGGTCTATTAATGATGTTTACTTGGTTTACATATCAAAAATCGTATTTCATTTCAAATGTATCTCTCAGTTAAACAGGCTTTTGTGTTCTAGTGCCTTAGAGATTGATATTAGAAAATGACCTCTGCTCTGATCAGCTGCCCTGTACTGTGCCTCATTCAAAAAGCCGTCTAGTCTGAAAACTCCTTATACGTCAGTGTGAATGCAAAGGTTAACTTTCATTTGCCTGAATAGGCAGATATATGTATAAAGGTTAAGTTTTGTTACATCGCAAAAACAGTGAATTGAAAATGGTTTTTTTTGCAGCTGACCACACATTCTGTGATCGATTACGTTTTTGGCACAAAATTTGAAAAAATCTGAAAAATGTCTTTCTATTTGAACATCATCATGATACTTATGAGGTACCAAGCCTTATTGTCACATTTTAATAATAATTGAAATAATAGTAAGTGTAAAGTGACCATTCTGTCATACATGAACACACCACAGCACGAAATTCTTCCTCTGCCATTCACCAAGTGAAACAGTGGCCAGCCTGGAACACAGCGCCCAGTGTGTGGGGATGGTACTTTGCTCAAGGGAACCTCAGAGGTGCTTAGCAGTCTGGGGGAATCAAACCCACGACTTCCTGATCACAGGATGAACACCCTAACCACTAGGCTACCAGCTGCCCTAATTTGATGACAATAAACCCAGAAACAATAAACAAAAAACAATAAAGAGTTCCCCAACCTGCTCCATGTGACATATTGACAAGTCCCTAAAAAAATGTACATGGGTTCATGGATCCTCTTTGGTCAAAGTCACATATGTAAGTTTGGAAACTTGTGTCACAGGTTTTATTTCTTTTATGCTTCGGTTTTATTCATGTTTTTTTCTTTTATTCAGTCTTGAGTGCAGATTGAGTCACTTAGGGGCGATTCTGAGTCAAGTTCCGTGTCAGTCAACATACTACTGTAACTGAGTCATTGACTCAAATCTCCCTCCCTGTATCACAGTCAGATATGCCTGCACTGTGAGTTTACGCCTACTATAATACGCCTACTAATATCTTGGGACATAAGGGTTAAACAAGGCATGTTTTTATTCAAGGTCTATATTTATTCTACTAGATCAAGCTATGGTAGGTCCTTGTGTCTTTAAGGTCATTGCAGACTTTCTATCAGCTTGGCTTCATCTGTTTGCACATTTTCTAAACCACTCTGCTCTAGAGACTCCGCTGTTTATTAAAGCACAAGCGAAATTGTAAAAGTAACTGTAATCTTTCTCGAAAATCCATAGGGCCCAAGCCTTTGCAGGCATTATTTTTTTCATTGCTGTCTTACTTCAGTGCAGGAGCTTCTTAAGCCTTTGGTACACATGCTGTGTGTCCCCATCATCACAAGGGCCCAGGAGGACAATGCAGCTGTGTCTGGGGAACCACATAAGGCAGCCCACCTCACAATGTGCCAGGTGAAATTGGTGTTGTTCCCCCTGCATGGCAACATCATCGTACACTACACTCCTGTGGCCTTGTTATGTGGGACTGATATGGTGGGTAAGCCTCAGGACCTGTCGCCCAGTTTTACGTCTCACTTCACAGGAGCTTTGTGAGAGCTGTGGCAGCCATTACATCACCACAAGAACAAATTGAGGAGCATCCTACACACTTTCTTAATTTCTCCTCTGCTGATGGGGGGGTGGGGGGTGATGGCGTGAGCTCCACTCTTCCTGTGGCTGTGAACTTCCTGCACATCTGTCCCTCCACATCTGCTTGCTCTCGTGCTCTGTGGGTAGAGCAGCTTTCCCATCACTCTTTTCACAGACAGCCAGGTCTGTCAGCTCTGGAAACCTTAAAGATCAGTTGCATTGAAATCACACAATAAATCTGGCTCCTAACTACGTATGGGAGGATATGAAGTGTCTTGTAGAAGAAGGGCTGCAACATGGCCTTTATCGAACATCTGTTATATACTGAGGACACAAAGCGCTGAATATGGAAACCACATGTATGATGCACCAATCATAAAACAAACAGTGCTAAAGGATGCTTGCTTTCAGGTGAGAGTAACATTCAACTGTAGAAAGTCCATTTGTGATTTGACCAGTCTAACACAGCTCACATTTAATGTGCAATCTAAAATAATCTGGTTTCATTTTCAAATTCTGTGGGTCATTCTACAAAAAATGAAATAATCTGAAATGTGGCAAGTAAAATATTTCCAATATTTCTCACAGTCAGTATTATAAGATTATTATAATGTTATTATAATATTGGAGTTTGAACACATGCACAGTATAGAACATTAAATATATATTAAATATAAACTATCAAACGTAACCTGTTTTTACTTTACAGCTTTAATAAACTATTTCTAGTGTAATTTTAAAAATCTTGAAACAAGCCAAATTGTAATTTCTTGAAAAAAGCTAAATCATCTGCCAGTGTAATTTTTGCAATAAATTCTATATGAAAAATAGGAGATATATTAACCAAAACAATTTCACTTGCCAAATTAGATTGTTTGCAGTGTGCATTTCCATTAACCAAAACTTATTAAAGAAACCCCCCAAAAATTCCAATAATTACAAAACGTTCTGACTAGTTTATTAGTTAATAAATTATTTTTACAAAATGTATGCATTCTGTAAAATCTGTAATCATCTTTGCATGTAGTATTTTAAGTTACACCAAGAGCTTAAAACTACTTCACAACTAAAGTCAAGAAGCATTTTTTGACCATATATTCTTATTTCTTTGAAACTTCCCTTCAGTTAATAAAAAAAGGAGAGTAATGTCTAATAGTAAAAAATACAGATGTGTTATGATTTCAATGTTCAAATTTTTTTGAACATGCTATATTTACCAAGCACAACACAAAGAAACAATATAACAGTAGATGAAAAAACGCTGGAACCTTCATAATGCTTGGGAAAGTCTGCATTTTTTGAGAGGTTTCTTCTTGTTGGGGATTTATGATGCACAAAATCTCTTGCGCAGACCCCTAGTAAATAACGTGTCTTGCTTGACCACCATGATACAGTTGCACAGAAAATATACATCTAACTCATTAAAATCTTGCATGTTTGTATGTGAACATATGGCTTTATTTCCAAGACTTCCCCCAGTGAAATTACAGATCACATATATATAACAGATGCTAGAATCTGCGAGAACCTTTCTGTCAGGCAGAAACACTGAAATATAACCCAGTTTTTTTTTATCCTCTTCAGACTGAATTGAGACAGAAGTCTTTATTCAAGAATATCAACATCAGCACAACTGTAGTTTCACTTTGCGCTGAGGCCAAGCCTCTGAGTCCTCTCACCTGGTAAAGAAGGTAGTTGAGAGTTAGTTTGCTCCTTGGCACAGATAAGACAGCCTCTCTATTCCGTCTTATCCTGAGGGAACACAGCACGGCTGGTCTTCACATGACGTTCAACATTAAAAAGAACACGTTTTCTTAACAGTAGGTGACTAATACGTTTATTAAAACGGATGTCCCAGTGCATGGCCTACACGTAACCACCAGCTGATGCTGCAGGGTCATGGGTCTCTACAGCAGTGTGTGTTGGACAGAGAGACTGGTCAAATAAAGCCACTGAGACGCAATCCTCTCCATATTCCTTCTTTAGAAAAAATTTTCCGACAGTTTATTATAAAAATATAAATGTCTCCACTACAAATCATTTTACATTAGTAGACAAGGCCATCTACATTTGCACACCCACCCACACCCACACGCGCACACCGGTCTAAAGAAAGAGCGGGGGAGGATGGAGGGGGCAAAACAGTATTGCTCTTTAGAAGTCATGTCTCAGAAAGTAAAATACAAAACACTGATAATGTCATCACGTAACCATGTCATAACTTACTGTATGCTACAGACAAAAACATTCAAATTGGCACGGTGTATTGTTTGTTATCAAATAAATAGGTCATTACCGATGCTTTTTTTTAATGTAAAAAACAATTATGATACAAAATAACATAAAATATAATACAAAGGAGTTTTTTTGCTCTTTTAAAGTTTGCACACATTTTTTTCTTCCATTCTTTTATACATACAAACATTTGTACAAAGGGATGGCCGGGTAATTGACAGTACCTCTAGGTTCACCATTGCTATTATTACAGGTCCTGTTTACATATGTACATGCTAATAGCTGAGAGAGCAGCAACATTTACAGGCAGATTGAAGAGGAATATAGGAAGAGCTCAAATGTTCCTTCGTAAAGTCATGGGTTTTAGAGAGCGCCACTCTCTGCATGGGCAAAATTCAGTTTCATGATGTGCCTAACATTGCTGTAGGAACAAAACCTTGTATCTCCAAAAAATTAACTTCATGGAGAATTGAAGTAAATGTTTAAAAACATATTTTGCCAGAATATTTGGACCACTTTTCATCAGCCCATTCACTGGAATTTTAGAGCAGTGTAAAGGGAGGCTGGAGTTTCAAATTTAGCAAACATAAATGAAGAATAACAGAACTGGGATACAAGGTTTTCATTCCAACAGCGACTATAAGCTGTATCATGATGCACTAATGAAATGTTCAGAAATGCCAGTGACGGTTATTAGAATATATAACTAAGCATCTACTACTTCACCATCTGTTGGAAGCCAAAAACAAATCAGTGATCAATAGCATAGAGCCTTAATCTGAAGTAGTCGGTTGCATGGCATTCACGTATCTCTTTTGCTTCTTAAAGACTGAACGAGGACTGTGCATCCTGAGCTTTTGCAATAACAATATATTACTTGACATGGTCTCTAAAGCACTTCCCCCTTAGACCTTACTGCCATTTAAAGACTTTTTTTTTAAAAAGGAACGGACAGGTTGCAGGAAATTATAGGCTATGTTCTTCACAGAAGTCCTTTATTTCACCTGCCACAAGCTTCCTCCTTTACAGTCAGAATATTATCCTGATCTACTCTCTCACACTCACTGGACATATGCAGATGTTACCAACATGCCTGACCATGTTCCAGAATTAGTACGGTAAAATATTATTTCACAACACCTTCTTTAAGGGATCTCTGAGTGCTGCTCAGAAATCTAGGAATACAGTTTACAATTGCATTGATTTTTCAAGTTCACTTTTGGTTAATATACATCAGGAGTTTTCTCAACAGAACAAAAAAGTGCCTGCTTTACTTTTAAAGTGGCATAAACCTTTCAATAATGTAGTTTACCGTATTCATGTTGACTCTCAATGTTTCAGATGTGACTCTTTGATAAGCCTGTTCTCTTATAGATTAATTGTTAATCAAACACTCTGTTCAATGTGTCAGATCCTCAGAAGCATTAGCAAATTGCGGGAACATCAATCTTGTCTTTATCGGACAGTCCCGCTTTTATGGGTGACTGTAGTGAAGTTTACTGGAATCCGTTTCCCAATTCCTCTTGTTCTCTAGTGAAATCTGGAAATTAAAGGGGGCTCTCATGTATTGGCAGGCTGTTTGTCTCTTGCCAGCCCAGACACACCCAATCCAGCATGAGCACAGTTAGAGCAGTGATTCATGAGGATGGAAGAGGCCTTGAGCTTGAGTTCACTTCTCTCTGAAAGAGCTGCCTTCCAACAATGTGAGCTTTTTTATTATTTTTCTAAAGGCATCTCACCTCGCCTCTGTCATACATTAGGAGCTGCCAGTTATATCCACTTGGAGGAAACTGACCTGGTTCCTGACGGCTCCATCTTGCTCTTTGCACAGCACTTGACTGTTTCGTTGCATATGGAGATCTGACAGGAGCATAGACTCTGACCCAGAGTCACACCCATTCTTCTTTTCTACATAAGGCAACACATCAGTAGCCTAGGAGCCCGGGAGCCTGGGAGGCACACTGTCTGCTTGAGCACCTTAATGGTTGCTGGAAAGACAGCCATACTCCAGGAATGACGTTCTACTATGCACCAATTGTAGTTTCTGCTTCCAACTTTTGTCTAATACGTTATTCCTGTCTGTTAAAGCCAAAAGCAGCAACAGTCTCCTCTATGTATGTTTTTCTCTTTCTCACCCCTCCATTTTTATTCCTTGACTTATCTATGTATTTTATTTTATTTTTTTACACGGGAACTGGACCGTTCTTCGTGTGAGTATCAAGTGCTTTGATGCTGCTCACAATCTTCTTCTGAGGTCCAACAATCGTTACGCCAACCTTCTTGAAGTCCCTGGGAGATGAAGGAGAGGGAGAGAAAGTGTGTAAGTGGTGCAGCAGTCACTGAATGACATATGGTGACAGTAATGACAAGCCCTCAGCACTGCTCCGCCTCTGCCCTCCTCCAGCAAACCTCCGCTGTCAATCACAGAGGCTGGAGTATCCCAGAAGGACAGTGTACTGCCTCAGCTGTACAGTTGGCAGAGGAGCAGTCATGTCCATGGACATCATGGACCATAAAATTCTGAATTCTTAGGTTGATGAAATATGTGAGCTGCTGCTCCACAGATTCAGAAGCACAACAAAACACACACACAGTTCATCTGCCATGATTTGAGGGGAGCAGCACCTGACAGATCAACATTTTTAATTTCCTTCATTAGTTCCATGCAGCAGAGGACGCAAGCTTAAATAATTCATAGCCACACACCGAATCTACAAACTCACCATATGGAAATATGGTATAAATGATTCACCCCATGCACAAAAACTAATGTTAGACTGTCACTGTATTTTTGCGGTAAGAAACACTTGGAAACTAGGTGGCATGAACAAATTAGTACAGTTTTGGGCAGAAAGAATTTGGCCAAATTTTGGGCACATGGTGCAAAAACATTGCAAGGCTTTGTGAATTTGGACATTATAAAAGCATATTAGTACAAGCAGATCTAGGTTAGAATTTGCTTAGAACTGTTCATGTGCACTCTGTTAGACAGATCTTTTAGCCTGTGTAGTCAAAGACTTGTAGGGTCTTCAGAATAAACAGCAGTGCAAGCAGAGGATTTAGGAGGGAGTCAGCACACAGTGAACCACGATCGAAACCCACCATCTAGTCTTTAAGGCCTAAAGGGTTGTAATTCCCATGGACGGCTCCCACTCAGGACAAGTGGCTGCAGGTCTAACCTCAGCCAGGCAGATTCTATGGATAAAGCAAACCTTTAGAGAGGCCCTCATACTGACTGGCCTAGACACATCTGATGCCTCAAAAAGAACCTTTTTTTTTATAGTTCCTACTGGATGCTATTAAAAAAAGGTTCTTTAGGTGAACTACTGAACAATTATAAACAAATACAAATTATGAAGGACTAGTATTAATAATAGAATCTGGTACTGTCTAGGAATGAAAATACAATATACAGGATGAAATAGAATGATAAGTTATTGTTTCTAGACTGCAAAAAGCTGACTGCCATTATTCATTCTATCACTTATCAACATTTCTCAATAAAAAGACAACCTAATGAGCTGTTTGGACAGGAAACAGCACAAAGGGCACAGTAGTGCTTAGGAAACACACATACATTCACACATTAATCTGCTCCCACAGTAGACAGGGGTGATATTTAAGAATAATGTCTGACGATTATGGCAATTACTCTTTCACTCTGCAGTCCATAAGCAATTGTGCAATGACGGAGTTGTTGTTTTTGGTCTGTACACCAGCACACTGGATTTGCAATGAAGCAATGAGTGTCAGCTTTGAGGTTTTCTACAGCCATACTGGCTCAAAAATGTAGGAATTACAGTCATTATGTTATATAGACAATAGGCTGCTTGGCTGTTTCTTGGTTATGTGATAATAGTATAATTATTCCATGAACAAGAGAGTTAACACAAAGTCCAGATATGGTTCTAGATGTGGTATATGGAGCTTTTTTACTGTTGTTTTTCAACATGAAGAGCAAAAAAGTGCCAATGCCAAAAAAGCAGGCCATCATGAGGTTGAAAAATCAAAATAAACCAATCTCACTCAGTCAAACATTAGGTTTTTCAAATTCAGTTGTTTTATATATTGTTATGAAGCAAAAACACTGGTGAGCTTAACAATAGCAAACAATTTGGACCAGGGAAGACCACTGGATTGGATGACTGAATGCTTTCAATCATGAAGAAAGACTACTGAACAGATAAATAGCATTCTCCAGGCCTAGGCATAGATGTGTCAATGCTAACATAAACAGAAGATTGCTCCAGCATAGCCCACAGGATTCACCACATGATGCAAACCACGGGTAAGCCTCACAAACAGAAAGGCCATAGAAAGGTTACAGTTTGCTAAAAAGTACATGAAGTAAAACAACTGTAGGAGTCTGAGACAATCCTGTGCACAGATGAAATGAACATTAACCAGGGCCAGAGTGTCTAAAGAGGGAAACTGTAAAGAAATAAAAATGAAATGGTTAATGAACCAGACCATACCAGCATGTTTGCCCAATTTACATATAAATACCTTGAAATTAAAGCTGATATTCTGCTCTTCGACCTCATGAGAACCATTTAATTTCAAATCCGAAGTACAGTGTAAAAACAATAAAAAATTATGCAAATGTCTGTTTGTTCATGGACTGCACAGTATGCATGCAGATACATTACTGACTACAAGCATGTACATTTTAAATGAAAGATTATTTTATTAACTTGGTTGTCTGAAAATGTATTAGTGGGATCAACATTTCAGAAATGAATAATTCAACAGAATAACAATAAGATTTTGTAAGCTTTTTTCCCCCTACAAATTCTATTTAGAGCGAGCAGAGGATGGTGCACAGACACACTACATTGATCTCCTGGCCGAACAATTTCACAGATATAAAACTCCACTTGAGCAGGAATTCAGTGTTAGTTATATGCCAGGCCAGTCTAACACTGTGATCCGGACTAAATAAAGCAGAGAAGTGACAGGAAACTGACGGAATTATGTATTAAAGTTTGTTTTTTTTCTTCTTCCCCAATTTGTCAAGACCTGCCTGTCATTCTGAGGAGCCTGAAAAAGTGACTACAGGCTAACTAATACTTAGACACATACAAAAGTTCTTCTCCATGTTAACCGAATGTACCGTAAAAGCTTGCTTAAAGGAATAGTTTGGTATTTTTGACATAAATGTGACTTTTTCCACTGTAATGGCATGCTCCTCTTCAAACCTCTTTGTGTGATTGATGCTGTATAAGTGTCCAAACTGACAGGGCCTCTTCTTTCTGAAGTGTACTGAACTGTATATTCAATAATTCATTTCTGTATTTACATGATACTCAGTGGAACAGAAGAGGTGAGTTTTTCATTTCCACCACAGATCGTAGGAAAGGTTTGCATGTAAACAGGTATGAGGAATTACATTGTTTTAAAATATTGATAGAACCTCTAAAATAGAAGTATGTTAATGTAAAAAAGGGTCTGACCGCTTATTTAAGTGTAAGCCTAAACAAGAATGTAAACCACTTTAGATAAGACATAAATCACTCAAACGAGAGCAGTGCAGTTTTGAAATAAGTATTTTAGCCATGTGTGTGATATATTTGCATAATATGTTTACACAATCTGGTTTAGGCAGTCTGGTAGTGTTTAAACTGTCAGTGAACACATCAAATAATTAAAATAGTACCAGAGAGCGAAACTGAACAGTGCACTGTACCAGTGTGCATGTTTATGGCTATATAAAAGGAGCATAATCCTGCCTCCGTCTGCTACTGTCATGGCTGGATGACAGATTCTGAATGAATGTAAATAAACAGTAACAGAAATCAAACTGTTAACATCCTACAACGAGGAAAGCTTTATTCACAGTGTTACAAGATGACCGATTTATTAAGTATAATCTATGCATTTGGGTTCACACAAGCGACAAAAAACGTTCGACTTTTAGATCACATTCTCTGTAACTCTTTAAATTAAGAGTAATAAATGAGAAAGGGATTTTTAAATAGAGCGGCTTAGACAGTGGAAGTCGTGGTTTTTATGACTATTCTCAAATAATTAGCAGCTGTAAGCCTCCTCGTGACACGCGCTGTAGGAAAACTGAGTCAGAGCCGACAGCATGCCATTACTATGAAAAAAAATTCCACACCAGCCACATACTAACCACGTTCTCAAACATACCAAAATTTCTTTCCTTTTAGGATACACATTACGAACTTTGTCTGCAATATGATGACCCGAGATTACAAGTGGAGGCTGACCAGGGTGTCTAATTAACAGCTGTGTTTAGATACTTTGTTATATTATATTAAACAGAGTGCTACACAGAAGTCACTTGAAGGTTTATTTTAATTCTGTTAGCAATTGCAAGGATCAGTATCTGTTTTCTCTCGTCGGTTATCTCACCCTACAGTGTAGAGCAGTCCACTTTCCATATAAGGCTAAGCTGTGAGGAGACAACCTGCATCTTAAGCTACTCAATCTGGGTCATGGGTGAGGGAGAGAATTTCTCTCGCTATTTGCATGCAATTATTTACCCAGACATGTGAACCAAACATACATCATAAAGCTCTCTCAGGCGCTGGCATTTCACTGTTTAGCTGCTTGGTTCAGAGGGTACCGTGCAGTACAGCAAAACCACCACTTCAGGGCCATGGCTTTGATCATGTTGATTATGAATGTCACATTATTTACACTGTCAAATACCTTATCAATTGAGGGGAAAAAGTGTCCCTGCAGATGTTCTGCAGGCAGGGAGAAGATCACTGGTCAGAAACTAAGCACCCTTTCCCACAGACCCAGATCAAGCCATCCAGAGTTTATTATTCGTAAGTGGAGAGCTGAACTGAGGGATCTGGCTGCTTTCTCACACTGGAGCTGTTCACAAGTAGAACTGACTTTTTCCTTAAAGTCACTCCTCCACATATGCTACGACTGCAAATAGAAGTAAGCGTGACTAAAGCACAGTCATTGCTGGTTAATATCAAAAAGTAGTAACCATGTTTAAAAGATTAACTAAGGCTGGTCTCCATATTTATTGGGAGCAGATTTGTAAATAGGTTCCTCAATCTGTTGAGTGTTTTTGGGTGGCCGGTGCATTCAGTATACACATAAAAAGAGACCACACTCCTTGTTCCTTGTCTGACTTACTTTAGGATCACTGAAAGTTTGCCTCTATGTGACAGTCTCATAAAAATGGCAAACTGTCTCTGTGTGTTTGGTTTGTCACTGCAAAAACAATAGCTGCTTGAGTTGCTGGCTCTATTAAACATCTCTTATGCTTGTTGTGTTTAACTCGACTTCACACAAGTCATTACGAAATGCACGGCACATGTAGATCTGATATATACCAAATGCATCATTGTATGCGAGCTGCAATGTTTTTCAGTAATACTAAAGCAATTTTAAGATGTTTACTGCTCGTGTAAGGGCAGCGAGTGCTGTGTGAAAAGAAGGGGTCTTACTCTGCAGAGGTTTTGGGTAGCGTGTCACACGAGCTGTAGCTGACCCCACTGAAGGCCTCTTTACAGGGCAGCGTCCTCACGCTCTCCAGCCAGTCTCCCATGGTGCTGAAAGAGGCCATGTCTGAGCTGTTCCGGTCCAGGAGCAGGTTGACCGGCCTAAAAGATGGACAACAAGCTCCCTTAGCGGGTCTCCGAGTGTTATTTTTCTTGAATAATGCTGAATGAGAGAATAATTATTCCTATTGCTATGGCTATCCTCTACAGAACACATCACCAGACAACACATTTCATCATATCTTTCCAGTATATACCGTACTTGTTTACCATTGAGGTCAGGTTACCACCCCGAAGAAAATGTCAAAGGGTCTGCAATTCACATCAGGCCTGAACAACATGACTATTGAGCAAACAACCTCATAAAAGTGCACGCAGCACAGAGCAAATACAAGGGCCAGCAAAGCCAAGTGCTGTGCTGGTTTGCAGGTTCTCCATAAGGAAATACCTGTGGAGAGGAGGGGCTGTTCGCCTTCATCCATGTTATGGAAAGCATTTCCTGGTGAAATTCAATACATACTGAACTGTTTACTTTTATGTATCGCCATCTGGCTATTTTCCTGAGGAAAAATGTTAAATAATAAACAGTTTATTGGCATGTTAATAACTTATTTTATAACCTAATTATATTTATATGTATTGTAAATTTTTCGAACTTCTGGCTCAGCTAAGAAATATTCCAGTATACTCAAACTGAATCAAAACAGATTTGGCTGCTCAGAGTGGCTATAAACACTGAATCTGAAACTTTCATTGGATGAAAACATTTAGTTTGCAGCACTGATCAGCACAAAATTCTGCTTTCAATATTCAATTTTTCAGTGTTTCAGTGACCTTTGTGTCAGTGTATGTGACTCTGATCATTATGAGCTGGTGATAAAATGTTATTTTATTTTGCCTTTTGTATACACAAAGGTTTGTCCCAGACAAGTTCAAATCAGGTCTCAGTGGCTCCAAAGGAACAATGATGGGTGTGCTAACAATTCAGCCCGTGTTTTAAATACCAAGGTTGATGCTGGACTAAGGAAAAACAGCATCTGCCATACACAGCCCAGGGACAAGAGCACCTGATCAAAACCAGGGGAATAGAGAGAAGGAAATGAGATTATGGTCCCTCTGGAGATAGCTATTAATAGTAACACAAATAAACAAATTATAATACCAGGAAGTACACCCTCCAGCCACATGTTTCAATGCCGAGTTTTCAGACAATTATTTGATGACAGAAAAGTCTACACGGTGCTGGCTGCTCATGGAAGTCAAATGTAGTCTATCAGTGGCACAGGAGAAAACAGTGTCCTCCATAGATGTTCAATCATACAAGGCACAGGCATATCATTAAAAACTGTCCATGGGCAGAAAGTGGTATTTGGTAAAAGACTTGCTCTCAAACAGTACAATGATCCCTTAAGAGAAAAGCTGTGGAAAACAAACAAACAAACAAGAACATGGAGCTATTTTGTAGCACGCCTTTTCGGGAAGTCTGAAGATCTCTGTACAATATGTGTAGAAGTGACTCCACTGTTTTTAAAAGAGCTGTTTAAAACATGGCCAGCATCAGGTTATCAAAAGACAACAGCACACTGTTCATGTAGGCTCACCAGGAAAGGATTTGTGTGCTGCACAGATGATCTCATTTTTATCTCCGCAGGCCAAAACTAGAACAGAAGAAGTTTCCAAACCAAGATCTCTCAAAGCTTTGCCCTTAACCTACAGAGGATACAAATAAACTAAAAATGACCTCAGTTTTTTTCTTTTTTGTTTTGATGCAGAGGTTTATTTTCAGACACCACACCGAATTCTCAGCAAAACACATAAGGCACTGAGGGAAGGTCGGACATGAAAAGAAACATCTTTGTTGTTGGGAATGTAAGTGATAGCCTAAACCCCTGTGTCTCAAAAACTGCTGGTTCCTTCACTCTGAGTGTTCTCTCTGCATGACTGCAACAGACACGTGGGAGAGGAAGAGGGGTAAACACTCGCTTCTCTGTCTGTTCCCTTTTTTCTTTTTGCTTGCTCTCTCTCCCCCCACTGGTGTAGTGACCTCTAAATAACTAAGGCCGTATAGTATCTTGTTTTTAAAGCTCTCGGGGGAGAGCGTAGAGGAGGGAGGACTTTTGCCCTCTTCTTCACAGGAGAGACATCTGGGCAGTTTCGTCATGGACGTGAATACACCTCCGGCTGTGAAGAGCAGAGCAGGGTGCCTGCGCCATTTCTAAGCCAGGGAGTGCCACCCATTCATTTCCTGCCGTCTGTACTGTGCTGTGGATAACTCTCGTCCCTCCGGCTGAGGGTCAGACTTCAGGGCCTGGGGTCTGGAGAAGGAGCCCCCTGCACTACTGATCTATTAGCACGTACAGCATGTAGATAAATGAGGTGCATGAGATTAGGCGCAGCTGCGGCTGTAGTCCGGCAGCGTCGGCACCTTGGAGCGTGTCTCGCTCGGAGAGCAATAAATCACCCAGGCCCGCTGCTTTCTGGCCAGCCGTGTTAAAAGCCAATCAGAAAAATTACAGGCAAACTCCCTGGGACCTATTTGCACTTTCTTAAGAAATCATTAGTCACTGTTATTTACTCAGACATCTTCATAATAAAACGTTTTTTGTTGCACTGCATACGTGGACACCACATAAGAAATGACTGGTTCCCCAGGTTACGCTCAGTCCTGCTGTATTATAGCAAAGTGAAATGTGAGTGGAGGACACCGGGCCATTTTGAAACATGAAGTAAAAACACTGATGCCATTTGTGGTCATCTTTGCTTGAATACATGTATGACACAAACTGAATAACTAAACAACAGTATGGATGCTGAAGAAGCAGGAAGCTAATGCCTGTGTTTATTACTTACACTGTCTGTCTGAAGACAATTACTGTCTTCAGACAGACAGTGTAAGTCTTGTCCAGGAAAAACAATCTCCAGCAAATACTGATGTTACATACACAGCAGATAGTGGAATACAATATGACTATGAACCAAAAGAATGGACATAAGTCTAACAGAGGAAGGGACCATTTCCTCCCGATGAGGATCATGTGAATGATGAGTAGGATGTGAAACAAAGCAAAACAAAAGTGGGTGGTGGTTTATAAAGAGCACAGTGTTCAATGCTGAGATGCTCCCTCTGGATGCAGTGGGTGGATGAACCATAACCTACCTGGAGGCGGTGTTGGCCGTGATCTTCAAACTGCCAGGGTTACGGATGAGCTTGTCCAGGATGCTGACAATCTGTTCAAACTTGGGCCGGTTGTTTCGGTCTTTCTGCCAGCAGTCCAGCATTAGCTGGTACAGGGCTGCAGGGCAGTCCATGGGTGGGGGAAGACGGTAGCCTTCATCCACTGCTTTGATCACCTGATGCATAGAACAGGCATTGCAAAGGTCACTGCAAAGCTGAGATCTAGATTTGAAATGAAAGTTTATGATGTAGAAAAGTGCAATTTTATTGAGCTATTTTGTCAATTTCCTGTTTAGCCTTCTTTCACGTTCCTCAGGACAAATTTCTCCCCAGCTTGCAGGCACACTGAGTGGCGCTGGATGAAAGCAAAACAGGTCTGCTTTCTTCTTAGCAACAACATGAAATCATGTGAGCCCCAGAACTCGAAATGTCTAGCAATGTTGTCCTTTCTTTTTCAACCACGGATCATCGAAGGCGCCGTAATTGAGTCAAAATAAACTCTCATGGTTCCATTTCTGCAGGTTGAATTCACTCAACTATAACACTAAGAGCATTACATGCACAGATGCAGACAGCAATAAACAAGTGATGTCATTTTATGAAATTTAATATAAAAATATTAACTGTTCTTCAGTAAGAGCTCTTTATGTTTAGCTTGAGATTCTCCCTCTCCTGAATGACACTGCATGCCTAAAAGCATTCAGGTGACAGCCTCTGTTGAGCCAACCATCAGTAACAGGTTTTGTTTTTGCCACCTGTCACCTCCACACCTCGCCTCCCCTCACAGCAGGAAGTTCATTAGCTTGCCCTGCTGACGCTGCTCTACTCACATCCTGATTGGACATCTCCCAATAAGGCCTTTCTCCATAGGACATGACCTCCCACAGTACAATGCCATAGCTCCACACGTCGCTGGCTGAGGTGAATTTGCGGTAGGCGATGGCCTCTGGTGCCGTCCACCTAATTGGGATTTTGCCACCCTGAAGAAAGACATGCACAAAACAAGGGTCTCACTAGCAATTCTTTCATGTTTTGCGGAGGCTTTGAGTCGAGAACCTGCAAAACAAAATGTGTGTGAGGTTAGCATAATTTGTAAAGTGCTAATACCGTGCAAAAGCTGGAAACACTCATTCCAAATTACAGTGCTAAATCTGGGTAATCTGCATGTAGTCACACCTGTTAAACAGGCCACATGTAATGTGTCACAGCATTCGCTGAGGAAGGGGGGAAATGTCAAAGTGTTATGTATGTAATGAATAAAATTATGGTGTTGACGTAATCTGCAGAGGTTGTATTAGAGTTTGTTTGCCTTTCAACAGGACCTAGCTGTAGAGGGTCACAATCTGTGTGAGTGTGGGGCTGAGACACAAAGTTTGAGCTGCACTGATCCTGCTCTGGGCTCTTAACACTGGCCGGGCTTCTTTCATCTTCAGAGTGGCCTCCCTGAGGAGCTGCGCTGTATTTACCCAGCTCAGCCTGAGCTTGCAGGCAGGCTGCTGGAGTTACTCTGCACTCAGCCCTTATGGCTGCAGAACTGGTGGAAAGAAAGGGAGTGCTGGGGGAGCCAAAGCCAACTGGCTGTCCAGCCAAGTCACACAACTCCTGCCCTGCTTTCTCCAAACACACAGCCCTCAAAAAATAAACCCACTTGCATTCACTTTTCCCCAGTGAGCACAGACAAACCTTCCCAGCTCCCCAAGCACCAAAATTACAACTAATACCTATAAAATTTTACATGGCCACCATCTAAAGTCCTCTGAGATTAAAAGAAGCGGAAAGTGGTAGCGGCCACCATCCTAGTGGATTTGGAGATCTTGTAGCCAAGCAGTGAAGCAACACATTCATGAACGAGAGAAGAGTTGGTGGTGGGGGGTCTCGCTGTTACTCTGAAGTCATATATTTTAAGTAGGGATTGGAATGCTGCTAGCTATAAGTAAATGATGGGGAACATCTTTGGTTTCCTCCGAGTACAAATGCAACGAACTCCCTCTCCTCAACACATGCTGTATATCAGCAAGGTGTGCGGTAAAACATGCACTTTAAATTAGGTAGTCATGCTATGGATTTATGTTAGCCTTATCAGCTCCAAATTTTATTTATATGGCGGCTATCTGCCATGCACCAGTGAGGCTTCTTATGTGTGCGAGAATGACATATATGGTCATTAATTCAGAGAGTTGTTCACAGAGGGGGCTGGCTGAGGGGAGATAGGGAGGTACACGGTACTTCAGTCTCATAGCAACTAGCCCCCAGAAAAGAGCTAAGACAGTAGATGGATCTGGCTGTTTTTATAATCATCTGTTCACAAAGTTTTTTTAAGGGATTGGTCTGTTTGCTGAACCAAGCCTGCTATAAATCTTTCATGAACAAAAGGTTTAGGAATTAATGACCTCAAAACAAAAAGTTGGAGAAGGTGTTGATGTAAACTATCACTCACTCTTGTCGTATAGGCAGCCTCGGGGTCATCCTCCAGCACTCTAGACAGGCCAAAGTCGGACACTTTGCACACCAGGTTGCTGTTGACCAAGATGTTGCGGGCAGCCAGGTCTCTGTGCACGTAGCCCATGTCTGAGAGGTATTTCATACCTGATGCTATCCCACGCAGCATACCCACCAGCTGAATTACTGTGAACTGAGCATCGTGTTTCTGACAGAGAGCGCGAGAGAGAGAAAGAGGATGGACAGAATGAAACACAGCAAGAGAGAGAAGAAAATACAGAGTGAGGGGGGATGAGGGATGGAGAGTGAGAAAAATAGAAACAGTCGAGACGATCAAACAAAGTGTTTCATATCTGTGCACTATAAAAACTACTCTTGGAAAATTATTGGAAAACTGATGAGTTCATATATCAAAACATGTCTGAACATTCCAATGACACTTTACAGAGCTTATTGCAGCTGAAGTCTCAGTGGCCTGGGCATGTAGACAGCCACGAAAATTCGTCATCGAGCTGGTAATACTGAAATCAAGCATGATCCCTTCAAGAGCTGCAGGCAGGTTGTTATAATTTAAAAATTCAAATAAGAGACGTACACAAAAACAGACCAGCGAGAGCATATCTGAACGTTTTTTTTCCCCCTTCAAAGGCACACTGGCAGCCTGCTGCTGTTTACATTGGCATGTGTGAAAAGGGCTTTTATATGTGGAGAGGTGTGTTCAGGACTTAGAGAGAGAGCTCTTCAGGAGGAGAGGAGAGACAGACCGGATGAGCAAGATAGTATTGATTTGTCAGCAAGCTCTGGAGAAAGAGCCGCCTTTACCGAAAACAGAAAAACTGTACTCTCAACAGACGGCCAGTGTGAGAGCTGTTCTTTTTCTCTCCGTCTTTTTCTCTCTCTCTCCGTTTCGCCAGCCTTCTGTATTTATCCCTCTCTTTCTATGTGAATAAGAGAAAGGAGGGAGCTGTGTTTATGTACTGCATACAAAATAAGTTTGGATGAAAATAAATCCTGGACCACCTGGAACCGACTGGAGCTCCGAGAGGTTCAAAGGCTTGCTAATAATAGTGACATGAGCAGTGGCGAGGAAACGCATTCAGGGGAGGATGACAGTTTTCTTTGATAGAGTGCAGGCCATGCTGAAATGAGCAGGAAATTGCTCAGGAATACAGCAACTGTTCTCCCGTTTTTTTTAGAAGTGAGATGCTGTGCAGGCACATATGGAATACAGTTCAGATCGGCCCTGCTAAATTCAGTCTGTCTCTGATCGTGATGTTTTGATGCTATGCTAATTTCAATCATGCAGAGCCTGTATTTAACTACAGTTGCAGTGCGTAACTCCAGTGCTCTCCACTCCCTTGCTCAGATGCACAAGTTTTTCATCAAAACTTTGTTGTGCTCTTTTAAATGGACTAGGCATACAGTAAACCCTAATTTGTTTTATTGCTTCACATAGTGCAATTTACTGTGAGTATGGAGAAAAAAGCAACATGTGTGTTATATTTGAGCATGATCATGCTCAACAAATAGCAGATTGTCTGGCATGACCCTGGCAATGGTAAACAATTGAAAAATGACAGAAAGAATGGTAAATTCATATGTCAGGTGTAGTAATGCCAAGGCCAGACTGCGGCAGCCAAAGGTTAAGCTGACCCATTTAATGAGCTCATTAGTGTGTTTATCAGCACTTTTTTTGCATGGCACGCCCGCTACACAGCCTGTTGTTTGCTTGTTTGTTTCGCAGTGCTTATGTAGCCATAATGGGAAGTCACTTGAAGGACAGAGCATGCCCAGTCTGTTTAACTGGCATGGCTGGGCAGGCAGGCAGAAGGCCAGCCCCCCCTACGCTGTTACAGCCTGAACATTTACAAATCCATGTCCCCTGTTTTTTTGTTTTTTTTTAACAGAAGCCTAGTTTGTTCTTTGTGAGTGAATGAGGCCATTGTGCAGATGAGCTCAAGTAAACCACTGACACTTGAAAGTGTCTGAAACACAGGTAATGTCACGATGGCCTCTTTTTATATGGAAAAAAAAGATACAACAGTTATTCATTTTGGATAGTAACTGCCATCAAAAGAACAAAACAAAACAACCTCTCCAATCAGCTCTCCAAGCAGCAAACAGACACAGGTGAAGCAGCAGACAGCAATTTGCGCCTATTTTTGAGAGTAAAAGTGAAATGTTCTAAGCAACAGAGAGAATTTGGAGCTGGCTGTGATGAGCAGGTACTCTGCAGGGATGTGGGGAAGAAGAAGGGAGAGCGCGCAGGAGAGGGAGACGGGTATTTAAATCAGTTTAAGATGAGACCTCTGCGCTGTTCCTCTGATCATACATAATGGAGGCTCATTAACCGCTCTCAGCTTGTCATACTCACTCGCAGGAAGCTGTCCAAAGATCCATTCTCCATGTACTCTGTCACTATCATCACCGGCTTACCTGTGGAGAGAGAGCATTAGATGGTGACGATCTGAGAGGACTGAAGGCATTTGTCTGAAGCTTTGCTGTGTGTTGACAGGAGCTGGATGTGAGCAGGTTTTGCACATTTAAAAAGTAATGAACCATTTTGTGACACTTGAAGAAAAAATTACATACTTTTGGATTAGTGGAAACTTGTAATTTCAAGATATATGCCATAGTCATTATGCTGTAACTTTGCAGAGTTATTTCTATAATGACAGTGTTTTAGTTGAGATGAGATTTAGCGCTTTCAGTGTGGCTGCACATGGGTATTATAAAAAAGGCCCAGGTTTAACAGCTGTGCTTTTTACAGGTTGGAGGAGTGAATGGATCAGGTTGGAACGGCAAACCAGGCCAGCCCTGGAGCTTTCAACACGTCTGAGACCCCGTCTGAGCCCCCATGACAATACCAGGGTTCGCAGTGCTTGGGTGCACTTCTTCACATGACACCCCCGACACGCTAGGGTCAGTCGTCGTAACCATGACTTACTGTGGCCCTGGGTTCAAGAGCGCTTCCTGCAGGATGAAAAGAGCCCCTGGCTGAATTTAGAGGGCCCACAAGGTCAGCTGTCACTGTCTGACAGCTTTATCCCTTCTCTTCTTTGGCCATAAATTACTGCTTTTATCATCTGCACCTTATTCCAGAGCCTGTTGAAGGTTCACGCACAAAAAAGAGTCTTTAACCTGTTAAACTTTGCCTAGTAGATTGTCCTGTAAGTCTGACATTGGTTTAAATAGGAAACACCTATAATACCAGAACCACATTCAATATAAAGTGGATCTGTGGCGGAAAGCTGAGATTCATGTGTGTGCTCCTGTATAGAAGGAGAGTGATGCTGCCATCACTGCTGAATACAGGTCACTCGCTGACCATCTGTGTGCACATTCAGAACAGATAAAACACAACCAGATATACAAAATGGAACAGATTAGGGGGGTTATTTTTGATATCATAAACATTTGTCCCATCTGAGTAACAATAAGATGCAACTGAAGTGTGAAGTGTGTTCCATCTGTTGTCTGCTCACAGTGGGAGTTTAAGAAAAAAAGCAACAAAGACTGACTTTGACTCATAGTGTTCATATCAAAACACGCAGTAAGAGATTGTGCCACTGAAAGACAAGAAGAGATTAAAGGCAGAAACAGGATTTTTTTGCTCTACTATGAATGAGTTAAAGCCTATATCTATATAAATCTAAAGAATGAAAAAATGAATACTGATAAATCTTGTAAACATTGTCAATGTTTCAAAATATACCATGCACTCCCCCATACGTCAGTTCATATTTGGAAATTAGGTGGTAAAACAGCTTGTTTTGATTTTGTTAATGTGTGTTTTTGTCATGCAAAAGCATTTATATTTCCTCCCCTGTTCAGCCTACAGTGAGTCTTTTATATATATCAGACTTAATAGCATAGTGACAAAGCAGCATATTTAGTTCTATGGGACAAATAGATGCTGGAAAATAGTCCTGTGAAAATGAACTATAATATCTTCAGAAGACTTCATGGGAAAATATGAAATCCAAGAAAAATACAAGAATAGCCCAGAGCAGAGCTGTGAAGAACTCAACAACTGGACTTCAGAGAACATTGTCTGGACTTCAGTCCATCATAGACAGTGCTGATCACTCACTCCACAGTGTTGTGGTCAAACAGAGAAGCACCTTTAGCCATAGACTCGCCAGAAAATCTTTCTTCCCCACTGCCATCAGACTCTATAATTCCTACCGCTGCCACATGTTCACACAATAATCTGTGCAAAAACCTGCTCCTACTCAGATGTGCAATTTCTTATGGTGTGCTAAATCATTATCATTACATGCAGTATCATTATTATTATGTGCAATTGCTTATTATGTGCAATAGTCTTCACATGTGCAGTATTAATAAATAAGTCACTACTTGTGTCACTTATGTTACAACTTATGTGCAATACTCTTATCGTAAGCAATATTACAACTTATTTCACTACTTACACAATTGTATTATCATGTGCAATATCTCAATATTATGAGTAATAACAGACTTGGTATCAAATGCAACTCCAAATCACTGCAGGAGGTTCTTGAGTTACGACACAGATCCGTTCCTTTTGGTGTTAGTCGAAACACACCCTAGCCTAAGTCACTTACCGTTCCTAACACAGCTGTAAAATCATAAAAACACAACTAAGCCACAGAAAAAGGAAAAGGAAACCTCTCTCACTCATACGCCGCATTACTGCGTATTCTTCCGCCGCACGCAACCAAACTAGTTCTTCCACGTAGTCCGAGGCTAATGGCGTATGTCGAGTGGGAGTGAGCGTTGTAAACTCGAAATGTCATATGTCGAGACTGTTTTAACTCGAGCATCCCCCGTATTTGTGTTAACTAGTAATCTACTTCAGCAGTAATTTTTTAAAAATTCATCTATAGGATTTATTTCCACTTCTCTTCCTGACAGCAGCATTTTGTGTACATAGCATAGTGTATTTAGCACTAAGCATGTTCTGAGTATTTCTGGAGAGTTTTATATTGACTTTTACTTTGGCTTGTACAATATTTTATATTGTTCTTGCCATTGGGTCTCAGTGTGTCTGTGTAGTCACAGTATAAGCAATTTCCTTTAGGATTTCTGATTCTGATCCTGTTACCACAATATTCCTGACTGAAAGATGGCCTTATTTCCTCTCTTTACTCTTCCAAACATGTGCATGTAGCAATGTCAATAACACACATGTGGCCACAAAAAATGTGAGCTGGAGCTGACAGCACAGTAGAGTGATAATGTGTTTATAAAATACATACAATCAGTTTGTGCAAAGTGAACCAACATGGTCAGCTTATTAAAAGATGTTGATTCATATGCGGCTTGCTTTCTCAGTGGGGGCAGTTTAGACCACACGAGTAGACTGTACTCCACAGAGCAGACGAAGAGCCCAACCTGTTGCATGGCTGCCCACCACTTTCTCCAAACAGAAGGACCGTTTTTACTGCAAACAGTCAGAGATACTATTAAACACACTCTTCCATTTCACCGAACTGTGATGGAGAGGTTCTTTTATTTCATCTGACAGCGCTTGTGGTTTCTGATGATAATAATAATAATAACTCCCTTGCTGTAAACGTTTGATTTAAAAACCCAGCTCATGATCGGTATTGCAGCCTCTCTGTCCCTGTGAAGCACCAACTGCAGCTCCGCAAATATTTTGCCAAATGCAAGGCCAAAAGCAGCAGGTTAAATGGGGTGTGAAAGTCTCTGGATTATTAAGAATTAACAGGGCCGAGTTAATAAATCACGCCACGTCACAGGCTATGGGAGACACATGCCAGCCTCCCCTGCAAACACTGCCAAAACCCTGTAGCTGCTTTCAATCACACATATGTGCTGAATGTACAGACCTTCCCTCTCTCTCCCCCTCGCTCTCCCCCTCTCTCCCTTTCTCTATCTCTTTCTCACTCTCTCTCTCTCTCTCTCTCTCTCACACACACACACAAATACACCACACACACAGGCATCCATTCAATCCCAACATCAATAACAATCGATGGTCATTTACACTGACCTTTCTTATTATTTACAAGCCTAATAAGTGAAAGCATTGTAAGATTTATTAGACAAACATAATCCTCATTTTATGAGGAATTATAGACATGAAAGGAAATTTTTGCATTCCTTTCTGGGCACTGTCTGAAGCAAAATGAATCAAAAACTTAGCCAGAGTTTGAAGTGAGATTTTTTCCATTAGACTTTCCTGTTTAAGTTGTCGAGTTTGGGAAACCTGAATTATAAGAGTCATAACATAACACTACAAATAAAAGAAAACAAAAAACAAAACAATTAGACAATGACTAATATGAGTTTGACAGTTGTTTGTCACAGCTTTTAGTGGTCATATAACACCGTTTAGTCAGATTTTACTTCAGTAGTTTTTAAAAAGCATCCAGCCCAACATGTCGAAGCTACTTCTTGACTGCCTCCATTCCAAAATGACTTGCAAAATGTTGGATTCCATTCATGTTAATTTAAAACCAGACAGAGCTGTTTAACAAGCAGATGCGAGTCAAGGTTAGGATCAGGTTTAATTGAAGCCCAGAGTTCAAGCCAATTATTTCCATATTCTGATTCTACCTGACCATAACATTCACTCTATTAGAGGAAAAAGCCTAATCTGTGAAAACTATCCCATTAAAGAGACTCCTGAGAGGGATTGTGCTGTGGATTAGGAACACAGGCTTTGATCATGCCAAATAATGGAGATTGATCTGCCAAGATTTACAACTCCAGGTGAATTCTGCCTCTTTGGAAATGGGCCTAAGATCACAAGAAACAGGTCAATAAAACAGTGGCTTTCCTGTGGAGGAAATTTGCCAGCGTCATATCATTTACTAATCTATAACTGGAAACAGCTAATATTTAATAAAAATTCCTCCCATAAGGGGTCTGCACTTAATGTACAGCTCAAAACGAAAACTCAAAAAGTTAAAGATGATAAACGATTTCTACATGCAGATTAAACACACCATTCTGCACCAGAGAGTCATTATAAGCTATCCTTCCAGGTTTCGTGAAAGTAAAACATTCATCTCACTTCCTTTAGCATGAGAGTGAAAAATGGCATGAGGTCAGATGAAAAATTGGAATAGTTAAAACATGCACAGTGTAGCGGAAAAGTATGGAAAGGCACTCACTGCGAGTGACGACGCCTTCAAGTCTGATAATATTGGGGTGGTCAAACTGTCCCATGATGCTGGCCTCACTCAGGAAGTCCCGTCTCTGCTTCTCTGTGTATCCTGCTTTCAGGGTCTTGATTGCCACACAGATCTCTTTCTTAGAGGGCAATTTCAAACGACCACTGCACACCTCCCCAAATTCACCTGCACACATGCCATTGTAAGGAAAAAAGATGATTTCTCTTTTATTATTAAGCATTTAGAACCATAATGTATCTTTTCTGATTGCGGAAATAAACACTTCGCTTAGAGATTAGGATGTTTCTAAAAGCACTGGGGCTTCAAGTGAAGCTTTAGTGCCTTGCTATTCATGAACAATGATTAACAGATTATGCATTCCAATGTCTGTAATTTGATTTTTGGGGCGTATTGCCACGCAGGTGTGATTTTCATAAGCTGCGAGGCCACTTCAAAGCTCTCCACAGGAGGCCAGATATCTCTACAGAGAGGAGTGGTGACAGACCCTTGGATAGACGATTGGGTAAAGATGATGTCATCACACAGCCATCCAGGCAAGGATCCTGTTCTGCTAGCGTAATTCAATGCACAATTATTTCCTATCCTGGATTGGAGAAAAGGTTAAAATCCTGGGCTGCTATCTGGAAAAACTTAACCGGAATATTTGCAAGCTGTCTAAACAGCAGCTCAGTCAAGCATGGAGAGCACACAGACAATACTGACGGTCCTGACGTTTAGCCTTACTTAATCATCTATGCCGGTCAGGCTGATAAGCTTTACAGGTTGAAGAACCTGCATCATCTTCCATTCACAAGAGACAGAATATACATTAAACCTCAACGTCTTACTAATACACTTGTTTCCTTTTCTCTCGTGCAAAATTCAAGAAATGTTTAACTTTCCATGTACGTTACAGCATCAAAAACTGTTATGAGGGAGAAAGCACTTATGTGCAAGTCATAAAGCCTGATGTTTGCGTAATGGCTTTACAGTGGCATCTTAAGATGAAACCTATGGAGCACTGTCCCATTATTTGCCATGTTCTCCTGCACTGGTCTGTGCAGCTATAAATCACCGGGCATTATCTTGATGTGTGCTCTACTGTTTAAGACATCAGGAACGTGGAGTGCCTGGGAGAGAACAATCTACAGGGGGTGAAAAATAATATCCCAGCTGGAGGTATGGTCCGCTTACTCATACTCCCCTGCTCCAGCAGCAGGTACTCTATTAAAAGCAGTGAGGCGGTGAGGATGAGCACTGGGAGCGATGCTCTCCCTATCTCACCACTCACAATCAGAAGCACACACTTCCAGCTGAGGTGCTAAATGATTCTCATTTACATCGTCTGCCACATCTGTTACAAATATATCCTGTCCTCTTGCAGGTAACAGTATATTATAGCTCCAGAGACTGAGGGATGACTCTGCATACCTGCACCCACTACTTTGTCGATGGCGATGCAGGACGCATCTAGTTCTTTGGCAAATTCATGTACTGCCTGACTTGGGTCTTCATAAGTGTGTGGATCCACATAAGTCCTGATACCAGGCAGTCGCACTGAAAAAAAGAATTGGGGGAAAAAAATTAATCAAAGCTAACTGTGTCGATTTTTACACTTGTTAAATAATCAAAGACAGTATAAACATAGGACTTGTATCGACTGATATTCAGGAATGTATTACACGGTGGTTAGCTTCAACAATGCCTTTATTGCCTATACACCCTTCCTAATTAGCCTCTGAAGTACTATTTAAATGAGATTATCTTTTCACAGAGAGGGGAGGTAATGTAATTATTGCTGCTGTTTCTCTGAGATTTTTAGTCCTATCAGTCATGACTATGTAAAAATTCTGATGGCCTTTGCATACTATAAATCCTGTGTGCACGGTCATGTTGGAAAACATTCTATCATATCCGATGGAAAAAAAGTTTTTGTGTTTTTTAGTGTAGAGCTACTCAAAAAAGCATTTACTTGTATTTACTGTGGCCCGGATAATGTCATACTTCAAGTGTACGACTCTGAAAATTACAATATGTAAAATTACAAAACAAATTTTAAATTGATGTTGCTTTTTGGCTCGCAGTAAATTTCTAAGCTAATGACGGTGTTTATGAAGCTACACATACTGAAAAAGTATCTAGCTGGTTATATATATAAACCTATATATGTATGTAGGCACATTAACATTAGACATCCTTTGGCACCTTTACATTAGCCCATTTCCCCACATAGGTAGCTCTTTAGAAAAGGTTAAATACAAAGTTACTTTGGTGATTTTAACTTACAGTGGCCATTGCCAAAGTGAAGCCTCTTTTCATCTGGATGTTTGGATTTGCTGTATCCACAAAACCTGCCAATGGGAGAGTTGAAGGGCACTCATTAATGACAAAGACATTTGCAAGAGCTGTTTTGATACCTTGTGAGCATCTTTTGATTGAGTGGACGAAAGTCAGAGCCAGAAAGGAGTGTTTTGCTTTGCTATGAGGTAGAACAGTATTTGGGGTTTTATAATAAGTCAGAGATTTATGGACTCTTTCAACGGTGCTGTTTGCCAAGATCAGCCCCTTTGCATGACTTGACACTCTAGTTCTCACAGTGCACGTTACACTAAGTAAAGCAGAGGCAGGAAAACTAATACAGCTTCTGGCGAGTGAATCATCCAAAACTATATATAGGCAGTTGACATGCAGGGGCATGCTCTTCTATGTGCACATCTTCATCCAAGGGACCCGAGGGGTGGGGAAAGGGGGAGTGGGTGGCATGGGAAGGGACGCGTATAATGGGGAAGTGACAGCTTCAAGATGGCCACGCTTAAGGGCCTGTAAATTTACTGTCTGAGTGACAGACGAACCTGCCAATCACAATGTACAGCACCACTGTGAGGAGGATGATGGCCACAGCGGAAGAAATTGCAATCAGCACCACCTGACTGTTCTCACTGGAGATAGAAAATGCTGTATGAGAGAGAGAGAGAGAAAGACAGACCGGGGGTTGGGTCGGGGGAGAGAGAGGGGGAGAGAAAGAGAAGACTTACATTAGATCAGAGTATACTGAACAAGTAAAATATATGCATTCTGGGGGTACTACTAAAATTAATGTGATCCTTACTTGCTGTTTAGAACCGTCAAAAGCAACAAAGTTTAAAAACTAAATCTAGGGCAACAAATATAAATCACTTTAGAACAGATTTGTCATCATCATTTATCCAGCCTTTCATCTATTTCTGATAAGAATCATCATTTTATATAATTATCACATCATATTTACTCCAAAGAAGACAAAAAAATCTTCAAATGACTTTTGACAAACCACTAGACTTGAACTAAAGAGAAGGAAAGATCTGGTGAGTGAGAATCAGGAACCCAAATTTAGAGCGCTTTCTGCCCAGATTAACAGATGAATAATGGGAGCTATCATCTCAGGAGGACTATGCCATCATTTTACATTTTACATTTGCTATGCATATGAAGGTCTGTAGAGGCATGACCAGCTTAGTAACCTGCAGAGAAGAAAGTGCCTGCCGGCTGCACTGTATCATTCCGTTTCATGACTGTGCATTGATTTCCTATAAATGTTTCATTAGGACGAAGGGCATAGAGAAAAGAGTGGTTCTGCTCTGAAAACAGATATACAATATATCAAATGCACATGCTACTCTTTGCGCAGATGGTTTAATGCTGCCATCAACAGTGACGGTGTACACCTAACAGCACGGTAAAAATAACTATTGATGGAAAAAAAAGCTGCATTCAACACAAAATAATATGTTTTTTTTTAAGACAAAATGTGACAATAATGGCAAGCCTGTAGCAAACATACAAATAAAGCACATGCTTCCTACCAGTGCTTCATAAACATCACTGCCCTCATGGAAAAGGAATTTCTACAGGATTCCTACAATAGCCTTACAATATTTTCAGATAATTAGCATAGATTACTATAGGCTACTCCTATTCGAAATGTTATAGATTACTACAAGTCTACAAGAAAATCATACCAAGAGGACAATTATTAAAGTTTTATAGTTTCATGTTGTATTAATATATTATACTATTAAAGTGGGAAAGATCAAAAGTAAATCAGATGTTACTGTTATTTTGGTTTAAATGTTTGGAATCAACAATTTCAACAATATAAAACCAGATAAATGTAATCTGTGCATTTTCATTGTTTTCCAATAGAAATAACATAGCATAGTATAGATTATATAATAATATTATATATAATAACATATAATAATATTTAATAATAAATATATAATACATTTTAATACATCACCTTTTGGAGCCCAAGGGAAATATTTTTGGGTTATTATTTTTTTACATCAAAAAACACAGCAACACTGCTCCATGTTCAGTTCCCCTGCCTCCCCTACTTTTAACTTAGGTTTTCGCCATGTCTTCAGCTGGTTCTTATGTGTCCCTCCTCATTTAAGCCACCTCTGCCAATTGCTGGTGTCCATTCACCCTCTCATCTCATTCCCTTTTGTATTATGAGTGTTTTTTCCTGTTCTGGTTTCTGGTTGTGTTATGCCTGGCTCATGCTCTCCTCTTGTGTGAAGGTCCCCTGTGCCTTGGAAGTCTGCTACAAGCTGGGGCCTTGTGTGTTTTAATCACGTCGGCCTCGCTGTTCAGGACCATGCGTCCTGCCCCTACTGCTAGTAGGGGCCTGCTTTCTCCGCTGCCCTCTGGGACCTTGTGCGCTTGCTGTGTGCTAGCCTCTCTTGTCAGGAGTGCATGGCCCGCCTCTACAGCTAACTTCATGATGGGGCTTTGCTTGGAGCCTTGATTGCTGGGCGTAGGCCTCCTTGTTAAGAGTGTGGTGGGCCCCTCCTGCGAGATCCGACTGCCTTTCCCGTTGGTGAACCCCTTAAGTGTTTGGTTTGTGTAGGTCCCACTTGCCAGGTGTGTGTGCGGCCGGGTCCCTGGTCCTGAGACGGCCTCACTAGACATCGTATGTATCCTGAAAAGGCCTTTGCCTGTCTGATCCCTGTATGTGTTACTGTGAGGGCTTTTTCCTGTCTGAATCCTATGTGACCCATTGCTACATGAGCCAGTGCTCCAGCCTTGTTTTTGCCCTGTGTGCCTGCAGCTTGTTTTCCTGTTTTCACATTAAAACCAGATCTCTGAACTCCTGCATATGCATCCCTGTTACCACATGCACGACCTCCATGCGACAGTGATTTGGAGCTTTTTAACAGTAAGGAAAAATAATGTGCATAATAAAGAATCTTCTTTAAGAAAAAACTTCTATAACCTTGATTTGTTTCTGTTCAAAATTTTGGATGTTGAGAAACATGAGTGCATAAGTGGAAGCCTTAATGTTTGTAAACTGTAAGATTGGGATAGGGAGCTGGGTAGTGCTTACAATCTGGGCTGGTCTCGAACTCAAACTTGCGGCTGCTGCTGCCGTAGCCGGCGGCGGTACGTGCTCTGATCTGCAGCAGGTAGCTGGTGTCAGGTTTCAGTCCATTCAGAGTCACATTGGTGCCCCTGGATCTCAGGATGGTGTAGCTGGTCTCCTGTTCCTGCTTCAGGAAACAAGGCAGACAGAGGAGAGAGAGAGAGTGTGAGCGAGACAGAGATAAAGATGTTAACATTACACAGATAGCTATTAAGACAGGCGAGAGGAACAAATTCTGTCCTAATTAGAGCAGAGCACCTGCCCAGAGACTATTTGTGTGGGTGATAGGGCCAGTCAGCAGCATACTGAATCAGTCCCAACAGAAAAAAAAAGAAACACTGCTGGGGGACAGTGACAACCCGGCTTGATATATTGCCGCCTTTATTTTTATGCCTTTTCTAAAGATCTCTGTGGTACAATGATCCTCTCTACCCTGCTTTAAAAACTACAGCAGATTTATGGGACGTCTTTGCTTTCAATCCATTGTTTCCAGATGTGTCTCTGATGGGGTAAAGTGGAGAGCAGCAGAATGAACAGGGTGTGGAACATTAAGCCATTGACTGCAGGGATTTCAGCAAAGAAGGATTTCCTGCTAACAACAGGATTACTCAAACCTCATGATTTGTCCTCATCACCTATCATCTTTAGGCCCCTGGTGGTTCTACCAAAAGTCCCATCTTTGACCTTCCACAACTAGCATACTTACCTATACTATTGTAATTACATTACCCCATGCTGAAGTAATTAACAGCAAATAATATTTGCAAACTTGCTTTTGAAGATTCTACAAGCACTATTGAGTTTCTTGTCTAGACAAAATATATTAACTGATAAGTGCTGGTATGCCCCTATTGGCAAGTGTTACCAAATGGTTAAGCACTTAGATATTTTTTTAATATTGAAACAAATAATATATATTATCTAGAGAAAATGAAATGTGCACAAACATGTACATTTATCAAGTTTAAAGTGTTAAAAATTGAATAATATTTTCTGTTCACATACATCTATACAATGACAAAGGTTACTATGAACTATTATTTTGGGATTTGCGCGGCAGGAATTCTCATACAAAAGCATACACATATTGCTTAGCAGAGTCCGCCGACTAAACCAAACACCATGACCCGGGCTTTGACTTCATCCGCGCTCCTTCCTCTTAACAAGGAGAAGAGACCATTTCAAATCACTAGACTTTGCACAGAAAGCACTGCAAAATACACTCCCTACCTGCAAATTGAGTGCATCAGGCTTTTATGGTTCAACAAGCACTTTAAAATAAATTCGCTCTTGATGTCTGAGAAGATGAAACCAATACCCTGCGTCGTATTGTATGTGTCTTCGTTTAAGTCATAAATCTTTGCACAGGTTGTCAGTGTTCACTGCTCACGACACCATGTGATCCCCTGGAAATCACACACAGGTGTGTCTAAACTTTTTTTTTCTGTTTGAAGTATTCTTACCATATGTCTCAGTTCTATGGCAGCCACCTCCAGACTCTGGGGTTTGACAAGGCATGCGATTGTTACTTTTCGACATGTACTCTATTGGTGGAATTTAATATGCCTGCCCTGTTCTGCTCTGACAATCTAAATACTGCAATCTGGAGTGACTGCTTTAGTCTCTGTTGAAAAAGGAAATGTGTAAGTATAATGTGCATTTCAACAAGCATTCCTTCCCCTTAAGCATTAGGAGAAATAAACACTTCTAAATTAGAGAAAACGACACTGTTTCTTTTACCATCCGAGATTAATATGATAAAACAGAAAAATAATCACGAATGAGTATTCCCACCATTCTTACTATCTTTAAAAGCCCTGTCTTCTACTTGGCGTAATTTTGCAGTACTGGGAAGACTGAAAAGTCTGAAAAAAATTGTTAACTGGAGCCTCTATGTTTAGAAAAACACAAATTGCAAGGAATTTGACACTAAAAACATTTCATGGCACTTCATTTATGATATATACATAGAGAGCAGTTTTTTGTCTCCCTTTCTAGATGGGACATGTAGAGATTTATTCTACATGAAGCAGCACGGACATCTTTTCTTTGTTTGTCTCCCTCTCATTTTTGGTCATCTATTTAAAAGAGCATTGTGTGACGGTGCCTAACAGGAGCTGCATCATTTCCGTTACCATGCATGTTAAATGCCTTTTAGAGAGTCATTTAGAACAGTTTGTTTGATTTTACGATATACAAAGGCATTTATGGAATACAGTGTGAACACTGTGTTAGTCTGAAGTAGAATCATTGATGCCCTTCCCTCTTCGAAAAGTCACTTAGTGAATCTAGGGGCCTTTTATGAGGTTAATGTTTTGGAGTCTTGCTGTTCCTGTGGTCAGTGTGAGTCAGTGAGCCCTGTGAACAGATTTGGGGGCCCCCTTTCTCTCTCAGTGGGTGTGTTTGTGTATTTTCTTGGGGGAGTGGGGGGCACTCTGTTATCCTCTGCCAGCCTGGATCAAGGGGTACCACAGGTCCTACATGGGGTATCCCTGGCTTTTCCACATGGCAGACCCAGTTGTGTGGGATTTGGGAAACTCCTGCTTTGTGTGCTGAAGCAGTGTCTCACATGGATGTATAATTAACAGGGATCAATGGGCAGACCAAGTAGATTTGATTGTGAAAGCAGGATGCTGTGCCACCCAGGGTTAAACAAAACATGGCAGATTTTAGAGGCCTCAGAGTGTACCTGTGCCAGGCCGAGAAACTAGCCTCAGATGAGCCGCCTTTGCTTGCAAATAAGAAGATTACGGCTGACCCACAGCATTTCACAGGCTAGGATTTGGAGCCTGACTGACCACACTGAAAAACTTTATACAAAAGCCCTCTGTAGCAAGCACAGGGGTCAACCACACCTCGCTGGCATTCCTTTCTGCCAGCAGACCGAACTGTGATCTTAGTATAAATCTGAAATCAATATTTTTGTATTTACCGGAGTTAAAAATAGACTTTTCACAAACTTAATTATAACTAAAATGATCACAGAATTAAATATTTCAGCCATTCCTTGTAGTCAGTCGGCCTTGTTTTACTGGGCAATTTCACTGTTTGTATTTTTTCCTGTCCCTAATGTTGTTCAATAATAATTTTCACATAAATTAAATGCCGATTTATTAATACAAGGCTCATCCAGAACGTTTTGGAATGAGTGCCAGAGCAGAGAATATGTCCACTGGATATATCCAGATGATCCCTTGTTAATCTAGAGTATAGAGTGGATTATGTGGGTCAAAACAAAATGTTGGTAAACAGTGTTGCAGCAAAGCTTTTGGCAAAGACATTTTAACACCAATTAGACATGTTCAGGCCAGGACAGTTTTATCTTTATTATGATAAGCATTGCTCCCTTTTTGGAGATGACGGAAGCCCGGTACATGTTTATGTGTGTGAATGTGCGTGTGGTCATATACTCAAGACATTTACCCACCAGACTATGGAATGTTTGTTTCTGTGGAGAGAACTCTGGCTGATTGCCATTGGAGACCAGGCTTTTCTTTCACACCCTCAGATCCCCAGCAATTTGGGAGAGAAGACTCCCACAATGTCAGAGCCCACTTAAGTGCCAAACCCAGAGCCTAGCTTTTTTCAGCCGACCCGGCCTGAGGGAAACATTACCCACTTCATGTAGGAGTAAAAGACATCACGGTGCCTGACAGCATGAAAGGGCTCCACTGAACACTGATCCATAGAAGCTCTCATGGCGGGCCAAAAGAGCAGCACTGATGTGGGGCAACAATGCTCACCCGGCTATTCAGCATATTAAGTGAATCAGGACCGAATCCCTGTATGCTTCATTAATCATATGGCAGCTGTTGGAAACCTGGGGAGAGGCTGCCTGAACTGGGTCATTCAAGAGAGCAGGTCTTGTGATTAAAGATTTGTTTTAATATGATCCCAGACTTATATCATACACAGACTTAATAGACAGGTGGCATTTAATTCACTCTAAAAATAAACGTACCTAAATATTTTCTGGCTTCTATGCATTCTTCTGGAAAAACTATAGTTAATTGGCATGGGCTCTTTACATTATGTATGGATTCTTTAAACTTGAAAAAAGTTCTTCGGGATAGAACCATTCAGTAGAAGGAACTAAAAGAGGTTATTCTGTGATTTTGTTTGAAAAACTTTTTTGGCATCACTAACAAAGAATGCTCCTAATGCAGTTTGATGATTTGACCCATGCTGAATTTATTTGACACTGTTGAAAGGACTACTAAATAAGCTGACTGGTCAGAAAGAGAGAAATCCCAAATGTGATTTTTTTGGGTCAAACCAACAGTCGCAGTAGACAGAAACAGACATAATGTTATTAAAGTAAGCCTCTGTGACTTTTAGAAGCTGTATGAACTAATGACTTGAAACATGCTTCCAGTGATGTGTATCTGCACTTTCAATTAAACTCCCTACTAAGGCCATAGAGAGGGATGAAGTCCCAGTTTAAATGCTAATAGTGTTGAATAGCCTGGTTGAGTAAATCTTAAACTGCCCCCACCTTCTCATAGTACTTGACCTCGTAGTCCAGGATGATACCATTGGGTCTTTCTGGCTCCAGCCAGGATAGTGAAATGCTGTTTCGGGATGTTCTGTCCTTCCTGATGACCGTGACTGGGGATGGAGCTGCAGAGAGAGACAAAATGAAAAGGGGGAGAGAGAGAGGGAGAGTGGGCGCGAGAGCGAAAAAGAGGATTAGCTTCTTCTACTCTGCCTGTGACTGCATTACATGCACATAGAGCTGAAGTTCACAGGAAGTTCAACGGACATTTTGATTCCACTATTTGCATCCTGTGAATTGGTTCCTCTTGACCTAATTGAGTTTGCTCTCCACTGGGGGCCCAGTTTCAAAGTTGGGAAAATCGAGCATATAAAGACACAATGATGCAGTCGTCTATAATTTGGTTTATCAATTAATGGGTAATGTGGCTTTGTCAAAGAAAAGAGGGCACTGACTGTGCAAGTAGACTGCAAGCCAAAAGTTCTTCAGCTCGCTCAATCTTTAAGGGCAATGTACTTCAAGCAGCAATCTCTCATATGTCTCCCTGCTCCGGCACTTCACATGGTCTCAATCTGTGATCATAATTCAAGTCAGAGATCCTCGCCTCCCTCCTCCTGCCTGGCTTGCTTGCTTGCTTTTTTCAATTTTACAGCTCTATAATTGCAAGGCGGCATGGAGGCCATGAACGCATCTGACTGGCCCGTGTTTTAATTTTATTAGACCACAGGAAAAAACATGTTGTTCTTTGAAATGTTCGAGCTTTTCTTGATTGTGATTATATAGTTCTGAATGCCTCTTTTCTCCTTGGAAACTTTTTTTACTGTTAATGAATCCAGATGGAAACAGTCTGTTGCTGTTTGCACTCCCACATGGCATTCTGATAAGGTATTACTGAAGTTCTGTAGTGACCACAGTTTATAGTAGGTAAGATTTATGGTGTATAGACTATGGGGTATTTGACACTGTATATCCTCAGAGGCTTTCTTCTTGACACTCATGGCATAAACCACCAGTAAAAAAAAGAGGCAACATGTGCAACATGCCTCTGCAAGCAATTGAAAGAATATTTGGTTCCAAAATTACCAGAAGGAGGCCACCTCGCCAACTTTTAGCCAGAACCCACAACCTGTAGTGAATTAAAAGCAGATTACAAAGTGCTGGCATTTACAGGTGTGGCCAGCAGTAGTGCCCCACCACTTTGTTGCAAAAGAGCCCCAGACATAAACATTTGTAAATGATCTTGGTGAAATGCAGGCGAGGTAATGACAATCTGCAGATCACTTGGTGACCAAATGTCCTCCACATGTCTTGGAGAACTGGTCTGTGGGAGAGAAACTCTCAGTAAGGCTGCATCTGGGACTTCATGCATGGACCCTGCCTTTCTTTCCCCTGCTCCACTTACTCTCTCAAAAGGCCCTCAGTGGTAAGGAGATGATTTGGCAACCAAAAATAACACTGTATTTGTAAAATTCCTCATCTTCCCACCTAACAGGCAGTTAAGCTTATCTTCCTACACTGTCATGAATCCAGAGAGACTAAATAATTGTAAAAAGGATGTAACACTCTGTTCTAACTCTTCTATTGTCATCAGCTTTGTTGAAAATCTTCATCCTGTCCTGGCAGGAATGAACAGGAGGCCGTGGTTTGTCTGACGACACCCTGTCAAAATGGCGGAACACAAATGTTTTAAAGCTGTTAGGGCAGCTTACGTGTGCTGTCTCCCTAGGGCCACATTGCATATGCTAGTTGTGTTTAGAGTGGGCTGCGCTGACATCCCCGTGAGACCCTTGTAAATGCACTCTTTGACAGGGAGTGCAGCTGTGGGGTGAAAGCACCAGGTTTGCTGTTCACACATCTATCTGCTTCCATTTGCATTTTATAGGATGATAAAGGTAGTTGGATTATTTGTCTAAGGTCAAAGGGAGCAGAGCTGTGGAGAAAAGGGGTTGTGATCTCAGTTGTTTTGGCCTTCTCAAAGAGTCCAGCGATGAAATGGAATACCCATTTAGATCCACTGTTTACAATGAGCTAAGAGAAGCCAAAAAGAAGTAAGCAATTCTGCCAAGGACTGTCTCTGCACTCCATAGTAAATGCAATCACAATATAATGAAATGGAGACAAGCTTTATAGTGTGAGATATATAGTGTGTGCATGCTTAGTGAGAGTAGATGGGTTCTGTATGTGTGTGACTATGTGTGTGTAAAACACCATTCAAACTGCAAACTACATATATGTTGCTCCACACTTCTCTGTAACGTCATGAAATATCTACATATAAGCATATGCTACTCTTAAACAAACTGACAGCATCACTGACTTGTAATTTTTGGAATTTAGGGCAGTTCAGGACAAACTTTGAGTGCCCTTCATTCTTCACCAAAAAATAAAGGATAAAACTACATTTTCTGCCTTCTCTCAAAAAATGTTTCTCAAAACATCAGTGTCTGGCAATCCCTGCTTTGATAGATCACAGTTGTGACAACACAAAGGAAGCTAAAACCACACAAAAGCACAAATGGAACACACAGAAAAATGTCATCATAATCGTGAGGCCAGCACATTCTGAAATCCAAAAGTAAAGTACTCAATTAAACACAATGCAATGTTTGTTTAGAAAAATGGAGCCAACATTAAGTATTCAGGATTTTTACCATTTCGTAACTGAAAGCACTCCCCACAAGCCACCTCGTATTCTTGAAAATAATCAGTATCTACAGAGCAGGAGCCAATATTGCTTAGATAAAAGTTTAGCTGAGAACATCTCCAGGCTTCGCTCCATGACAGTAGGGATTTTATGAGGTTTAAAGCAAAGTCAACTGCTCCCTACGGTAAGAAGGGTGCAAAACTATCAATCGTTAGCTTTTGATCTACAGTAGTCCTCTGCCTACTATTTTATGACACTGAACTCCAGATCCTATAAGCTCAGCTCTAAAGACTGTGCTTAAATCACCTAACAGGCCCTGCACCTATAACTTTAAAGATGGAGCAGGACTGACAGAGGAGACAGAAGCCTAGGCCCCACAAGGCCTGAGAAGACATAAGAACTGCTCATCTTTACCAAAGAAACTGGCAGAATAAAAGGCAGATGGTGCTCCATTCAGCCTGTATAGTAACCTGAGGAGTCCTGGCCTTCAGTCTGCCAGACTGGACAGCACCTGCAGACAGATCTAAGCACAGACAGCTCTGATAGCACAAGAAACATCAGAAGGGGATTATCAAAAATAGGCTCGCTGAGATATTAAATGGCTCTTTTCTTGTCTCCAAATGGAATTTTGAGCTTTGTTGCACATCGCTGCCAAGAAATCGTCTTCACGAATATGTTGCCACCAATCCTGCCGGGATACACAGACATGACACTGATGCTCCGCAAAGAATTGTGCAGGGTTTCTTGTTTGGGGAAATACCTTTAAAAATGAATCCTATCGTCATTTGTTAGCTCTTTGGTACAGCACTGTATTACACGGCACTAATACAAGATCATTCACTATCAGCTGGTTCTTATTCAGTGGCTTTTCTTGAGGACGTAACGTGGCTGACAGCCTCACCTGCTTGGTTGGTAGTTATGGTGACAGCAGCATACTGGCGCAGTGCAGGGGCCAGAGAGGAAACTCCATTCTGCGCCTCGATCTCAAACGTGTAGTTGGTGTGCGCCAGCAGGTCTGCCACAGTCACCGTGGTGTTGATCAGGCCTGTGGCTCGGGGCAGGAAGCGCACAGCCCCTCTGCATGGCTCACACTGTTTGGACCCCGTTAAACATCGCTTACACAGCACACTAAATGTGAGGTCCTTTCGGCCGCCTGTGTCTGCAGGCCAGCTCCAGTCCAGGATCACAGACGTCTCGTTAATGACCGAGATCACGTTCCGAGGGGCAGAGGGAGGACCTGATGAGAAAAGGAGGTAGGTGAGGAAAACATATGGACGTGCGGATTTCTTAAGTGCTTAAGTTATTCTTAAGTATATGCAATTTTGAAATGGGTATCTTATCCTTCTTATGTCATGCTTTGATATTAATATGAAACCGGAAGCGCACTTAAACAAATAACCTCCCTGGAACTGACAGTGGTCCCAGACCCGAATTCCTTACACTTCCATTAAGAAATAAACTGCATTGTTTTCCATGTAATTACTGAATAATAATCTGTCGGATTAAATAAGTCTTAGGAGGGAAGGATTTCCTAAAGCTTTATTATTATTTTAGACAGAGGAGTCAATCTTAGGACTGCTAGGTGAACTAATTTAAAAAAGAATGTTGTTAAGAGGGTGGGAATAAGGTGCATTAACTTGGCTTTCACTAGATTGCAAAAGCAGATTTCACTTTCAAACTATACTTGGAGTTTGATCTCAGGATCAGGCAAGGAGCAGGCTCTGTCCGCAAAACTAATCAGTTTATTTATACGTGAGATGGCTCAGTCCCACTTTTCTTTCCTGACATCAGTATTGAAACCTTACTGATGCTCAAAGAGTATGACATAAGCCTGCTCTTCTAGCAGTCATCTAAACGTATGTTATCACAATCAAGCAACTCAATCACTCTAAACATTCTGTTAATATCAGCCCAAAACTTATACATACTGATTTTGATATGCCATCTCAACTTAATTTCAAAAGAGTACGTTTTGATGTTCCCAGCACAAATACTAGACCTTTAAGCGCAATAAACCAAACTCCTGGCTTTGCTCTGGATAAAAAGTAACAATGTGGAGGGTCAAAAGGGGATAGCATTAGAAGAAAAAAAATAGGATACTGTTATTTGATTTGACATGAAGAATTTACACCTACAGCCTACAGCGCTATTGTATTGGGTCTTAAATTGGTAACTCCCTAAAACATCAAACTTAAATGAAAAGATATTTTAAAGTTACAATAAAAAAAGCCTCACATTACACAAATGAGACACCCCACTTAAATATACTGCTCAAAAAATTAAAGGGAACACTTAAACAGTCATGCTGTTGTTTAAGTGTTCCCTTTAATTTTTTGAGCAGTATATATTTCAGGATGATTCAGTCCATATTTACTCTCTCACTCACTTTGCTTTGAATTTGTCACTGCATTGAATAAGCTGGGTCAAGTTCAGGATGCAGCACATTAACCACTTAATAACTGCTTGCATCAATAACGATTACCTTCCTTTGCAACTCTCTTGTGAAAAGTAATGGAACACATGACCTAACATATTTAAAATAAAGCAGACGTGTTTCTCACAATCCAGCACTGTGAACTTGTTTGAGCATTCCTTTTGCAGAAGAACAGGAATCATAAAATGTGAAGTCGTTTTCGATATCGGAAGGATAAGACAGACATAAATGAGATTCAGCCCACAGAAGCAAAGCTATAAACCATCCTGTCTGCTTGCAATGTGTTGAGGGTTAACATCTTTGCCAGAGCAAAGCATCCTTTGATCCGGACTTATAATAGAAATCACAGTGTGCCAGTTAACGTTAACAAACTGGCTGGCCTGCCAGCAGGAGGATGTGAGGTGTGCCGGAGTAAGCCATCCATTACACACACGGCCCCTTCTGACAAGCAGCTCAGCTCCCAGCCCACGGAGGTGTGAATGTGGCATTCAAGACCACTACAGCCTAAAATTAACACCACCGTCTCAACGCTGGAACCACAATACAATTTGTGCCCATGACTTTGAGACTATGACATGTCGGTCTGGCTTGCGTGACATGACTGATAAATATTACAGACATGTAACACATTTATCCCATCTACCGTAGACATTTTTCTCACACGAAGGATTTATGCTATTGAATATACAAGCTTTATAGGGTCATAAAACGGAGACAGGAAGAAATAAACAGGTCTAAAATCTACATACTAAAAGCAGGCATAAATATATGTGCCTTTGAAACATTTGACAAGTGAGTGAACACAGGATCTGGTGCATTGCAGAATCTAAACTTTTGCTTTATATAACCTGGAATATGACCACAAATTACATTTAAAAAAAGTTCAAATGTAAATGGAAAGTTACAATCTCTAAAGAATTTTGGATGACCTTCAGAATTAAAACAGATAAAATCTTGGAAGGCCTTGTTTTAATTGCAGCAACACTCTCAAAGCCCTACTAAAAGATAATTTGTTCTAGTCAGAGTACCATCCATGTATCCTGGGAGATTCCATCTAGATAAATGTCTCTGCTTGAGGGCTATGACAGCATGACGCACTGAAATTAAACTCACATAGGCAGCTCCAGAGTTTTCACCATCTTACTTCAACCTCTCTCCTCAGCAGTGGAAATGGGAACAGTGACAAAAACACAATGACACCTATCAAAGACAGGGATTGGCTGCAAGCGCTAGTGTGGAAATGAAGACTGAGAATAGCTTTTGACAGAACAAATAAACGTGACGTGTGTCAGCAAAGCATGATCTAATATGCTGACCACTTTGCATGTCACGTAAGATACACGTTATTAAACTTGGCCTCAGGATTCAACACGCATGCCGCGGTTTTACGTGATCTGAATCAGCACTGATAGCGAGACCATGATTTATGGATAATGTGTTTCGGAATGCTTGGCAGTGGTTGTGTGCATCTGTGTACCATCTGTATCCTTGTCTATAAAAGAGAATGGGTTAGCTCACTCCACGGCGCAGGCCCAGGGTGACCCGCTGGGTAACAATAGTTAAAAAGTAAACAAACAAAGCCTATTCCCTAAGGATCTGCTTGGACTGAATTGTGGAGAATCAGAAGCTTTGTGAGACTGAGCCAACACAAATTCATCAATCCCAGAACAAACACCATAAACCACAGCTCTTAAAAGAGTAGTTTTAAGATTGCTTCAGAGCAGTGTGCTTGAACTGATGTGAATAGTCGTCTACAGAATTACATCAAACATCATTTTAGACACGCAAGGGCCCATCTTCACCTTGAGATCTATTGTGGGCGTCTTCATGCAACCAAAGGATGGAAAGCGCTACGCTAAAACTGGAGTGGAGAAAGGCAGGCTGTGGCTGCAGGTGCACGATAAGAGAGTAACGAAGAATACGTACGAGTGCAGGCCATTGATACAGGGTCCCCCTCCGATCGGAAGTAGTTCTTCTCACAGCTGCAGCGCACGGCGCCCTCCTGGTGCGTGTAGCTGTGCGGCGGACACTTGGAACACTTCACATTCCCAGAGGAGGCCTTATAGAAGCCAGGCCGGCAGGCTGCAGAGACAAACAGGAGCGGAAGACAAATTAGGATGCTGGGAGCCTTTAGCCAACAGAGTCATCCATTACCCCATTACCACGCTGCCACCTTTAATGGACTGAATCATTTCACATGACCATATGCATCAGCAGACACACTGCAAAGACTTTTAATCATCTGACTTTAACTCGCCGATACACCCAAGGCACTGTGATTGTCTATGTGTGAACATCCACATTGAACGTGTGAGGAGAATGTAGAGTGCGAGTTTACTCGTTTTCGAAGGTGGGGGTGGGGGGAGCGAGTGCCAAGCCGAAGCCCAGCGATAAAACACGTTTTAAAAAAACGAGTCGCTACTCTCTCCCTTTAGCGACACATCCAGGGTGTGTTGCATGAATTATGCAAATATACCTCTTAAAATGGAAAAAAGCTCTCTTTAAATATCTCTGGTATTAAATTGTACTCAGCAGCTCATCCGTTCCTATTCATGAGAATTCCATTTCATTACCCATAATGAGGGGGGGGGGGGGGATCACGACAAGCCGGCCAATTACAGGAGCTCACACAAATCAAAATTCCATTCCCCTCTTCTTCGCAGGTTCAATACGTTTCACTTGATACAGTTGGCGACTCAAAGCTTTCAAGTCAGCT
>JBBPCX010000002.1:13739121-13756137 GCA_037974365.1 Hydrocynus forskahlii | reverse complement strand
ACACACACACACACACGCACACGCACACACACACACACACACACACACACACACACACACACACACACACACACACATGCACACCACAGAATCAGCGGCAGCAAGTTTGTAGACATTGGCAGGGCTTTGTAATAATGACCAATTCCTTATTCTCATCGTTGCTCGGCTGGATCCGTATCTGGCCTGCATGCCTGCGCCTGCGCTTACTGTGCCCTGAGAGCAGAACAAACTCATTAAAGCTCACCTTGCACATTGCCTCACAGAATCATTGAAATTCCACCTCTGAGCTCAATAATACCTCCCAACCACGGTGCATTAATGAACGCAGAAACCATCTTGAAGCTTCAACCGGCACATACATCAACGGCACAGTTCAAACCAATACAACAGCAATCAATAAGCACCTCTGTTGTCTACCCAACATAATTTCACAATCTGATAAGAAGGTGATGGAGCTTGTTCAGGGATAGAAGAGTTTCCACTGCAGCCAAAAAGAGCAGCGATTCCACAGAAGCCGATTGTTAATGGCGACCTATCAGTGGATCAGCCTTTGTCCCTGGCCAGCAGAGGCTCACTATTAGTTACACTGATGGATCTCTTAAGACATCAGAGGGGAGATTAGAGCACTCTTGACTGTGAAAAACAATCCCTGCAGTGGGCCCCTCTTCCCCTGCCTGATCGATGCACACTCCAACAGGGCTTGTCAGGACTGGGCCGCTTTGATTGGCCGGGGCTGAGGAACAGACAGTAGACAAGTTGACAGTGGCCCACACCCTTACTCCCCCCCCACCACACAATCGATCTTCTGAAGGCCCCACTCTTACAGACTGTGACCCACACAAACTGTCTGTCCCACACACTCGTTTGGCCGCTGCGGCAAGCACACAGCATGACACACATGTCAACACATGCTCACTCGCACTTATGCACGCACATTCTCACTTTCAACCAAGCTGCAAGAATTACACACAAAAAGCACACATTCATAAGCTCTCACACATGTTGGAAAGTTTTGCAGTAAAAAAAAAAAGAACAGCTTCACGTGGGGAAGGAATGTTTGTGAAAGGCACTAGATACAACAGTGAGAGGCAGCTATCTGCGCAGACAAAACATATTTCATATGACTTCATGTACATGGACGGCTTGAAAACAGCACCATTCAAAGGGATCTTTGTGCAAAATACCGCTGCACTTATGTGGTTGTCCGTGATTTCTCATTAATCACAGACACTCACCCATTCCACTGTGACAAAGACTGGGCACGCACTCAGGAATGAACAATCAGTGGCCTCTCTAATCGAGGTTGGGCTCCATTAAAGCAAGCTCTGTTTGTGCTGAACTAAAACCAACCACTAGAGAGGCTGACAGAACTCACTCAGCTCAGGATTGCACAGCTGCCTTTAACTGTTTTTCTTTAGCTGACTGACAGACAGACTGAGAAAACCTTTATTAACCCACCACGTTCTCAGAGTGAAACAGGCCTCCTTTTTTGTAATATGAATTGATTTACTAAAACACAGATTTACATGTCCTCAAAAAATGCACACCAGAATTTTCATGACCCCAAAATATCTGGACCAGAACGTACATGTCCCCAAAAATCCACACTAGAATTTGTAAAGTTAAAAAACAAATGATGTAACGTTGTTTTAGGGTTCCTCTCCTGTGCCTTATAAAAGGCACTCATGAACTGGCTGTATTGCATCTCATCACTTTCGGAACTTTTATCTTCCCTTTTCTTGTTCGTCATTTCTTGACATAATATGAAAATACTAGCTGCAGTTTACACTGTGTCACTATTCCATTAACAATAGATCGATAAAAATGGTCCAAAATGACTTGTTACATTAACTTACCTTGAATCTTAAGAATGTTACTTTTTTTGGAGATACATGTTAATATAATCAAAATATAATTTTTAATTGCGAGACATGGTTATTTGTCTTGTTGTCAGTGTTATGTGGAAGAGTACCGTTTCCATGAACTAAACAAGTCAGCAAGCAATATTTATAACTTTTTAGTCCCTAACTTTTGGAATAAAGTGTTAAAAGACATAACTCACGATTGGGAACATGATTAGCAATATGTGTAAAACATCTGCCCAAAAGTGTTGAATGGCATCAAATTCACTAACACACTGAAACCAGCTGAAACGTACACGCTCTATGTCGTACATCATCCTGTGCAGGGAGGTACAGGATGGAGGAGGAATCTGCTGAATGGATTGAGGCGGAACCCATAACATCGCTGCACTCTTCTCTACCTGACAGGACGTGACATGCTGCTGATAGGGAGGATTGGCAGAGTTAAGGCTGAGGACAATACGATTACAGTGGGGTTTCCAGGGGATGAATGTGCAGAATGTAGTGAGGAAATCACAGGGATACAGGAATGTCCCCCTACTGAGTGCACACATGGTATTTCATTCTGCTTCTCCACAACCCCTCTGGAGCTACAGCCTGGACAATGAACCCAGCGAAGCCCAGGACTTTCTTACTGGTGCAAGATCACAAAGCCGTGTCAGAGAGCACTGGGCCTTGTAACTCTGCCTGGTGAGCCGGTGTGCCATGCAACTATTTGGCCTCCATATGTTCCCAACAATGTAGCCTCACATCAGGCTTTTTTACTTAATGATGGTTGAGCTTCATGTGAATAATGAGCGTGTATTTAAACAGGTTTTACAGTGCCATAAATAGAGCCTGGAGGAGATTCAGTGACCTGGTGCGTCAAATGGCGTGAGAGCAGGCAATGATGATAAATGCCATCTATTTATCACCGTGGATCTCACTTAGTAAAAATGTTGGCTTTGGATGAACTCCCCTCTGCTACACGAGTGTATTTTTGGACCTCCTTTTTGGATTGATTCATCCTAAATACAGGCTAAACAGCAGCAATCATAATTAGCCCAATTAAAATGATGAGTAATAAGGGTGCCAATTCTTCATACACCTGGAGACAATTTTCTGATGCTTCATACACTACACTGCAATAATTACCATTGATCCTTGCATGCAATTTCCATTTGCGCATTGTTATTTAAACTGCATCTGTATTTCATGCTGAACAAACAGTTGCACAGGATTAGTACTGCTTTTGAATCTATGAGGTAGTGAGCAGATGGACTGCATCTCTTCGCATTACGTGGTATTAAGTTACACACACACACACAAGTGCGCGAACTTACATGTACATATAGTAACTAGTACTTCCTTAGCTGAACATACAATAATCAGAACACTTTCATATTTTAATTAATGAAAGACCAAAAATAACATACACTCAAAGCACATTTCAAACAAAGTGGAGCCTTTCAAAAGCAATCACAAGGTTTAAGACTCCATGTATAATGTATGATTTGGTGATTAATACATTTTTTGCCATAATCATATGCAACGTGATCTGATATCTCCGTTAGACAGGAATTTGCATGGTAACGACATGCAAATGACATTGAGAAGTAACCTCTTCCTACCCATTTAAATGTTAATCAATCTATTAATTGGTTTGTCCTCATTAAGCATGGCAAGATGTCAATGCCAACCTCCACAGTTATGACTATCATAGGATTACACTATGTTTTCACCTTCCTATCAATTCCAAAATTTCACCAAGCTTTCCGATCATCCAACCACTCACAGTGCCATTCACAGTGAACCAAAGAGACTCATGTAATTAGTGACAAAAACATCCATACATTGAGTAATTACACATGTCTCTTACTTGATTCACACAGATTTCTATCTATAATGTGGGCTGGTTTCAGCTGTGTAAACAGAGTGTGTTTTTTAGGGGGAAATTAAGTGTGTTTGATGCCATTGTTTCTCTGCTGTGCTCTGGGAGTGAGTCTTTTCTTTGGCATTCTAATCTCTGGACATAACAATAACTGAGCGCAGTCTTTAAGTATTAATTGTGTGTGGCGAAGTCTCAGCGAGTGGCTCTTGGCAGAAGATGGACATTCCTGTGGCACATTCCAAGTATGAGGATAGAGTGATGACGGACAAATAATTACACATTTGAGCTCATCAGTTCTGCAGGCTACATTTTTTTCAGGACTGAATGCAGACCTATCTTGTCAATCAAGCCAGAAAGAACACATCATGACCCAAACCTCCTCTGAAATAAGAATCAACTACCTTCCTTTAATAAAGCTGCCTTTGTTTAAGTATAAGCTGCAAGTGGCACACCTACCAATTGCTACTATTGCTTAACCAAAATAGCAAAAGGATTCCAAGAGTCCAAGGAATCCAAGATTTAGATCAGTATCTCTATGAACCCAGTTACTGTATTCTCTGTGGATTGAGTTCCTATCCGCTCGACAAATACCTCTATGGTGGGTTTGTACTGGGAAAAAATGTTGAGAGATTAATAAAAAAAAGCAGGGTGAAAATGTCCTCCACTCAATTTCACATGATGAGTATATTAATCTTAGTGGACTGTCCTTCGTGGCATTTCAACTCCCTACGGTCCCCTGCCCTGGCCATATGTGTTTAAAGACACATCTCTCACACAGTGGCTTCCTGAAAGGTCACTGCTCATCTCAAAGGCATCCCACAACCTTTAAAGGTCTCCTCTTTTGTCCCCTCTTTAAGTGGCAGACACATCAAAGAGCTGCTGTTTGGAGCTTCTCGCCACAGCTAGATTACAAGTTCTGATCTGCTGGCTGAATTAAAGTACAATGATGCCTCGGGGTCTGGGCTGCCTGATAGCATCGCCACAGAACATCTTCCACCTAAAAAAGCGTGCTCTGTTGAGTCTCGGCCCGGTTTCAGGGCTTCTGGCTTTCATCATCCTAAGCCCCAGAGCACAACATTTTCCGGGTCACCATTGTAGCCTCCACGCACTGCTACCCTGGAAGATCCACTGTTATGCTTGGCATTCAAGGTGGAGAGCCTGCTAAAAGGTTGGAGAGCTGTGCAAGTGCACTGGAGCCTGAAATGCTTTAATAAGCTGAGGGTGCAGAAATTGTGGTCTCTCTGGAGTGATGCATGGACTCACCAGGCTGATCTGTCCTACAATGTAAAGGAAAGGTACAGCTTTTTCAGTTGTTTTCTGAATCCTCAGCTGCATGCTCACAGCGTCCAGTGCCTACTCTGAAGAACACACCTGTTGCTTGTTACCTGTAATTAGCTTATCCCTATAAACACATCCTGGATACTGCCATGTCTTTGTAAAGTTCTGGCATCATCGCTTTATGTAATTGGAGGCTTTCAAAACTCTGTATTTCAAGCCCCTGGCTCTATGCTGTGCTACATGTTTGTTATTTATCACACTTTTATAGGAATCCGGTTATAGCCTGTTTAATTCTATCCAGGTTTGACCTGACTCAAGCTTTTTACCCAAACCAAACTATAGACTGACAAAGTTCTGTCTGAATCCAACCCTGAATCTGGCCACCACAAAATTTTGAGGGAATATATCTACACATTTAAAATAACAGTATCTATATTACAACAGTGACAATATTAATCCGGGCCAACGACAGCTATCATTATGTCACTAAAGAATAAAATAAAAAAATATTTCCCAATTATCAGTCTAACTGAAGTTTGACTAAAGTTTAAATGACACAGTAATAAATGTATTTATCAATTCATTCCTTTCAACATCATCTCTAAAGATTTTTTGTATGCTGGCCTTGTGGGCCCTGGTTGACCTCACTGCTTTTACACAAGTGACTCTAGGGTGGCAAATTAAATTATGATTAAGGTAATAAAAGTAACAAGCAAAAATAAATGACACCCATAAAAACGATGCTGGCAAAAACGGTTCAATGGAGTGGAGTGAAAAACCACATTGAGTTTTCTAAAACACCTTTCAGTGGATGGTTCTTTAAATAGCCATTTTTGTAAATGAGTCGTGCAAGCGTGAAGAATGTTTTTGTGGTTTCATCAACATCTATGATATAAAGATTCTACACAAATTAAAGATTTTTATCAGAGCCAGACCATGTAGGAACTCTCAACAATATAGGAGGAAAGGCTAAATCAGGTAAAGTCCATTTATTGTGGTAGACGTCTATGACAAACCTGAATGTGAAACAGGAACCCACCCTGTTTCCAAAAAATATCTGAGAAATGATGTCCAGAACCGATGTGGATAGCTGGGTCCCACTGGGTCTGGAGAAATATTCCAAGCTTTACACCCTCGATGTTGTCTATGAATAAATCTCTCTCTCTCTCTCTCTCTCTCTCTCTCTCTCTCTCTCCCTCTAGCAGAAAAGGACAAAGCAGAAAGGTTTCCTTAGACTTCTGGACCTAGCCTTCCTTATGACGGTGGAGTTTTTCTCCTATGACTGCTATGTCTGTCCTGAAAGCATTATTGAAGGGGATAGGGACTGTTTGATAACTGCATGTTATGAAGCATAATGCAACATTTACCCTGGACAGGATACTATAAAGATTAACTCTGCACTCTGCATGTGACCCCTTGCCCCGTTAAGTTGACAAGATCATCTGTATACAAGCCTTTGAAATCAATGGATGTAATAATTTTTTATCCATACATACAAAACATGTAATTGCATGGAGCTTTAACATGTTAGCCTTCAGCAAAGTTTGAACTTATACTTAGGATTCTTTTTTTCAATTTTAAATAATGAAGTTAATATTAAACTTTAAGTAAATATGAAGTTTTGCTGCTAATAATACAAGGTGATCAGGTCAATTACTGAATCATTGAAAAATCACATATTCAACTGAGAACGATGTTAAGAAGAAAAGGTAAGAAAAGATTTAAAGATTCAGCTGAACATTAAAACGAAGAGAAAAAGAAGGAAAAACAGGAAAAGGTAGTGTCACAGTCTCCCATCATCCTAAGTAAAGAAGATTCCTTTTTTTGGCATTCACATAATTTTCCTTCGCAATTATAACATTCTAAAAAATATCCAATGAAACCTTGGATGAAATCTTGTAGCGGGTGTGCAGGTATTTGGAGAATCTCTTTGTTGCTTGGAGCCTTCAAGCTCACAGTTGTTGGTAAGAGTACAGCAAGCCCACTTAATCACATGGACACTGGGATCTTTCCTAAGGGAGCAGATCTAGAAAAAAAACATGTGGGGGCCCATGGGACACAACCACACAAAATACACCATGCACTCGATTACAAGAAAATAAATAAACACTTGCAAAAATAATAATAATAATAATGCTATTAAGGACGTTTCCCACACAACACATTGTATAACTGATGAAAGCATTGTGATTACATCGCAAGACAATACACCAACAATATGTGTTTATACTGTGTACTGTAGATACTACATGTGCTTTTTAAATCCTGACTGCATTAAGACTGGGAGCTCAAATTAAGGGGTTAATGAGAGACATATGAGCTAGCTGCTTCGTTTCTCTACTCCAGTTTACAACCGTGTGTTGTACAAATAGATAGTGTTTTCCACAGCACTGTGAAAACAAATCACAGCAGAGTGCTTACAATCCTATCACCTACCGCCTTGATGAAGATGAAATGCTTGAGACAAACAAAACAAGCCCAGCACCGACTTCAAAGTGCAAGGTCAAGGACTCCCGCTCGGTCAGCGTGTGTCCTACAGCAGGGCCAGGGGAATCCAGGCAGTCCAAATGACAGAGTGGATAGTCTAAGAACGGAAAGTATAACATACAAATACCAGCTTGGCCTCATATTGTTTTAAAATAGCTTCCCTCACAAGGAGAGGTGTCAGGCTAGGGTTATAATGGCGGAAGAATTTAGAGAACCAAGAGGGCTAGGATTTGCCCTCTATTTGAAGTCATATATTTCACAATATGAAGTCACTGGCATTACGTACTAGGAAAGAATAGCTTCACTTTGCCATTTAGTCCATCAAAGGACATTCATTCTCCAAACATGTGAGAGCAATAGAGGAGCATACCAGCCTAAGTGGAGTTAATTAACAACACCCCTGTCAAAACTGAAATATGATTTCAGTAAAAAAAACAGACACGCAGTGCTGAAAGAGACTGCCATTGTGTTTGCCCTAGTGAATGGTCCACTTCCCCCTGTGCAGAGTGAGCAAGGGGGGTGCGGTTCAGCCTGAAGCAGGCCTGCAACACTGGCTGTCAGAGAGGCCTTGTCCTGCTGTCAGGCTAGCAGTGCGCTCATCGATCACAGTCACACCACCCTCTAGCCCATGTCCCATCCACCACCAGGAGTCCATCCCAAATAAACAGCCCAATCCAGTCCCCGCATCTGCAGCCTGGGGCTTGCATTCCTGGGCCTGTGGTTACCATTTTTGAAGTGAAAAGCACCGGGCCTGCCTCAGAAACAGTGCACCCTCCCGACCCACTGCTCCTCAAAACCACTCCAGGGGCGGGGAAGGTGAGGTGATAAAGGAACAGTTGGAGAAGTAAACACCCTTTTCATGATGTGAATAGACTGGTGCACAGAGCCTGGGGACAGTGTCTGGACCCAAATCAGAGACACAGACAATCTGCCCATCACACCCATTGTGCTGCTGGGTTCTCGACTCCATAATTAATTCCTAGATCAGGATTGGAAAATGGCATCCTCGAGAACAAAAAAAAAAAAAAGCAATGTTTGTGAACACACATTGTTATTGAGACTTTGCCTTTCCCACAAGATTCCCCCACAGCTTATGCTTGTGTGGGGACTGTATTACTGCTGTGGGGGTTCTCAGATTTAATTAGTTTTTGCTGTATTAAGTGGAATGATGAGGTTTTCAAGAGTCAAATATCTCCTTGGGTGTTTACTGGGAAGCAACATAAAAATTAAGCAATGCAGAAGCCCACGAAGACTACAGAAAATAAATAATTCACTACTGAATTGATTTATTTGTAGGGATTTAATTGAACTTTTCACATCATAACAAGACTCTTTTTGTTTTGTTGCTGGGTTACATGGGAAACACTACTGACCCAAATAAACATCCATTTCTATCATATTTTCCCCTCGCCTTATTATCAACGGAAGTCACATTCCTAACCAAATTGAAGAATCATTACTGCATCGGCATTTTGGGTTCCTGAGCCTTTCAAGCTCTCACGTTGAAAGTCCATCCTGAAATAATCTAGCTTCAGTTTGCCCATGGAGAAAGTCAACCCTTAGTCTTTATGGTGGAAAATGCTTTGGGGTCGGTGGAAAAGCAGCTAGAAAAATACTCGAAGAGTGAGTGTCTCCTAACTTTAAATTGATAGAAAAACCAAATGCAATGAGTCAGAGGTACAATAATGGCTTCCAGCTGGGACCTGACCCCAGTTTATGAAGGATAATTCCAGCATAAAAGGCCCAAAGCAAACCTGGCAATGACTGCTCTCTGAAGAACAAAGCCACCAGCCTGATGTATGAGTAGGCAGTGTGTCCTGCAAAGGTGTCAAACAATTACCATAACGAAGCAGAGACACAAATAACCTGCCCTACAGTCCAAGGCCATGAGTCAAAGCCTGACTAATACAGCATGGGCCTACTGGGGCAGAAAAAGCCTTAGGAGGCATAGTGACTGTGATGAGGGTAAACCCTAAAACCAAGCCACTGCTCCCTCCAGCACACAGTCTCTCACACACTCCATCTCCTCCCTGACTACAGCTAAATGCCAGCCAACACAACATTCATGGGTCAGGAGAGATTGGGTCAGCTCAGAGTTCATACAGCAGAGCAATACCCCAACACAGCATTCCCCGACCAAGCCAGCTCAACAAACTAATTTAAATCACAGAAACTTACTTTTGTGGCCACCCGTTTTTCCCTTAACTGTGCTCCTTCAGCGGGTCAGCATAAATGATAACACTCAGTAAAAACACTGGCTTCTTGTTCCAAAAAGGGGACATAATCTAGAGAGATGTTCCTGAGGAATATGCACAACATAAACATGCTCTGGAAGCAATAGCTCTTCATCACAAGACCAGGAAGCTATGCTTATTGCAATCTGGGTACAGCACTCACAACTACACACATATAATCTTTCAGTCACAAGCAGAACTTCCAAAGATGATTTACCGTGAGGGTGCGACTAAGTGTTATGGCAACCAACAAAGTCTGAACAGAAAACAAACCAGCACTTAGAAAGCCAGCGAAGCCAACCTCCTGTGTTTAACATGTAACATGTGTTTTCACAGATTCCAGTCAAACACACTCAAACTCTGCTTTCTATCGAATCACTCAATCTATGTGTTAATCAACAACACGCAGGAAGAAGAGATTTAGCTGATTTGTAGCTGTTCTGTTCATATGCGGGTCTCTTGGTTAGAAGTGACAGTAACCAGGGCATTCCCTAATAAAGCTAAGTGAATATTTCTCCCTTAGGTTTGAGCAAAAGCAGGCGTAGTCAGAAGCCCCATTTGGTCTTCTCATTACTGCAAATAGTCCCAGCAGAGTCCTGGATGAGGATGAAACCTGAAAGCACTGGAAGTCCAACAAGCAGACCATCTCTCACTCTGTTTTTCATTCCATGTGGGAGCAATTCCAAGGCTTTGCCATTGTTTAGGAGTAATGATGTGGACCGTCAGCAGTGGGGTGACATGCGGTGATGTCTTGACAACATACATGAGGGCTACGAGTTTGTCTGAGAGGGAGCAGAGGGGAAAGCATTTAGAGAAAGAGTGGAGAGTGATAGAAAACACGTGCCTTGTGATTGTCGCCTAGGCATGCAAAAGACAGTCTTTGAACCTCCAGCCAGAACCATCAGCCACTGGGGCAGAGCACCGCCACCTCAACCGCCTCACAGAGCATCAGCGGGGGTGCAGAGATGGAAAAAACGACAGACACTCCGGCCTCCTCCTCCCAGGACGCTTTGCTCTGTGGATCTTTGGCCTTATTCTACCGTGAGTGTTGCTACTGTTGCCACTGGTAACACTTTGTCATTGTTGTCCATAACTGTGAAGAACTGAGAATATTTATGAATAAGTATCAGTTAGACTCAAAAGTCATGTGCGTGTTAGAGAGGCACAAGCTCTATATGGAGGACCCAGTGTTTTATTTTGCTTTGGTGCGTCATTGTGTCCACTGTACTGAGCATGAAACCAGGCAAACAAAGGGCCTGGGGTGTTCGGGATTTAGCAACCAGCATGAGAGAATTAATGAGCTCCCCTAACATGAAACAAACCAAAGCAAGCAAACATGGCCTCCTCCTAAGCATGCTCCAAGCATTGCAAAACTCACTATAATTAACACCAAAACCCACCAGTGGCCAAAGTAGAATGCTCATGGAGAAATCCATTAAGATTAGTCCATAAAACAACTCATTTTACATGTTCAGAAAGGAGTGTTTAGGATCATATGTTAATCCACACAGAGACACAGTTCCTTCAATGTGACTTCAGTGTAAGAAGTACTTGTCAGTACTTGTAAACCAGAGCCGCAAGCCTGAGATGGTGCATCAACAAACAAGATCTGTTCTCAAATCTCCTTGAAAAGTAAGAATAGTGTCAGTCTGCATTACACATAGTCCTCCAGCCCAGCACCTTTCATCCAGCAAGGCTTTAAGGGCTTGTTAAAATAACCCATTGCACTTTCTTCAGCAGCATTAATAAGATCTGATAACTAATCAGGGATAGCAAGCGTGGGGATTGTATATCCCGGTAAATCCAGGAGGAATGTAAACCATTGCGGCTCCCAAAGGAGTGCTGTGGCAGCTGCGAACATGGGAAGCCCTACAAGCGCACACACATCCGGATCATATACTCCTTTTATTTGCTGTTTTAAGATCAAATTATGGTTAAAAGAATTTCACACAGATCCTAGACAGCTCATTCACCCCATTTCACTATGAAAACAGGTCATACTTTCACATGATCTTACTTTTACACTCACTTACAGTGCACTGACGCACCGGTAATAAGGGCAATAAGAACTATGAACAAGAGTTTTGAGTTCACAGTGAGGTGAAACATTTTCACACCTGCTGTTACAGTAGAACTCCCTTTTGGTAGATTATAACTGAAAATCCAGTTAAGACTCGCATCTTCCAAGTCTGTTTCTCTACTGATCCTAATAATCAAAGTAACCTACAAATGTGACAGTGAAAATGTTCTCCTCTCTCCCGCTCTCTCTTTCTCTCTCTAGCTGAAAAGAACAGAGAAAAAAGGCTTCCTTGAAATCCAGAACCAGTCTCTATCTCTTTCTTTCTGTCTTTCTTTCTTTCTTTGTCTCTCTCTCATTCACACAAACACACAAATATACACACACACACACATGGATATGTAAAAGTTCATATAACAAAGAAATGGTTGAAATGAAATCTAGTTGGCAACAGGACATCATGAACTTAAACAGTATCAAATATCGTAAGTGCTTAGAACATGCTGTCAGTGCATACATAAGAAACATAAAAATATTTTGGAAAAGCACTTCTTCAAAGCTGCCAATACAACTCACACTTAAAGTGCTGAAATGGAGGTCTACACACCTCAAAATATCAGATAGAGCGACACTCAGGCTCCCTGCAGTAATCAATCCGTTAACACAGCAGGCCTGCAGAGTGATCTCTGCGTTAGGCCCTTCCCCTACAAATGTGGCTATGAGGACGGAGGTGCAGCTGTCACACTCTGGTAATACAAGCCCTTATTAGTGTCCATTAGTCTGTGCCGAAACTAATAAGAGATTGTCAAATACATCGCAACACTCACACAAACTCCTAACAAACAGTAGAACACAATACATGGTCATTTTAATGGGTGAAGTGCTACAATATGTCGTGATCTGTTTGTCCATACTCTCATCAGAAGGACGATGCAGTTACTGAACTACCGTAGGCAAAACAACGGCTGGAATTTCCAAAGAAGGATTCATTCCATCATCCACTTTTTCACACACTCACTCATTCACTCACTCATTTACTCACTCACTCACTCATGCACTCTTTCACTCCTTCACTCACTTTTGTTGTCTGGCCATTATCACTTACATCAAAGTAACACAATCAATCACTTGTCGGGCGCCTGGTTCAGCACGCCACAAATGGCTGTTGGGACTGATAAATTGTTTGGAGCAGTCACCTTCAGAGGCATCAGCCTCTTGCCAAACCACAGGCTAGAATACTGGCCAGCAAAAATGCAAGACCATGAACAGCTATTTGAAATGTATGGTCAGGCATAAGACATCAGCATTTGTATTTAGTTTCACTGGAAGAGTCACTTTGGCTGCTTCCACAGTTCGTTCCACTCATTGAGTAAAATGAGAATAGGAAAAAAATCACATGTGTTTTATGTGATTTGCATCTGAGGTTGGGGAAAAAAACAGTCCATACTAAAACTTGTCAAAAATTGTATTCGAAAATGTTTCACAGTCAACAATAATTAATTATAATTATATTAACAGTAAATATAAAAATGATATTTATAAAAGTAACATTGTAAAAAATTATTTTACTTTTAATGATCAAAATAACTGATTATTACTATTATTATCATTAGTGTTAGATTAAAAATAATAATAATTATTATTATAATAACAATTATTATTGTTGTTGTTGTTGTTGTTGCTGTTGTTGGTGAAAATCATAATAACAGATACATGCAGATTTGACCTGGGCATTGTCTTTAATTACTATATCTAATAAAATGACACGGTGTTAATGGTCTTCAAAGTAAATGAAACACAACTACGGGAATAAAAAAAAATCTATTGTTACAGTTGAAACGATGAAGAAAATGACTTTGAAGCTAAAATAAAATCTCCTAAATCTACAGTAAGCAATAATGTTCAAATGATGTAACATTATGTGCTAGTGAATAAGTGGCAAGCTCACAATATGCATCAGCAAGTAAAAAAAATATTCATCCCTATTCTTACTGTGCCAGAGCTGAATTCATGGTTCATGGCCCTTCTATAACTCTCATCCACCAATTACATGCTCAATAACAGTAAAAGTTATGGCAGTGTGCTGGTCAAGCACCACATTGCACTAATGAGAAAAACACTTTTCCCTAAAAGATCCAGCTACACAGCAACAGTATGCTGAAATGGGAGCCAAAACTCTCATCATTTTATCATCACATATGGCCGTTTGAGTGCTTCAGATAGGGTTTTGATCAAAACGTGCTCATGGCCGCTTCAGCAGCTGTTCCGTATATGCAGTACCATTTCATATCTCTATTTCCAAGGCAGGCTCACACATGTACAGACTCAATCCAATCATTGATACTCACATATCCATGACCACTACAGAGTACAAAACAACATACCAAAAATCCCAAATATCTCAGGGCCCAGTTGTAGTGGAGAAGAGGCACACAGAGCACTTCATGAGCTGTGGTGATTTCTCTTGGGAGACGGCTTAACTCAAATAATACCACAGACAGGGCTGAGTCTCTGGCAAGCCAGCTGCCAGCCAATTTATTATCAGTCCTCTCAACCACAGCTTCTCTCACAATTATACATGCCAGCCAAAATACACGGCTTAGTATGCACACTCTAAAACGGCTCTGCCTGTAATGAACTTATCCATCCAAACTATAACATTTGTACTCGCTCTGACCATCAAAATCTCAAGGGGCGCACAAAATACTGCCTTTTCCCCTTTGTCTTACGGCCCTGGATCAAAAAGTGTAGAAGAACATAAAACATTACCCTTCTTAATCTATGGGTGATATTCACAAAGGCAACACTGAAGTGTGCAGTAAATTTTGTAAAACTCAAATGCACACAGATAGACCCCTCCCACCCCACTGTCCTTGAATGGCAAACACATCTATTGCATGTGTCTCCTGATGAGGTGATACACAAGAGTGTTTCACAAGCGTAACTGCTTCAAGCTGCTCTTTGCGGACCACGGATCTATCCCCTCCTCTGCTGGACAGAGTGCTCGTGTTCCTCTCTCCCAAGCATACACCCGCCGTGGCTGACAGAACAGAGGTGTGTCTGTATCACTGTGAGAAAGGAAGCAAAATCTTTTTGCTCTCCAAGCAGTGGACAAACTCACCTCTCCCAGCAGTTGAGAAACATTTACATTCTCTGCTAAACAACCAAACCCAGTTTGGTGTTGCATAAAATGAATAAATGAGCAGAGTAAACAAATGAACGGAATTCCAGCAATAGATTTTGCTGTTCCATTTAGAGCTTTGGCCACAGTACTGGTGCTAGTACATTACACTGATGAAAGGGAGAAAATGGGCCGTGAAATGAAAGGCACTGCAAGGGGAAAATAGAGTGAGAGAAGAAGAGAGAGAGACTATACCTTGACAGGTGACTCCGCGGTCCTCATAACCAATGTTACACAGACATTTCCCAATGGGTACCAGCCATTCTCCCTCTGTGCTACAGTACATTTTGGGTGGGTCCTCTTCCTTTGAGTTGTTGACGCAGGAGCCCCTCACTTCTACTAATGACTGAGTGTCCATGGGCACAGTGTCAGGGAACATGGCCAGATTCCTCACTGTGAAAGGGCATTTCTTAAAGTATACTCGTACTGACACCAGGGCCACGCAGGCCCCCATGTCCTGGAAGGCCAGGTAAAAGCCTTTCTTAGTGATGGGACCCACCTCCCGCACTTCTGTGTTGAGTTTAAGGATGCGATCACCCAGGTCCATCTGAGTAAAGCTCTCATCGGCTGCGATGGTGTCTATTTTGGAGAACTGGTGCTCGCTTATCCTAATGCCCTGGTCCTCGTCTGTCTCCAGGTAGTACAAGTTGAAAGTCTCTTTACAGGTCCCCAGCACCAGGGGGATACTGTTGCAGTCTCTCAAGGTGAACTTGAGTTCCACATAGATCTTCTGGGCAGAGTTGCGCGGGATCCAGTTGGTTCTCAGCCAGTTGTTCTGGCTGGACTCCATGACATTGCACACCTGGAAGGTCCGAATAGGTGTGTAGTGCTCATCCACTCCACTGATCTCCTCCCACTGGGAAAAAAGAAAGAAACATGCATAACCACCGGTGCGACACACCAATGACACATTCATGACCACTGAGTTCCACTGTAACACTAACTTTTAAACATGCTAACTTCAACACAGGACGAAAAATCACCCAAGATGTAAGACCATTTATTTCTCCAACACAATGACATTTAGAATAATGAATGGCCTCAAATGAATATTTTCCTGTTTTGGTATAATTAACGCGTAACATAATGAATAGGTCTCAGCACTCAGAGCAGTCCCTGTTGGAAGGGCAGACTGAATCTGAATTGCTTCATCATGCTAGAGAGTTTTGTCATGTAAGTGGTCCAAAGTAACCCTGCGGCCAGAATCATGAGGCCTTCAGGTTTAACATTCACAAAGAGGAATAAATTAACTGAGAAACTGTGCTTCCTATTACAATAAAAGAACTCTGTCTGGCTTTCCCTCAGGCTATAGTTTATAAAAGCCTTTGGCGAAGTCAAGATGCCCTCTTTAGTGGCCATGAGCTGATCATTACCAGGCAGATCAAGTGTGCCCTCAGACTGAAGAATTGCCTATTTGTGTTTCATCTGCGGCAGCGGTTAATGAAACACCCAAGAAAGAGTTTGAAGACAGCTTTATTTCCAAATGCACTTTGTCACAATAGCTTAGAACAGCTCTTGAGAATTTTTATGTTCAATTTTTCATCACAAGCTTCTCACGATGGCCACACTGTAAACAAAAGTGGTCACAGACGCTGATTAGATACAGAAATGCAGAAAAATATTATGACCTGAAGCCAATGTATTATGCGTTTGTGAAAAGGGTAATTAAAACAATAGATAAGACAATTAATCTTTAGCCGGTTAATAACTGAAATTCTTACAATTATTTTTTGTAGTGTGAGTTTAGCAAAAATACCTATAAATATGCAAATAGGACATTATGTACTTTACAAAAATTGCATATTAAAAAAATAGCCTTTGGATGATAAATAAAATTAATATGTTTATTTCATTGTGAAGAGACACTCCAGAGGAAAAGAACTGATACCACGGATGATTAAAATGTTTCATAAAAATGGTCCCTTTTGTAAAACCCTTCAAAATATGGTTAGGAGTAAACATGTACAATTTCATGAAAGCAGGTTTTATTCTATAAAATGTAATAATTAAATAAATATAAATGAAATAATTTTAAAACGACTGTAAAAAATATATATGTATTTTATTTTATAATTATTACATTATAT
>JBBPCX010000002.1:13680754-13716142 GCA_037974365.1 Hydrocynus forskahlii | reverse complement strand
ACACACACACACACACACACACACACACACACACACACACACACACACACACACACACACACACACAAACACACAGTCATTTATAATAGCTTGTGTGACCCAGTCCAATTACACATCTAAAACGAATACATCCTTTGCAAATAACACGCTTTTGGACTATTTAATTCAAAATTATTGTTTATTTGCTGAAAAATTATAAAATGCAAAACGTGGCCCGCGCAAAAATGAATGAACATTACACTTTGCTTTTCAGTGTTTAAATGTACAGAAAAAAAATCCACGTTTAAGTTTTCTGTCGAGGATTTGAGTTCATGTAGAAAATCAACGAAACATAATAAGACGAAGGGTGTTAAAATTTTTGCACACAACTTTAGATTAAATTTGACACTCAAATATTACAAAATTCCAACATTTCATATGCCGAAGTTGTTGATACCAATCGCAAAAACAGATTATAAAAAGGTGTGCTAATTGTAGCCACATTACAATCGCTAAAAATCTTAAGTGGAAACTTTGGATACGCTTTGTAACCTGCACTGAACATATCAGCATTTTCAGTAAAAATAGCTTTCCCTCCCACTTAATTGACTAAAGTGATTTGCCAAGTGAACAATCTTTTGAGCTCAATTGAAAGTAATCTTATCAACCAATAACGAGAAGCTGACAGATGAGGCCGTGATTATGGGCTGTCTAGTTCATGGCATTTACATTTATCAAGGCTGACTCATGGGTGAGTGCAACATTGCACTGAAGCACTGCTTGAGCTCAGGAGACACCCAAAACTTGCGCTGCTGACAGCAAAGCTCAGCGCTTTTGCTCCCCCCCCTTTTTCCCCGAGAAGCCCCGGAGTTTTCTCTAAATATAGCTGGGCATGCTCTGCTCAATCAGAGGCCAAGGGAAGAGGAGCCCTTGAAAACCTACAAAGCAGAGTTAATTACAACAGAGTAGCATCTGCATATTCAAGGGGACCTCCGCTAAAGATGTGGGTTTCAGGGGGTAATTAACTGAATACAGCATAATTACAGCTGTCTTGCACTGTTCCCTCAGTTGGGTCAGGCTGTGCGGGAGGTGTCTTGCACTGACAGCCTTCTCTCCCCTTCCAGTGACGAGGTTCGTTAACAAGGATGGCCACCTCCAATCTGTCCCAATGCCCCCCATCCACAGCCAGCTCCGGTCACAACAGTCCGGGTCAACTGGCCAACAAAAGAGAGCTCAGAAATCCTCAGAGACCTCAGGGGCTGTTTGTTTAAAGTGTGATTGCAGGGAAGCAAGGAACTGTTCTGTTCAGTCTTTGGCATGGGGCTCAGATTTCACTAGAATGGTGCTGTTTGTAATGGGATGCACAGAATGACGGCCAGTTCTGGTTTAAATCATGCAAACGGCATCATGACATACATGACATATTTTTAGCTCCAAGGTTTTGAGACATGTCAGGGGCAAAAGGCCAGACCTCAAATGCTTTGTAAAGACAATGATTGCATGTAACCCTGGAAAACACATGGTATTTAACTTATACTCCTCGGTTCTGCGGACCAAGGAGTATAGCAGAAAGCTCAGACTGCAGACATTCATAATCATGCATTGTTGTGTGTTTGTTTGGGGACGTGCTGGGGAATCTGGGTCTCTCAGCATTGTAGATTTGACTCCCAAAAGAGGACGGCCCTGTTGTTGGACAAACATTAGACCTCCTCTCTGGCCAGTCAACAGCTATGCTTTTCGATAGGGAGGAGATTACCAGTATTTATCTTCATTACCACATTAGCCTACTGTCCCTTCGTCACAACCCGTGAGGGGCTGCTGCTCTGACAAACAGAACACACACAGAATGCCCTGGAGTTTCAGAGCTTCACCTTCTGACTTCTGTCCTCATGGAGAACCAAAGTACAGAAAGAGGAAAACTTGAAAATGAACCGTTCTGCTCAAGGCCAGCGTCAGAGCGGATCTACCAGGCTGGCATCTAACTGACTATGGGGGGGCACTATCGATCGTGAACTATTTTCATTTGAGCGACAGAATGGTGCTGGAGTGTGTGAGTGAAGGGGCGGGGGGTTTGGCGACTGGCTGGGGGGGGGGCAATGCCTTCGAATGCCCCCCCTTGATGCCGGCACTGTCTCTGCTTATTACTTATTTATTCAATCTAAAGACTATTATATTGTTAATTAATTGTTAGAAATAACATGATAACTGCTATGTAAAAGTAAGGAGAGTGAGGAACAGAAGTCCAGATTCAGTGGCAAGTCTCCTAAAACTTATTCCACAAACAGTAAGTACAGATATAAATTCATCAATTTAAGTATAGATTTCATGACAAATTCATACTGAAAATAAATGAGTCATTTGCAATAAATAATTGTGGTGACTTATACAACAGACTAACAGGGCCTGATATTTCATGTGGACATGTTCTTCTGTTGTACTGCAGGATGAAGATGCTCTAAATTGTATCCTCGTTACTAATAATCTGGATTCCTGATTGCAGAGTTCTGAAAGATCCTAGAGATGGTGTAGTTTTATTACTGAATTGAGGACAATAAATCTGAGTGGTAATGGGGTTGCATGCATGATGGAAAAAGCTTTGGCTGGCAGCAAATCCCACCACGACACACTTCCTTGGTTCTTAATTTTTAAGCAGGAAGTTAAATTTGAAGCATGCTGGACAACTCTGAGTTAGTTCAGTGGTACAGCTGTTTGAGGTGTAATTGCAGGGCATTACCCTGGAGAGTGGAAGGAGGTGTTTTAACATGCAGAAAACCAGTGAGATAATCCAGTGTCCTTGGTTAGCCAGCTCAATTTCTTAAATACACAAGCAGCACTAGGTTATCCTTTACAGCACACCCATACTGCATGTGTTTTAATTGTTTCATAAGTCGCTCACATACAGGCTCTAGAGAGATCAATTATTATTTTCATCCTGATATTTGCATTTCACTTTATTCATGAACTCTCACGAAGCGAAAAGATTGTTGATTTGTTTTTTTTTCTTTTCTAACACAGTAAAGTGCGGGTAGTGATACCCACATTTTTATTCCAAAGGTTTATAAACAGTTTTATATCACTTACAGCTCTGTCATGACGCTGCATTATAATTGTGAATATTTGTAGTGAGAAGGAGATGTATATTTCACAAAGTTAGTTTAAATACAACTATAATACATTTAAGTGATACTCAGGATGATTTGTAGATGGAATATAATTTATAATGTCAATTTTTATTAAATTATGGGTCAGGTGATATGGGTGATATACCTGTCAAAGTCTTATTATTCTGTGTGACACAGCACTGTGTAGTAACTAGTTCAATTTACTGAATTAAATGTACTTATTTAAAAAATGGATTTGTACTTCTCAGAGTATTTGATATATAGTTAACTACCATACTTTTTTCCCCAGTTCCATTCCATTCATGTGAAGCTGCTAATTCTCTGTTTTTATCCATTCTGTTTGGTTTCTTTTCATTTTCATACCTAAATGACTCAGGAAAGAGAAAAGTAGCCCTGTACTGCATGCCATTGCGCTCAGATGTCAGGTTGGTTCTGACCCTAATATTCCCAGTATCAAGGTGTTTTTTTTTAATTTGCAGATCAGATGTTACAGAACTTTTAATTAACCATGAATATGGTGTAATATGGTGGTATGATATATAATTTAAAGGCAGAATAGAAACATAGATTTCTTTTATTATGATACTGTGTTTAAAATTATTTCAGTTTTTCTATGAGGGCAATGTCTTTCATCATAGCATTCTTGATGCACTCCAAGTAAAAGGGGTCTATATAACACAGAAAAACTCTGAGAACCAGCAGGTTGATAAACACGCAGGAACCATTAGGCGTTTACATGGTTCTTGAGTTGTCAATGTATAAACATACAGATATATTTTGGCAGTAAAGCTTCTAGATGTATCCTGATGTCGATATGATTCATTTCATTAACTCAGTAAGAAACATGCACATTCTACGAAAGGACAGCATGTTCCTTTGTGTCCCACACCTATTGAGCTCTCTTAAATTTGATATGTTTGTCCACTAGCACCTATATATCTGGGTTACCAGTAGCAGTCCTAGAGGGCATTAGTCCAGAACAGATGGTAATACCCTGACTAAAAACACATGATTCAACTCATAATTTACTCACTAGGCTTAGTAAATGTGTTTACGTAGGGAATCTGGCAAACTGTGCTGGACTCCAGCCCTTCAGGATCCATCCTGGACACCGCTACAATGCTCTCTGCCTGGGTAAGGGATTTATTAAGACTTCATCAGGTTATATAATGAAGTTTAAGTGAATAATGCTGTAGAGGATTTCGCCCATTTAAAAGTTTGGTTAGTGAACATCACACCACTCCCTTCTGCTTGTAGGTGTCTATTTTTACCTCACGCTCCTTTACCCATTCAAACTATATTTGGGAGGTTTGCTTGTTAGATAGGCAATAAATAAAATGGTGCAGTGAAATGTCAGATAAAATCATTCAGAAACCCTAAACATTTGATAAGGATGATTAAATAATTTGAGGAATAAAAAAATGCATATAGTACATGGTTAAAGGTTCTTAAATGTTCCTTATTTCTGACGAAAAAACACTTTGACTTGAGGCTACTCTGCTTGATGCTGTTTACAAGGCACAAACTCACAGAGGCATACAGAGCAGCTATAGCACAATCATCCTCATTCTTACCAGCACAATCAAGACTTTTGAATTCTCTAACCAGGCTAAAGTTATACATGGGCTTTCTGCCAGTGACACGTAACTAAATGTGGTCATCTAAGGTTGCTTTTCCTCTGCATGGTATTGGCTTCTCCTAACTCAACTCACATTTTTAGTTTTGCATGAGGAAAATATAGCACCTACTACCTGAATAGGTACCAAAACTTACTATAGCTTACTATTATACACAGCATGGGATACCTCCAAACATCCTGTACAAACCTGCCATTTTTTGAACCACCAAGCTACTGCAGAGAATGCAGATTTTCTATCCACTGACAGAGTCTAAGATCAGTTTGTTGTGACAAAAAGCCAAACAGAGAATGAAAAATGCCATTCCTTCAGTATTCTCCATTGCTACTTTGTTTGTCGTGTTGAAGGTGAAGTCAGGACAGTTTCTTGCAGTGTCACCAGCTACATCAAGGTTCCAACTGTAGTGGAAAAGGAATGAGGTACCCAGTAACAAAAAGTGAAGAGAGTTGAGTCAAACCAGTACAATGCAGAGAAAAACAACTTATGAGGATGCACAGCAGGGGAATCTGTGTGGCTGGTGTTCCCCTTGCCTGTGCCAGAAAGGGATGTACATGTGGCAAATGACGCGTGCATAATGGTAGTAGGCCAGTCAAAACAGATGAAGTGAGAATTTGGGTGGGCCAGCATGTCCACCAGTGGATGACATGGGCCGTCCTCGTAATAAACCATTCTGCCAGCTTTCAGATGAGCCAGACTTATGTCAGCATATGTAGCTCACCAAACACACTGTCATGCCCTTCTTCCTGTATATTTTTACACAATGACAGCACACAAGAATCTCAGCAGAGAGGGAATAAAAATCCACAAAAAATACCAATAGGCACCAATAAGCACAAACAGACAAACCATCAACCTCAGTGACAGAACCAATAAAAAACTCAATTTCAGCTGAAGGGCGTTGCTTTTCCCAAACAGTCAGAACTTCGTAAGTTTGTGTTCAGTGAGAGGAACTATGGCAAAATGTTTGTTTTTACCACAAATCACAAACTAATGCACATGGTCACAGTTTTACTGCACTATGTAAAACTTACTAAATGGCTTTAGATAGTCTCTCAGTGGCCTAATTAAATGTCTAAGTGGCAGTCACTCAGTCAACACCACCTTTGGAGGTGTGGGGTCGTCCCTGTTCAATATAATTAAAAAAAGAACAGTGCTTCCATGTGAGTGAAATATACACCAACACAATTATTGCCTTTCATTTATTCTCTTTTGGTAAATCTTTGGAAAACAATTTCATCTGTATCAATTAAGTTTTGTGATTCTGATGTTGATTTTTCAGTTTGGCTCCTGGCTCTGCCTGTATGCTGCCAGTGTTAAAGGAAGTCTTGCAATAAACTGTCTTTGAGACACTAAAGCAAGTGTACACCTGTATTAAGTGGAGAAAACCGGTAGCTAGTTACACTTAAGTAAAGACAATGGTAAACATGCAATCAATTGCTCATTCAATTTCTCCACCCATTTTCTGTGTCATCCTTTCTATGTTGTTTCTACCTAAAACTGGTCCAACATTCTTAGTAAGTGAGTAGGTGGCCCTAAAAGTCGCACATGAACTCACCATAGCATAGCACAAAGTGTGAACAATTAAATTCTTTCTTTGCATTTAACTCATTCTCCAGGTTAAGCAGTGGGCAGCCAGCGAAGGGTGTCGGAAGCAGTTTGTCAGGACGCTATCTTGCTCAGTGGTGCCACTGACAGTCCTGGGATTCAAACCCAAGGCCTTCTGATCGCAGGGGCACACCACCATTTTCTCCCAAATAATGACTTCCAGCGAAGATTCTCATTCAGTGCCCGGCATCTTACTACTGAACCACAGAGGGAGCACATGAGACGCTGACTGACTGGGGTAAGTATGTTCTTTCTAGCCTATGACTGTTTTCCCCACCTATCATTCGTCCCGGCTGAAAACCTGTGCACTGTGTTCAGTAGTTGAATGTAGGTAAACTCCACTTTACACTCAAATTATTCTAAATACAAACAAATAAACTTTCATGATTATGCCTGAAACTGAAACATCCATGAGACATTCATGTCAGTTATGAATACAAGAGAGTTTTTTGGTCTTAAAAGAATGTAGGATCAATCCATCCAGGCTTTAACCCTTTGCTTTGTGAATTATGACAGAAAATACACGTGATTTCCATATTAAAATTACACAGATAACTAAAATATAAAAAGTAGGGATATTTTGCTTTTTGTTGCCATATTCATGCAATAATGCAAAATCTTTTCACCCAGATGCAGAACTGGACTGAGAATTTGGAAGTCTTGAACTGCTCAAGCTTTTCCTGAACAATTTTTGCAGTGTAGTGGAGAGCATTATCCTGCTGAGAGAGGCCACTGCCATAAGGGAGTACCACTGCCATGTTGGACTTGGTCTACAACAGTGAATCAATCCCAGACCCAAGGTTTCCCAGCAGAATATTGCCTAGAGCATCACACTGCCTATTAAACTCTGGGCCCATGTGCATGCCGAAAAAATATGACAGCCCAGGACTGTATTATGTGGATATTCCTGCATGTAATGGGATTCATTATCTTAGATGTACTTCAGGATAATATCCAAGGAATTGTGCAAAGAAGTATAGTGTCCTGCACTAGTGCCATCAGAGCTGGGATTAATACTGATACTGCAGTATCTGCTCTTCTGGATGAGTAAAGGATACAGTTTGAAACTGAAACTACTGCCCATTTTCATATCTGTCAGCTGGGGAGAAGCTGCGATGGAGAGGGCAGCGTTTGAGCTGATCGCAGGAAGAGAGCTCAGAGGGATTTCGACTAGTGTCCATCTGTGATGGCTCTCCTCCACCTCTCCTCAACACCGCTAATGAGAAACACACAGTGCCAGGCCAGACACCCACACCACCAAACACAGCTGTCCCCCCAATCCCTTAACTGTCCACTTCCACAACCAGAGATGAGCACCATCCTGAGAATTTAAAGCCCTACTTATTACACAGGCAGACTTCTCACCAGATTGTATATTGGAATGCAAGGCCACAGTTTACTCGTTTCTTTTTTGTTTGTCTTGTTTTGTTTACTGCGTGGCAGCAGGTGCAGCTTGTGGGGGCCACGACCCATGGTCGCCATGAAAACAGATGCAAAACAGGTACGACGTTGAGTTTGATTATTGCAGAACAAACACGGGCTCTCAACATTAATCAGCAAAGACAGTACAGTATAAAGGCCTCCTCTCATACACATATGGAACATGTTACATTTTTACAGTAAAGTCCTGTCCCCTCTTATGTATTTATGTTTTCAGCCTGTTTATCCATGCAATGAAAAAAAACACCATAAACATACCCTGTGAAACATCTCAGCTGAAACACAGGGGTCCACTTGCTTATTTTTATTTTGTTTGCTCTCTTTTTGTACTTTAGAACACCACAATGACAAGGAGAGAAAAGAATTAATGTTTCAGGTTGGCCAAATTAATAGCAGCAAATGTACATTCTTTCAAAACAATTCTGTTTCCTCATATTTTATTTGCTGGATGACATGTTTGTGGTGAATAAGAAGGGATTTATGTGTTTCAGTATATAATAAGCTCTTTATTGCACTCTAGGCTTAAAGGAGCAGGGTCTACAGAGAGGTTGCAAAAAAGCCTTGTTTTTTTTCAAAGGCTTCTCACACAGACCAGAGACAAGCATGGGTGCCAGGGGCATTTTATCACGAACCTCCCACTATACAGCTTTGATGCCCCTAGCACAAATCTCTGACATAACTCAAAGCAGGCCATAGGGGTGCAATGCAGACTCATCCGTGACAGGCCAGGTCCGTCCGTCAAAGTTGTACGGGTCTAATAATGTCTCTGTGGCCTTGTTAGTCATTCAGAAGTCCAGTCACTAAAACATGACTGATTGTTTATCACACAGTTCTCAAGAAATGAACTGTGTGGGTGTGTGTGTGTGTGTGTGTGTGTGTGTGTGTATGTGTGTGAGTGAGTGTGTGTGTGTGTGTGTGTGTGAGTGAGTGTGTGTGTGTGAGTGTGTGTGTGTGTGTGTGTGTGAGTGAGTGTGTGCCACAAATCATGTACCACGTTGCACTCATAAGTCTTCAGCAGTGATGGTAAGTGTTTGAAAAAGTACCATGACAACATCTCAAGGCATCAGCATAGCTCAAAGACATTTACGCTGAAAGACAGAGGGAAAAGAATGGACGACCTCCACTAAAAGAAAAAAAATTATATTTTCAGATGCAATTTCTGCTGCATAATATTTGACATGCTTGACACCCATACAAATAAAAGAATATTAATTTACAGCTGTACATCAAAGTTTGACCATCCCTGGTCTACAGTTTCTGCAAATGTAATAATAATGAATGATTTATATTTATTTGTTGTATTCAACGAACTGGGAGGAAAAATGATAAAAATTTCAAATGTGCCATCGTTTTTGCACAGGCCACATTTTTGTTTTTTCCAAATATGTTAAATTCATCAAACAAACCGTAAATGTGTGTTTAGAGTACAGTAGGCACACTTATATTCACTAAGAAATCAACAAATTTGACTGAGGCACCCAAACTTTGGCATTTGACTGTGTGAGTTAATTAAAAGAAATTCAATAAAAATACAATTTACATGGAATGTTAACTAAAAACGCTCACTTTTCCTTTCAATTAAAACAGAAGGCATCTTGTTTAGGAAGTTCATTATAACCATTTAACACCTCTAATAATGCAACATGCAAAAAACATGCCAGAGCACCTTAGTTATACACAACTAGCTAAATGACAAATTAGAGTTGAAGTGAGAGTCATACGAGAGCGAAGAGATCTGCTTAGCCAGGTTGTTAGCCTGGGTCATTAGTGAACTGGCCTCCATGTTTTCTCTTGCCAGTGAACTCCAGGAGGTCAATTGCTTCCAAATTACTCACCATTGCTGGGAAAACACTGAAGAGATCATTAGTACCCTCGCTCAGTCCGGGCGATTAACTGCATTCTAAGAAACAGTTAAATGACTGGGCTACCAATATTGCAATTAGTCCAATATGTGCACCGAATGGAAGATGCCTTCAAGGCAATTGTGGGACACACTGTTACACTGCAGTGGCAACAGCTAAACACTACTCTTGCTAGCACTAATTCTGCTGTCAAGCTCACTTTGGGTTTGGGGAATGTGATATTCTAAAGTTAATCCTATAGTCCTGACCTAGATTAGATGGAGACTGGAGGCCTAATTGGACAGAATATAAAGGAGACATTAAACGTTTGATATGATCCGTCAAACTTCTCTGATCAAATAACTGTAAACATTACTAGATTACTAGTTTACGAAACATGTAAAGTGGTTTGTGGAGCTAGGAGGCTACAAATGAACACAGAAAACTATTGTTTATAAAATGTTACATCTTAAGCTTTCCACCCATTAAATACAAGTTGAAGCAAAGAATCTACGCTCAAATGATCTCAGGTTTTTCTATTTTAGATCCAGGCTTCCATTATTAATGCAACATGACTGAAGATAATTAACTTTAACATTTCAAGGGAGCACATATTTCACACCCCCAGACAGCGTGGAGTTGGCCCAGACACTTTGAGACTTCCATCCTGTGCTGGTTAGTACTGAATTTGCCAGTAAGGAACATTTGTTTTTCATTAGGTTCTACACGTGCGCTTAAAGCTACCATGCCTTCCGTCTCAATGCATTTAAATGAATCCACTTCAAATGCACATAATCCACAGAACCACAAAATTGCGCTGAGCAGCCTTGACTATTGTTTTTTGGAAGCCATGATTTGTGTAGGTTTCTGTGAACTGCATTGCAATCCATTGGGATTTTCTGGAAATCCTACTAAGGTCATCTATGCTTATGCGTTTGGAAATATGCACAAATCTTAAACACCGGTATGTACTCATCCTGTGGTAAATCCATTGTGTCATTTGGATGTCTGTTTGCAGATCAGTATTTGAGGACCTACACTGAATCACACTGATAAGAGATTTTACTTTTCAATTTATCTTTGAACATGATATAGGATTTTTTTGCCGTTGTTTATAATAACTTGAGGGGAGTGCGTACTCTAGCTACCACTGAAGGCTAATCTCAACTGAACAGACATGGAGCAGACCAAGGGGGGTCCAGGGAGCAAAATTAAAAAAGATGAGCAAAAGATTGAGAGAGAGAGAGAGAACCATGAACATTGGAAACCCGAGGATGGAAGAATGAGGTGAGACAACCATTGAATATATGTTAGCTGGGGTCATAGCACATGTCACAAAGAATTATAAGCACTGCCTTGTTTAACCATAATGTCATACTCATTCCCAATTTAAATTGATCATTTCATTTAGAGGGCAGAGTTCATTCCCTCCTAGTGAATTATTCAGCTCTTTACTGTGACCTTTCCAGGAGCGATCTGTTAACGACTGCGCAGGGAAGAGGAATAGCAGGACAGACTTTTAGTACAAAAGAAGAATTAGGGAGAGCGAGGAATGGAAGCGAGGAGATACAGTTGAAATGAAAAAGACCATCTCAAAATAAAGTGCACTGCTGGTGATAAAAAGGAGGTGTATATTAGTAGTGCGACAGAGAGAGAGTCCTCTTAACAACACCAACAGCAGAGCAACTCTCTGGAGGCTAGCATCAACAGCCATGGCTGACGTTGCCCGCCCTGTCACCCAGGAGAGAAGGATGGAAGTAAAAAAAATGTCAGTGAGCTTGAACTACATTTTATTTATGCAAATAATAATAACAACAATAATTTGTGTCATGTTTAAAATTGTTGGATTAGATATCTATATATAGTTCTGTGAAAACTGTTTAAAAGGAAGCACTACCCTATAACACATTTAGAAAGAAAGGTCTTAAAGGTCCAGTTCTGTACTTTAAGTAAGTTAGGAAAGAAGATCCACTACATTCCCAAAGGATCGGGGCATATTTGCATTTCTTTCATAACTAAAGTATTAATAAGGTCAAAATGGAATGTACAGAGGCAGTGCAATTTAAACCATATATCTGCAATGCAATTTGGCATAATTATGCTCCCTAACAAAAGGTTCAGAAGACATAGCTTTGTGGGAACCACCACAGTGACATGGAGGTTTTATTTTTGACAGTGTAGAGTCACACAGGTGTACATAAAACTTGCAAAATCCAGATCAAATTACATTTTGTTGATTGGTACACATCCTCAACGGAGTACACATTCATATATGGAATTTGCTTTTTATATACACAGCTTTTGTAATTTTGGCACATAGATTATAATTATTTGATGAGCTTTGGATTTTGGGGCATAAAAAGAAAATATGAAACAATAAATGTCCCATAACTTTTACCTAAGGCCATATTTTATTTTATTTTTTCCAATTCACATAAACAGTAATTGTATATCAAAATGTGCAGTAGTGTCATCTCTGTTGAGGATGCTTTACTTAATTCCTGTTCGAAAATCAACAAAGCATGTTATCTAACCGGGGGTTCCCTAAATTCACATCCAAGCTGAGAACCATTACGAAACTGTTGTTATTAAAGGTGTACACTTAAGCTCCAACATACACTCATCCCTGTCAACCATTTCCCTTACCCTCCACCCTATCTCTCTCACGTCCTCTTACCTCCCCTCATTCTCTCTCTATACACCTGAGTCACTGTCACAGCCCTCTCTCACCTTACCTTCACACCCGCACCTCCCCGCATCACTGTGCATATTTTTCACCCTGTCTGCCAGCATTCTTCCCTGCTGTCTTAATTAAGCCCTGAGGGGTGGGGAAGGGGGGGGGACTTCCTGTCAGCCACATTCTACATATGTTGGCTCTACCAAGTGTATTTCAGCTTTCACTTCAGGAAACACTATAAATAAATAAAATATAAATGTGCTGAAACTAGAGTGTGAATTTTCCCGAAGAAGAACACAGTTGAGCTTGGCAGGTAAGAGTGAAACCCAGCCTCCACGACAACAAGCAATTGCAACATATTGCAGAGGATCACAGATACATACATTTTTAACAGGAATCTAAATGGAATCAGTTCAATTTTAGGGCGTGGTATTTAGCACATATAGAGTGCCAGAAAGAAGAAAATAAAACAGTAGAACACTATCTGAATGTTCCGTGACATATTGTAATGTTTGTAACTTATTTTTGAATTAAGAAGATTTAATTGATGCTCATGTGACAAATGCTTTGCTGATTTGGTATTGGGTGTGTTAGGAGTTGTCGCTTGCACCTTTTTGATGGAAAATCTGAAAACTATAAACGCAAAATTGTAACATATTATCAAGAATAAAGACAAAACATCAGTAATCTACGGCTTATTCTCCCCTTTGTTTTCCTCAATACATCACATTATGATAATTTACTGAAATATTTAGGTTAAGGCTACAAAAAAGGATGCAAGGCTCATTTGTCGGCCCCTGTGACAAAGAAGCAAACACACTTATCTCCCACATACTCGTCTTGCTGAAGGCAAAGGCAAATACTGCATGATGAAGGTCTGGACTCATGGTCAGAGCTCATCAGCACCTGTTCATTTCTGTGTCCACAGCAGACTATCGTAACAAGCAGGCTTCCTGTGACCCTGAGGAGGGAGAGCGGAGGCCTTATCAGAGGGCCTGACCCCGGCCCCGGCCAAGCTAAGATAGCAGCTCCCCCCGGGAAAGGCCTTCATGCTCCTGGAGAAACAAACATGCCTCCTATCACAACACTGAGTCCAGAGGATGGCCCCAGGTCCCCCGATCTCATTTAGCCTGTGCGTGTGGCTGGGCCGATGCTAGCATGGTTCTGTCCTGATACCAGGGTAATCACTTCAAGATGACCTTGCAGTGCCCTGCCCCTGAAGGTTAGTGAACAAATCCTCCCAACATGAGCTCAGCTGGTCTTGATCTTACTGACCAACAGTCTCCATAGTGCATGACCTCATGGAAAAATATAGCAAATCCAAAATGTGTATTTTATGAGGGTCAGCTGTCATATTATTGACTACACTGAAGACAACTCGAATTCTCAAAAAGAGTCATGTACAGTACAGGGCAAAAGTCCGAGACAATCTTTTCATTCATATAAATTCCTGTCAAAATTCCCTTTTTATTCTCTTTTCAGCAGCAGGGAATAAACCCTTTTTAGGTGTTCAGCTGTCCACCCTTTGCTTTTATTCTTGCTTGGTTTCTGTTTTTCAAAGGAGTCTGCAGGGATGTTGCCAGGTCACCAGGTCTTACACAATTCTTCCATTTGCTCTCTATTTTTTGATCTCCAGTTTTGGAAGCTTGTTTGTTTTTTCACTTATTTTCCTTTGACTTAATCTTCCTCATACAGGCGGATTATCTTCTATCAAATAAAAACAATTAGCCATTTTAGATGCTAATGAGAAAAAAAAAGGAGTGTGTGTGGGTATCTGCTTAAAAAAAAAAACTTTAAAGGGGAACATAACAGTGAGCAACGTGGAAACAGCTTTTGACGGAAGACAGACACAGTTATAACTGGTTGGTTTTAAGAGTGGAAGCATAGAAGAAATGTAAGGGCAGTAAAATGCACAAAAGGAAAGAGTAGACATTTTAAATACTGATAGTAGACATTATGTTGATATTTATAAGTTTTATAATAAATAATGGTAATAATGTCACAATATGTTCTGAGTATACTATAGATATTATCAATACAAAAAACACAGCCTCTTTTATTATAAAGAGAGCATAAATAGTAGGGACGTAAGAATGCATTAAAATATAGTGATGCAAAAATGTGACGCTTGACAGTGCCTCATGGAGAATATGTATTCTGTTAATTATGATGTTTTATGTAATTATATTGTTTATTTTGGTCAACCGGCACCAAAAAAGTCAAAAATGGTTTGGAAATAGTCTTTTTTGTTAGGGTTAGGGTTAGGGTTAGGGTTGTACATGTCCTAGCTGGAATTTATTAGAACAATTTATTAGAATAGTGTTTTCAGTCTTACTTTGGTGTATATATTGTAAGTATATCGAATTATGAGCCTCTAATTGTCTGAACTGAATCATGAGGTGACTGTATCGCTATACCCTAATGAATAGCCCTGTTAAAATGGATTGAGTGCAGCACAGTGTGTGTAATTTGTACTATTTTTCATGGTATCTATTATTTATTTTTATTTTTTTTTTGTGTGCGGATGGTACCTTGCTCAAGGAAACCTCAAGGGTTACACCAGCAGTATTGAGATTCAAATCCACAACCTTTTGATTGCAGGGGCACTGCCCTAACCACTCGGCCATCACCTGCCCCAACAACTGATACAACATAGGATATAATAACTGACAATCATGGCCTTGAATGTCATGCATTACAAAACATCTAAACTGGTAAAGCGGTTCTTTAACCATCTCCTTTACTGCGGAGCCTTTAAATAAGCCCCCCTTAGCTCTTTCAAGAAACTGCTTTGTTGGCCTTATTGTGTTACCAAAATCATCTGCACATAATATAGATGCAACACTTACTATGTCCCTGGCTCATTTCATACATAATACTTCCACAAGTATTCTGCATCTGAAGCAGTTGCTTCTACCATCATCCCTCCCTCTGGTACTATGGACCACCAGTGGCCTTCCTGATTTAACACTTGGTTATATCAACATATCCCTGGGAACCGTCCTGGCAACAGAGAAAAACAAGACCATGCAGTCACCTTTTCACAAAACAGAACAGACTGCTCATAATGCATCTTCTTAATGAACAGAGATGGTGGTAAGACTGAAACTATAACCACTACCTGAGATGCCAACTGTCTTTTTAGGAACAATTCCTGTGGGCACCATTTCAGAAAAGCATTTGCTGTACTGTACATTCTGTGCACTTTTAGGAAGGTGACTTTGGCTATCACTTTGACCCAGTATGTTAATGGTGTGTGGTAGTGCTGATGGGCAGTAGCTGGCTGCTCCGCGGCTGGGCGGTCGCTCTGTTGTTGTTTTTGAGCAGGCAGAGGACCGGCTGTCAGGGGAGACGACCCGGCTACTCCAGGGGAGCACCTGCTCGGTTGCCAAGGAAACAGCAGGTGCGGTCTGAGGGTGGGATGGGGGGGGTTCAGAGATCAGAGTCTCCAGAGAGCCTGGTGAAATGTGGAAGTGCAGGACGTGAGTGAACTATAAACGTGCTGACAGTATCAGCGGAGAGAGGGCCATAACATCAGGCCAGGTCCACAGAACCCAGAGGACAGACACTACTCAGCCTGCATTACAATGTCAACAGCAAGATGTTAATGACGTGGAGGTGCTGCTGCTGCAAAACGTGCTAGAAATGGCATATAAAAGGTCATCTGAATAATCCCTGGTGAAGCCCAGCAAATTTAAGTCAAAATCTTCAGCCAGAAAACAAGGTTCGGTTATGCTCCCATTATGCCTGCAAATACTGTATGATTAACTGAGAAATGTTCACAGCGCAGCCTGGCAGTTGTTGTCAAGTTTAAATATTTTCCATTAGATAAACATCTGGCATGACAAAAAAGTGAAAAAAAAATACAAAGTGTGGAATGTAGTTGCTCTTGGACCTAAATGGTGATCTTTCCATAATCCTTAATCATCAGATACATCAGTGTCGTGCCAGTTTACACTGAAAAAGAACTTCAAAATACAGTTCATTCAAATAAAAATGAACTAGTTCACATTCATAGTTCATTTTTTTTATTTTGAACAAAGTTCACAGCTCAAAAATGAACTAGTTCACGTTAATTTTTTTGTTTGTTTATTTTTTTTTTACATTTTCAATACAACGTCCTTCTATCTGAACCTCCCTCAAGCTTCTCCTTCTATCTGTCATACGACTCAACAATCAGACATGTTATATTAAAAACCAATTTTGAGGTTGAGAATAGATCTTACCACTTAAGCAACGCATCTTTGTAGCAACGCATCTTTGATTCTTTGTAGTGAATCAGAAGAGCTCCCTTCAAGTGAGAGCCGCTCCCCACTTTTTCATCAACACACAAAGAATTCATATTTGCCAAGTTAGGCTAAAACATAAGGCTATAGATGATAATAGACTAAGAGCCGTTTGGGAGCAGAAAGAACCGGCTCTTATTTGGGAGCCGTGCCAGAAGAGCCGGCTCTCTGAAAAGAGCCGAATGTCCCATCACTATAGCCTGCAAACACAGAACGTGAACTGCGTTCAGTCTCGCGAGAGTGAATGTCACTCGCGGTTACGTTCATAATTTGTAAACCGACTCGTTCAGTTCAGCGTTCACGAAAAATAGGAACATGCTCAGTGTGCTCAATGAACACTGAGATACATCTATTGTATCAAGTACTAAGATTGGGGTATTTCAGAACACTCAGTTTTAACTTTGTCTGATCTTACAGACCACCTCATATTTCAACACAGAGCCTCTCACTCTGCAAGTCTAGGGGAAGTAGAGGAGCTTTTGTTTCCAGCATTCGTCACTGTTGTAAACAATATGTTAAACTTCTTACAAGTGAACATCTGAACTCATCCATCTGCTGTGTGCAAATGTGGCATTTGTAACATAAATTATCATGATGATGATTTGACAGCTCTATCAAACTTGGCTTTGATGAAACTTTTGTTAAAATGCATGTTAAGATCTGACTGATGCTCCCAAGTGGCGCAACTGTCTAAGCATTGGCCCAATCATCAGGAGATTGTGAGTTTTATCCCCAGGGTACTGCAGCCATGTGTGACCAGGATGTTCCGTGTTTGGAATTGGAGACAAGCAAATTGGCCAGAAAATCGAGGAAAAAAAAAAAATTAATAAAAAAAATAAAAATAAAATAAAATATATACATACATATATACATACATATATATATACATATATATATATATATATATATATATATATGTGTGTATATATAAAGGTTTGATTGATGTTTCCAGATCCCATATTTGCTCGGTAACTAAGCTACTATAAATAGTAGCTATCATTTTAGGTGTTCCTACTGACTTTCATGAAGAACATGGTCACAAATTCTGGCCGTAGTGTTTTAATTCTTTGCCACTCTGTCTCTGAGACTTTAAAGCTACATCTATAGCACAAATTGCACAAAGAACTTGTTCTCCTTTGCTGACTGTAATGTACTTACTGATTCAACAGAAATACTTTAGAGATACACATACAGTATATGCTTACATAAGACATTTAATTTTCAGGATTTCTTTTGGGGGGAGGGTGGGGGGGTGTATTAAGGCGCATGAGGAATAGTGTATTCCCCAAAATCTGCAGAGATTAAATCCTTTTGCACAAGCTCATTGCCGGGTTTTACACTACACTGGCCAGCGTGAGTCCCTGCCTCCACTGAAATGGTGGTCACTCTGCTGATCCCCCTAACGAGATTTAAAATAACACACACGCATCAGACCACTCTCAATCAGAGCGTTATCAAATTAATCTTTCAATGCGGATTCGTTGATGAGGATCTTAGCATTGGATAATCCTCTCTCCCTGTTGAGGTTTTACAAATGTGATTATCCTGTTTGAATGGATTCTGGCATGTTTGTTGGGTGTTAAAATTACATGCATAATGCAAGTTGACACATGCTGGTGGAAATGTATATATTTAAGGATTTTCCTAAATCCTTAAATCCTTAAACTGTCAACTTGCTGATACTAAAGTCAACTTACATTTTATTCCCCCGTTTTTACTTTTTTAGTTCATCTTTCCTTAATAATGTTAAGCATTATTCATCATATCATTAAAAGGATATTCTTCTTGTTTTCCTGTAATCTTCCATCAACATGTAATAATGCATCCAGCAGGAGAGGAAAAAATAATATTAACCAATATTATCATGTTTTACCCCCTCCCACCCCTGAGCATAAATGCTCAGCTTGTTCAGAAACCCTCCCTAATAACACGTTTCATTCTCTATTCCTCACAATGGAGAAGTAAAATGAGCCGTGATTTCCGATTTAAAGTCACCTGGGAGAATTACTGTCACAGTCAAGGGAAAAAATGCCATGTTCATAACCAGCACTGTCTAAATGACATATGAAAGTAATTGTTAATTATCTGTAAGTGAATTTCAGATTTCTATTTTAATACACAACATAATTTTATGAATAGTCGGCTGAGGTGTTTTAATCCTTTCGGTTTTTAAAAAAGTGCCTTTTTATTGTATAAGTGTCAGCATTTATTAAGTAGTTCCGCTATGAATCAGTGTGTGAGGAGGAAACTGTCTTGGTTGCTTACGAATGAATTTCAGTGTGGTTAAATATATACCTGACACACACATAAAAGAGCCTCCCCAGAATAAAGCAGGCAAAGACAGAATCCATTACACAGCTATATTTAGCATCGATAACGCATATTGAGTAATGGAATTGAGTGGAAGATTCATTGCGAAACACATTATGATTTAATCAAACGGCACAAAATTATATTCATTATTCTCTGACAAAAGGCCCCTTCATTTTCACTGTCATGTTGGCAAGCAGGCACATGGTGCTTCCACCGCAGAGGCAATGTGATGGCTCCAGAACTTCCACAGAGAAGCCACGAAGGTGAACCTCCATATGTTAATGACTTTGGAGAGAGGTTATTCATCTTCAGCATAATGCAAAAATCTATTCTTCATCTTTCAATGGTGAGAGCTGCACATGCAGACGCCCACAAATACATACATTCACATGGCAAATAAGTGATGCGAATCAGATATGGCTCTGTTTCTATACACTCCAGTTCAGAGCAGAACTCCACAATATTGTCTGTTATTGTAACAACAATACAGATATTGCAGAAGACTGCAATATGCAAATTTACCTCTAACTAGTCACTGTGTTTCTTACAGGGTGACCAATTAGAGCTCCAGGCGAGTAATTGGGTGTTTTGATTTATTGAGGTATTCATGTAATGCAACATTATTTTGGTGAATATTTAAATATTGAAAGCAATGATTCTCAAGGCGTTTTTAAAGAGCAAGTGTTCTACATGTTCCCTCTATTTAATGTTTTTATGATCTGTGGGTTTGCGCACCAAAAGTACAATTAATAATTTATAAAATAATTTAATTGAAATATGATCATAATTTATTCACACATGTCCATTTCCAACTTCTGTTTATCCATTAGAATTAAAAAGGCTGTTTTTTGTTACTATGCTTCATATGCTGATGTATGTAAATCATCACTCTTCTGATTGGCTCTATATTGCAGCTCGTTCAAAAGGCAGAACAGGGCTGAAACCCTACTTGGAACTTCAGCATGAATGTGTGGGGCTAAACTGCTAAAGACAGAATTAGAAGATATCTGTAAATGTGATGGGTTTGTGACATCACAAAAACAATTATTTGTATATATGTCATTTTTGCAGCTTAGTTTGCATATATTGACTATTGATGGGGTAGTGACGTTTTGAAACTTCAACAATATTTACTTACTTCAAGCCTTTTTAATTCTAGAAAAGTGACAGTATGAGCCTTTTTAATGCACTGAAGGTCATTGTAATCACAATTTATAGCAGTATAATCACAATCTTACTGTTTTGTCCAAATATTAATATACTTTTCACAAACATAAAATGCAGCAGATACAATACATATATATACTACAGACATCTATTTGTGCAAAATACCTTAAGAAAATAAGCCATTTATTTAGATTCTGTTGCAATTATAGAAGTTAAGCAGAATTTATGTTAAATGGGTAAACAAAATCAATTTAAAAAATAAGTTACTGTTACTCTTAAAATTTAGAAGTAATATTTAATTTCAATATTTGGTCGATTTAAATATGAATCAATAGTGCACCTCTTTCTCAAGAAGTTTTCACTAAAAGAGGCATTCCACGGTTGCATGTTCACAGATAAATCTGAATAGTGAGTAAAACAACAGCATTTGTTTTGTAGACATTGTGACCCCTGGTTCCTGTCACCACCAATGTGAAGAAATCAGTAAGTGTTATGAGAACCATTCCACATGAAACACTCTGAATTTTACTTTTTTTACATCTCATTGTTTAAACTGTGCAGAAATGTGGAAAAATTAGTGGAATAACAAAAAAAAGTCCCAACAAAAATAAATATGATATCTCTCATAATTCCTGTTACCAGCTGAGCCCACTGGAAGACAGTGGTCCATACGTAATGGTGATAGGGTAAACTTTTTAGGTACAAAAGTGGCCGATTAATTTTATTGGCTCATTGAAAAACAAAGCTTGGACTACTGCCCTGACATTACAGCTGCCAAAGTTGTACTGGAGTTACACATCTATCATTTCATTTCTAGTTTACTTGGTGTAAGCACAAAAACACAAATGTCGGAGAAGGTATGATTACAACAAAAGAAAGAATAAAAAGCTCTTTTGAGAAAGGGACAGGATGACTTAATTTGCTGCTTTCAGCCTGAGTTAGTGATGTTTACACTAAAGCCACTGGGTCTCTGTTCGGCTTGGCACGGTTCAGGACGCAGCGGCATGGAGCCCGTCGGCGGTGGGACGTCCAGGAGGGGGCACTGACTGGCAGTGCGCGAGTTGCTTTCATTGTCAGCACAGTTCACTTTTCTCGGAAAAAACGGTCCTAATATTGACTTATTCTCTGTCACGGATTGAAAAAACAGAGAGGCTAGATACTGTAAAAATTTCACAACGATGGACTGTCATACTGCACCAGACAGTTTCCGTACACTACTGTACTCCGAGTGCCATATGTTTAACCTTTAAAAAGTTGAAAGCAAGCGTAAGTGAAAAAAAAAATGTACTCATTAAGCTCATTGTGGAAAGGAGAGGAGAAAATGATATGCCTCTGTGAATCCGTTTAAATGCTTCAAAAGAGCACAGTTGCCTCTGGATTGCAGCGTCTGCTATATTTTCACTGTAAATTGTCATGCTGGAAGAGACGTGTTGTTTTAAGTGCTCCAATAACAACGTTCTACACAATGCTGTAAATCATAATCACTAATAAACTCCTGCAACAACTATCAATTCAGAACTTGAGCATCAGCCAAAGCAAAGCTGACACCACTTCATAAGGAAGTGCTCCGAGCATGTGGCAAAGACTTAAGTTTGGCCCGGAGAGAGCAAGGGGATAAGAGAGCATTTGTCTGCGTGGGTTCTCCACTGGGAGAAAAAGCTGCACATCTACTGCGTTTGAGCCTAGAACCATTTCACTCACTTCCTGTGGCAGCGGCCCAAGGCTGTCTGTATGCAGAACTGGACCGCTAGGGTCAGCATGCTGTGGTCTAGTGCTTCTAGGGTCATGTGTGGGTCTAGAGGCTGGCGGCACTCCTATAGAGGCTCCTGCTTCTCTAGTCGAGGCATATGAGGAGGGAGAGTGTGGTCAGCGAGATCCGTGAGTAGCTTCATTCTAATGCCCAAGATTTAAACAATAATAAATTAGGCAATCCAGAAGCAGCCTTTTCCTTCATCCCACTACGGCCCTACATGAGGCCTAAGGCTAAATGTGAGACCGGTTCTACCTATTCTTTTATGTTAATCGGGACCCCGGCTGGCTAAACAGGCCCGGTGAATAGGAACCACATGTCCAGCGCTGTACAGACAGCACAAATTGCTCTTTCATTCGGTGGACATCAGGTCCCTGAGAAACTGCAGTCAAAGTCAGTCCTTAGAATAATAGTTGGAGGGCCTTGTCTGCCCTCAGACATTTAATGGTTAGAAGCCCTACTCACCTCAGGCCCCGTGTGCTCACTCAGACACTCTGGAGGGGCTGGGGAATCATTTACACACTCTACTGTAGGCGTGTTCAGCCGACCCACAAAGCCCAGAGCTACACAGTACAGGTGTCTAAGTGCTCCCCCTATACACCACACAAATGTGGCCATTGTATCCCTGCTGTTGCCATTAGTGTGGCTGGAAAGTAGAAATGCAACTGTAATGTCAAGTCAAAGAAACAAGTGTTGCGATCTAAAGTGTTGCAACTCTGCAGTACAAATATATATATACACACACACATATTGTGTACATTAACAAGAAAGAATGCAAGGACAAAAGTTTTTAATTATTCAACTTGAGGTATTTGTACTATTTAAACATAGTCAATTCAGTACACAATTAACCTTATAGTTTGTTATGGAGTAAATTATATTTGCACCATGACTAACAGCAAGCGAGTAATGTTAAAACCTTCCAGAATGGAAGTTCTTAAACTGACTAAGTAAAAATGCAAAAAAAAAAAAAAAACAGTATGCGAACATTTTAGCCACGTATCTATGTTCATGTGATCTTGAAAGATGGACTGGTAGGACTGGAGAGGGAACTAAATCAAGTTTGTTTAATATTTTTGTTGCCATTTTTTGCGCATCTGATTATTTGAATTTGTTGAAAAGATATTGTTGTGTCCTGTTTATGGGGAGAAAAACTTAAAAAATGTTTTTGCTCTGTTCTTATCATTGGTTTGCATACAAACAAAATGACAGAAGTGTATATTTAAAACTTGCAGAATGTAAATTGAATGTAAACGTAGTTCCCTCAAAAAAAAAAGCAAAAAAAAGTTATTTTCAATTTACCTATCTTACATGTGGTTGCACATATCAGCACAATTTTTGCCAACAAGCAAAGTTAGCGATTGTGTTGTGACATTTAATTTGTGTGCAACCACTTGACGCGTTTTAATGGTGAAGCATTTTTTCTGTGCATGTATTTGTACAACTGTATTTAAATAGTAGTGATCTCTAGTATGTGTGTCTTGCAAAGGCAAAAGAAAGCTATGGCTCGATTTGACAAGAGTAAGTGTTTTGACTTCAGTCATTAAAATATATTAGTAGAATGTGCATCCATATTCATAAATGCCACAGTCATGAGACAGAACTTGCTACCTCATGCCAAAAGACTCTGACCATAAATAAGAGTACTCTCTCCCTGGGAAGTAATGCGTTTCAATCAGACTTAGGGAGTGTCTCACTTGTCTGTGGGAATGCTTTATGAACAGGCTTTTAGAAGTTATTGTGTTAGACATTTCGATTTGTGAGGCACTTGTCTATTACTAACAATCACCGTCTACATGGCCTACATTCCCAGATGTGTTACTTTAATTAAATCTATAGATTAGTTTAATTTGTTTCATCTACTGCCTGACCACTCTGTTATTTATCTTGCACACGCAGCACCATTCTATTCACTCTCTGTAATTGAAAGATTCCCTGGAAAATGTCCAGACTTCAGTGCACATGTCTGTTGCAGTCAGCTGCTCTGCAGCGCTCTGATAATTACTGCAGTGTTTGTGTGATTCATTCTGAATATAAGCTGTTTAACAATAAATATTCAGATCCCAGTTTTCATACACGTGCGCATAGCAACCATTTAGAGCAACTTTAACACACTTCTTTAATGAGTGAAACTAGTATGTCAAAAAGCGTAACCATTTCCTTTCCCATCTATTTAGGAATGCAAATCTTTTGTCTATTTTTCACAAAGGGCAACAAATAATAAACAGTGAGTGAGGACTGTTGGTTTAACTTCAGACTGAATTCAAACACAGGGTGAAGCATGCTCTCACGAGACAGAAAAGGGAGCTAATTGTGAGTGCAATAGAGGAGGGCAAGACATGTTCGGCCTATACATGTGTAACCCATTTCCACGCCGTGGAAACCACGATATGGGAAATGCATAACTTATTCTTAGCTCATATTTCCTTTGGATTCTTTGGAGAGAAATCATAACAAAATTGCTGAACTTGCTAATTGGATAGTATTTCACCCAAAATACCACCCAGTGCTATTGGAGGCTTTTATTCACTGAGGGAGCTGGAGCAAGGCATGGCCCTTGACTTCCACTTACACGACTGGCATCGCGAATGAAAGCAAGGGTTCAGGCCCAGGCTGTGCAGGGCAGACGCAGGTTTTAGAGATGTCTAAAAGAAGCTGAAAACTCAGATTCTTCGCCTTACATTCATTTCCATTCTCCATAGCCTGTGTGTCACACCCGGATTTTTTGGCGAGCCTTGTTCGCAGTAATTAACAGCAGTAGGTTCCATTGTACGCCCAAGTGATTTCTCTAACTAAATACTACCATGGCCACCTTGAGCCTTTCATTTCCAGCCCCGGGCTCCCAAAAGCTCCTTTAAGTTGGTGAATTTTCCCATGATAGCGCTGTGAGTTGTTTCAGGATGGGGCCGAGGCAGGACGCTGAGTGTGGCTGTGGGGGCTGAGCCTCAGGGTCACTTTTCACAAACAGGAGCCTGAACTCTATTACAGATGCAAATCCAAGCTCTAAGTAAGGATTGTTTCAAGGGTATAATGGAGCAAGGGGGCTAACAGAGCCCTCCTCCAAACCTCCTAGCTCTTGGCTGCCCCTCCCTCTCAGCGCTCATAGGTTCCTTTGTGTGGGTCTTAGCAAATTTCTGCAGCCTGCTTAAACTGCTGCCATTGTCCTGGCACCTTCACTGATTTCTCTCCCTGCCAGCATCAGACAATAGACTCATATGAACAACTTTGTTACTGCCATTGTACTGTATATTAGAGTAATGTTGCAGCAGTTCGGCCCTGGCTGGAAGAATCAGACCCACACTGAACGGAGCCATGGGATTTACATCTCATTTTGCTTGTAATTTTTTTTAGATCGTGAATACCTCAGTGTCACAAAAGGTGCCCAGCAAAATGGGGGCAGATTTAGATGCACGGTGACAGCTTAATATACCGGATGCTGCCATTCCATCTTCAAAAGGCCAGGCATTTTGTCTTGCACCCACAAGCCTCAATTGGAGGTGGTACTCCTACTTATTTAGCATGCACACAAAGACGCTGCAAGCTGACCTACAAAATGGTGGTCAAGACGAGGCTATTATTTCCTTAATGAAAGGAGAGGAGGTCTTCTAAAGGGGTGAGGAGTTCAACAGGCTCAGTAGTCAGAGGCTAAGATAGTTGTGGTTGGACATGTCTCTATTCAGCTGCATGGTTCGGCTCAGAGGCTATGAACTGGCCAGAGGCCTGCAGATCTGTAGTCTAAACAGGTCACTGCCAATGCACCTCAATGAGAGAGCTTTCAAAGCCTGTTAACTCAGTCTTGGTGCATCTGAAAACATCAAAGTACAGCTTTTTGAAGGATTTATTGAAAAACAGACCAGGGAGTTTTTTAAAAGCTGGAAACGAAGCAAAGATTATTTCTCCTCCTCTTTCTCATCACCACATAAAATGTTAATAAAGCTGTACGCCCAATATTTTCCTTAGGTAGCCTATATTCCTGCTAGCTTATTTACTCTAGAAAACACCCACACTTGCATGTTTAAGTTCAGCATTACAGCACTACTTAAATGTAGGTTCTGCTCTTTTCATTCTCAGATGGGATTCAGTTCATGCGCACTGCTGTTTTCTTTTCTAGGGGTCCACAAAGCACAAACAGCAAGAGTTTCCTTACGGCCTGAGCTGTGCGGAACCCCTACCACTGGGTTGTGTGTGTAGACAGGTTAAGGGGGTGGCTACATCTCCTTAATGATTGTGCTTGAGCACACATTCGGGCTGCTGAACTGTCACCCTGAGGCCTCCATCCTAATCCACCTAATGAATGAATACCTCACACGTTCAGCGATCTCCTTTATATCACTATCCCAGCCTCATCTATTCCAGCTCTGTTTTACGCCCGTCACTGAAGACCTAGAGCTTTTTTTTTATTGTCCAACACAAATTGGTTTGGGAATCTCTGGGGCCCCATTTGTGCTACATGCAGCTTGGTGTTTTCTTCTCTTTCATTAAATTCAAAATAGGGCCTGTCCCAGGAGAATGGCTGGGTTGGGCTGGACTAACCATTGTGCTTAGTCACACAGAGATGTGTTCTGGGTCTCTCTCCTCGCTGTTTTGTGAACAGATCGGCTGTCTCATGCAGGAGGATTTACACAGATTGAGGGCCATTCCCTGTGTAAAGCGCTATTATTGAGCAAACTTACGGCAGCTTGTTTTAGCTTATTACAGGTCACTGCTTGTTCACAGAGAATGCATCTCAGAGTCATGCCTTGCATGCTGAAATGTACTTTTGTGTTTTGTTGTATCGCATCTGCCAAAATCTCTTCAGGGATGAGTTGTTTGCTGTAGATTGTCTCAGCTTCGGTAACCTAACAAAGGCATTGCTGCTCTTGAGAAGACTGTGTATTTTAGGAGCAACAAATTGTAGTTCAGAGGGCAAGTACATTCTTTTGGTTGTTTTTGGTACCATTGTCTAATGACTATGTAAATTCCCCTCTGCTCTAATGTAGATGAGGAGCAGTTTGTTTGTACCACTTGCATTCAAATGTTTAACCTCAATTTAATGGCCTATTAAAGCAACAGAACACAGCAGTAAGAGTCCAAGGCCTTTTTTTCCTGCATGGTCAAGCATGTGCTGTGTCCTGATATAAATCTCTTTGAAATCTAGCATGCTCTCAGCTTGTGAAGCTGTAAAATCTATAGTGTCTAATTCCGCTGAACACTAACTGTAACAATCTGATGACTGACTCTGTGTTTATAAAAGCTGTTTTTAGAAAAATGTCTGTGGTTAACATAGGCCCTTGAACCTTCTGTGAACATACCTTGGTTGGTTGAGTATGAATACTGTCTGGAACTTCACTGATTTGTTATGTGCTACATATTTTGAGAAGTGTTTATTCTTACTGCTCTCACCTAGGTCTTGCTTTAGAAAATGTTTAATTTTTTATTGTTAGACTTCAGTGTCAACAGTTCAAAGTTCGCCAATAGATGGAGGTGCTTTCCCTCAGAATCCACAAAGAGGAGAACGAAAGCATTGATCTCTATGGAGTCCAAGCCTCCACTGACTTATCCCTGAGTACACTTCAGGTAAAAGGGATGTCAGACATATGGTAGATTTCCCAGAGCACATGGTGTAGTAAGTAACTGTAGTGGATGCATTACACCAGAGCTACGGAGATCTGTATGAAAATCCTCATTAAAACAGTTCCATAACATGCCTAAGAACTTTTAGCATTTGTTCTATATAATATTGCATCCACACAATTTCCCTGATACGAAATCCAGCTGATGTTTAATGGGTGATGTTTGTTCAACTGAAGCTACGAGGCTAATGTTTCTAAAAAGTAATGGAAGCTCATATCCACCAAATCTGCTTGAGATTACTTGACATAGGTTTAGGCAAGACTGTGATGAGTTTGCAGTTTGTATGATGTTAATAAAATGTAGTCTTTCTTCACTTGACCGATCAACTTGGAATAAGGGGAATGTTTAAATTATTGCTTAAAAAGTACTTAAAGTCAGTGGTTTTGAGAACAGTGGTTTGTCCTGTTTTCATTCTTGGAATGAATGTGTTGGACAGCAGCATGTTTCATGAGTGCGGGATTTCAGCAGACTTGCGTAGTGAAGTTCAAACTTAAGTGTGTTTATCTTGGTTCTCTGGTGATCTACAGCATTAACACTGCCGAGTGTCCTCATAGGATTTCCCACTGGACTACAGCACCACCGCTGCTGCTCATGTCCCTCTGCTGCTTATGGTTTCCCACTGCCTCATTCACAACCAAACAGATGCACTGCAGATGCCACCTAACCAGATACTTCTTGGGGGATTTACAGATTGTGAACCTCATACACTGAGAAAAATCTGTGGGTAAAATGAAACATCTCCTCTCCACCCAGCTCAGATATTCAGTATCAGCTATGAACACGTCATTAAATTCCTTGGATGCTGAGGTGGCGGTGAATCCCAGTGGTTTGAGGTCATTTATGGTTTTCCCCCCACAAAAAACACCCTAAAATGAAGCCACCTTACAGTGCTTTTTCTGCTCCAATAACGTAACCCAAACATAATATTTGTTCAGGCATACGGCATAATATGAGAGCTTGACTGACAGTTTGGGGTCTTAATTAATTTCCTGACAGGATTCATAAACGCTTAGACTCTCACGCTTTTGTGTTCTTCTCAAAATGTATTAGAAAAACCAAAAATGTCCAACAAAACTTCAGGGTCTAAACTCATAAATAAGCTAATTTTTGTAACATAGATTATAGAGATTTTTTGTACATACTTACAAACAAATCACCTGCTGAATCTCACTTTTCCAATTACTTAGCTCAGTTTGTATGAGTGGGTGTTGTGAGGGGTGAAACTCATCAGAAAAGTTCAATGCAGTTCCACTGAACCCACTAGCCTGCCTGTTTTGGCTGAATATATGGCTCTTTATAAGCGAAACACTATCTGCTATTGTTAACCTCCAGTTCCCACTGAGGCCTTGCCAGATTGGAGCTCCAAGCTCCGCCTGACAACATGGTGTAAAATCCTATTTGCATTGTATTTGTCCGTGGAATCCTCAAGCCTGTGAGCCACAAAATCACCAGCTAGACCCCTGCCAACCCCTTCATCTACATCACTTCTATCTCTCTCTCTCTTTCTCTCTCTCTCGCTTGCACACACTCCCATACATACTCAATATGCACACACACTTTTCTCACTCTTTTTCTCCATGAGCTTGCAGACGCTCTCAAAGACTCACCACCCGCCGTTCTTAATCAACACTCCATAGCTACTCAGTTCACAAGTGCTCACACAAGTAATAAAGGGGCCAGACGCCGCAAGTTGATTACTACACTCAGTTTGATAGAGAAGTGCGCTAACCTGGCTTAGAGGGATTTGAGGGCCTCTTTAAGCAGGTTTTAATGATATAACTATCCAAGCAGAACACATATCACACGTATGCAAATGCAAATGCACATACACACACACACACACACACACACACACACACACATCGGGAAAGAGAAAATTATGCTTATTACCCCTTTCCAGCAGTGAAAGCCCTCTTGAACTCGTGCCTTGTAGTAACTTGCCAGAGTGAAGGACGGAATTGAAATCTCCTCACATCCTCCCTCCAATGAACCCTTTGACAAAACTAAAGCTACCCTGGCTTGTTCTTCATTTACACTTCCTGGCCTAACGAAAGCGGTGGTGGCATGTTGAGTAAGACTCTGTGGGGGATTCAAGGGCCTAGAGCCGGCTCATATGTAAACAAACAGCAACCTCCGCTGTCCTCTGCATATAATGATGAAAGGAAGGCAACACAGTGACAATCTGCTAAAAGTTTCTGATGTATACAGTAACAAGTCTAAACTTTTTAATTAATCCGAATGATTTACTTCCCTAGCATCTCTAAAGGTGGGGATTGCAAAAAAAGTAAATAATATTCATATCATGGGAAATTAAAGCTCTTTTTTTAAGTATTCCAACTTAACCGACAACCAAATATACAGCCACATGGTACCATTTTTCTCCTATTGCTTCACAGCACTGACAGATGCATGTATAACAATGTCCCAATCTCCATCTAATGTCTTCATCTCAGGCTCTCTGGAGGAGCAGCCGCGGCCCCCACTCTGAGCTGCCAGCGAAAACAAATCGTCACAGTGATCAGGCTTGCCAGGGCCCCGCTGTGGGTGGGGACTGGGATATAATGGATTTGAGTAATGAAAGACGACAGAAATTGGGAGTGTTGGGGCACGCTGGAGTGCTCCCTGCAAGGCCCCAGAGAGCAGGTGTGGGGGTGACAATGCCCCTGAAACTCCTGGCCCCGAGAGCAGCACAGGCCAGGCCATCCTAATGAAGGGGATCAGGCAGTAATTGAGTTGCTGCATTAGCCTCTGGCTGTTAGGGCAGGTGTTAAAGCAGAGTCAGTGAGTGCCATGTCTACATCGTACAGTGTGCTAAGGCCCCATGGCTGCAGATGCGGCCGGAGAGGAAGCCATTAGTTACTCATCTCATTACTCCACATTTACAGCCTGCTGCTGCGTGTTTTACTACATACAGTAAACCCTGGCGTAAACGCACGCCAGCCTTTCTATTAGGCTTTATGGAGGGAGGATCACTCCACAAGGACTGCCTTTTATTTACTGCCTCGCCTCACAGCTTTGAGTTCAGGCTCTGGAGATTTGGAGGACTTGCCGAAGCTGGTGTGAATTTTCTTTATCACACTTTTACCTCCTCGCTCTCCCCTGCCTCTGTCCTCACCACATCATTATTTCTCCCCTGTTGGATTTGTCATCTTTTCCTTGTTGGGTTGTCTTTATGCAAGTGGGTCACAGAGAACATTCCAAAAAAGGGCTAGGAGGGCTAGGAGAGCTTCAAAAAGAAGCAGAGTGTCACGGATCTCCTTCTCTCCAAAACAAGGGCAGGCGCATAGGCAGACTTCCATTTTACTCCTTTTATTTACAAAATCAAAACAGGCACGAGAGCCTAAAACAAAACTCAAAACTATAATGAAGGAGACTGGAGCACAACTAAACAAGCATGACTGTATAACCAAACCATGACTGTGGAGAGACCCTGAGGGCCTACACAAAATAACTTAATTACAAAACTCACAAGCCCAAGAACCAATCGAATCTAAACATCACATTCCCTGAGCACATCGGTCAGCTGAAACACATAATGCAAATAAACACAAGACCGGTGTGCTCAGGCATTCACAATAATAGTCCCCATGCATAAACACAAAGAACTGAAAAGGACGGCCTCTAGCAGCCTCCAACCCTCACACAGAGCTTCAAAAAGAATATGTCATTATTTTCATCCTTTGTTTACATTAGAGGAGGACAACGTGCAACCTAACACATTTAGATTGTTGCTAAAAACTCATTTAAACACTGAAAATTTTAACTTTATCTGAACATCTGTGCGCTAAATGAACATAGGTATTTTGCTCAAATCTTTTGTGAACAATCACCCCACAGGTGGGATCCGTTGTAACAGACTCAGAGGCTGTAATTATCCCCAGTGTCAGAACACTAAACCCAGACTCTGCTCCTCTTCCCCACAGCAACTCAGAATACCTAGATCTAATTCACCTGAGTTTTTATCACAAGACCCTCATTAACGGACCTGAGATTTCCAGACTTTGATTCTTGTCATGCCTCTTTGTTCTATCCGCTGACTCGGTTTGCCTTTCTGGACTCTTGTACACTGCTCCTTGGTAAGATTATTCAGAATGATCTGCTTATCGGACTGCCCTTTGATTTTGGAACTCTGCCATTATCTGTTTTTGTGTTCTGCTGATTTACAGGATATTATTGCTGCCTGTGTAACTCTGTGCTTGGGTCTATCTTGGTCAGAAACACCTGGAAAACTGTATGCAAATACAATTAATTTAGCACAACTCTGTGTTGAACCTAATTAGAATGTTGACCATAATAGATAGGCCAATGTAAATAGTCCATTTAAATTATATTTAAATAACAACTAGAAGTTGTGGCCAAGAAAAACAACCTTGACAAGTGGTCATTGCTAGGCTAAATTACCATGTTGTCTACAATCAGCTACATTGAACGTTTTCAGCTTTTTATTGCTGTTGTATTGATTTTTGGTTTTATTGATCTTTTTGGCTGGACTGTTATCTTGGTTTTTTGGAAGATTTCATATATTCAGTGTTATTCGTGAAAAGCTGAGCTCATTGTATTTTTGACCAGGCTGGTTGTTAAAGGGTTCAGTTGGTCAGCAGGTGAAAATGCAGGAAGATATAGATTGATATAACATTAATTCTATCATCGCAATTGTACCTGTAAAGGAATGGGATATAGCAGACAGCATATGAACAGTTAGTTATTGACGTTGATGCATTGGAAGCAGGACAAATGGCCAAGTGTAAGGACCTAAGTGACTTTGGCAAGGCCTGAATTGTGATGACTAGACAACTGTGTCAGAGCATCCCCAAAACCCTCTAATGGTGCTCTCGTATGGTGTCACCAGTACAGCGTGGCAAGTATCTATCAAAAGTGGCAGGAAGGATAACAGCCTGGTCCAATCCCACAGAGGAGCTACTGTAGCACAAACCACTAAAATGTTAATACTGGCTATGATAAATAGGTGGCTATGATAGGTGTATGTTTCAAAGTCCATCACAGTTTGATATGTATGGAGCTGTATAGCAGACTGCTGAGAAGGTGATACCAAGATGGCAGGACTCTAAGTTGTAGCAGCCTCTCTGGGTCCAACATTTTGATGCAAAAATCTGTGAAAGTTGATTTTTAATCAACTTTCACACTCAACCTTCACTCACATGTGTGTCAGAACAGCTGGTACACATGTCAATGGCAGCCAGATGCTAGTCAACCAGCTATCATCCATTCTGCTCGCCAATGTTTGGTCCCTGGACAACAAATTGTACTACATGTGACTCCATCGAACTATCCAGCATGAGTTCAGAGACTGCTGTGTTTTTGATTTTATGGAGACTTGTTTTAGTGACAGTGTTCTGGACATGGCTACCCAAATGAGTGACATTCTAACATTCCACTCAGACAGAAGTGCAACTCTGACCGGCAAATCGCAAGGTGGGTCATTGTGTGATTTTTGGCTGGTCTCTAGTTACTGCTCACCACTGCTGGAATTTGTAACTGTTAGATGAAGACCATTTTATTGACCGTAGGAATTCACCACTCATAGTCAAGATGTTCATCCCATTCAGTTCCAAAACTCACACCCAGATAGACTGTTCATTGACACTGGAAATTTTAATCATGCAAATCTCAAGTCAGTTCTCCCTAAATTCCATCAGACTGTGGACTTGAGTGGGGGTAATGAGTGGGGCAAACAGGCTGTAATGTGTTTACACAAACATTGCTGATGCATTGTGTTCTTCAGACCTTTAGACTTACTCAGACCACGTCTCAGTTATGCTGATCCCAGCATACAGACTGTTCATCAGATGTGCCAAGCCCTGTCTGAAGCAGAAGCAGAGGCAGATCTTGCCCCCAGGTGCCATCTCTGATTTTCAGGGCTGCTTTGAGCACACTAACTGGGAAATGATTTCTGAGGTTGCAACCTATGGCATCTGTACCCACGTGCATGGCATTAGGGACTGGTTATATCAGCAAGTGCCTCGAAGACATTATTGCCTTTAAGGCAGGGGCGTCAAACTCCTGGAGGGGCGGTGTCTAGCACAGTTTGATGGTTCTCCTCCTCAAACACATTCACTAAACTTGACAATTAACTGGCGAGGTGAACCAAGTGTTTCTGAGCAGGGAAATCACTAAAACGTGCTGGACCATGGCCCTTCAGGACTGGAGTTTGACACCCCTGCTTTAAGGTGATCGCAATATACCCCACCCAGAAGCCCTGGATGACTGTGGAAGTGCGCATGCTGCTGAGAACCAGAGATTTCACATTCATATTAATTGAAAGGGATGCCTTCTTTAATGGCAGTGGTCTCTTATAGCAGGATAACATTCCCCAGATCTCCCCAGATCTAGGATCTGTTGGATGTACTGGACAACCTAATCTGAGACCCCATCTTGCAACTTACAGGGCATGAAGGACCTACTGCTACTGTCTCAGTACCAGATACCACAGGTCAACTTGCAGAGGTCTTGATGAGTCAGAGCTGTTTTGGTTGCATGAGGTGGACCTCCACAATATTAGGCAGGTAGTTTTAATGTTTGGGAAGATCCTGAGTACTACATGGCAAATAAAGGACACTGTGTGGAATTCTGTTGATTACAGGAGTAATGAATGTCTTTCTTGTGAGAGAGGGAAAAAAGGATTAGGGATGCTAATCTTATCTTTTTATGTTTGCATATGAGTCTCATAGGGCAACAATTAAGAATTTGGTACCATATGATGTATGTGCAACCAGTATAGAATGTACTTACAGAATTAGATTGTTTCCTTTTTACTAAATCCATCAACATACTTGCCATCAGATACTACTGGTCATGTTCACCTCTCATTATCTCAGACCTTGCAGCAGATGAACATAACCATTTTATCAACAACTTTAGTTTTGTCAGTACATACAGGAGGGCAATACAAGCCTGCTGTTTAGCACTCCAGCACATCTTGACACTCTGTCACAGCTAATACTTTCACATCAAACATGTCTTGTACAAATGGATGAGCTCCATGAATAGAGAATATTCTGATGTCCTCTTCACTTGGGGGGGGGGACTTACACACAAGAGAGCATAAGACCTTGCTATCAATCAGGTAGTCCTTTATCATATTAGTGTGTTCTTTTCATTAGACACACATAACTGAAATATCAGACGTAAAACAGCGTCTATTCTACAAAGGCTAATTATCTCATTCACTTTGTTCAGTTATTGGATAGATGTTGCCCGCAGAGAGACTTTTCTCATTTACAGTAAAATTCAAATGAGATTCAGAATGGTTATGCTTGTGTGCACCCATGCAAAGACAGTTCACAATCCAAACTATCAGAGATAACTAATATTGTGTTATATACAATTGCCTTACAGAAATAAGGCTGTCAGAAAAGGTTATTTGTGTGATTCCACAGAAGAACTATTCTCGGTTCCCTAATACATTTTTCAGTGTATGGTTCTTAAAAGAAGCATTTTTGTAAATTAAATATGTAAAGAATCTTTTTTTTAATCAATAAATGACTTCCACATAATGTATAGGTTCAGGAAAAAATCCTTATAATGGTAAAGAACATGTACAGTATGTGAAGCTTGATTATACCTTTAATGGATTCTTCACACTCACAAGACCTTTACAAAACTGGTTCTTTGGGGAACAAAAATGATCTTTACAGTACAATTAACCCCCTGGCCCTCCTGTGGGACGTTTTTGTCCACTTCACTCTCTTTTTTAATAATTTTAGCTGTGTTAATGCATATGGAATGAAACTTCCCAAGGGTCTGGAGTTTTTTCAGATCTTTACCTTTTGAAGTTCAACTCATTAAATATATCACTAATATGCTCCATACATCCAATTGTAACACTCAGCGTCCCCGTGGACACTTCTGGCCAATCGAAATCCATGAAAATGACATTTTTTAATTCCTTGTTATTTACACTGTTAAATCATACAATTTAGGTTAAAATGCTTTCATTC
>JBBPCX010000002.1:13662873-13680654 GCA_037974365.1 Hydrocynus forskahlii | reverse complement strand
AAATGGTTCTGTGTAACACCAAAAAGGGGCAAAGAACTTTTTTTGTTATATATATATATATATATATATATATATATATATACATATATTGACACTGTATAGAACCCTTTTGCCAAGATTTTTTTGCACAGTAAGCACTAGGCTTTCAGGGAATCCAGAATTGGTTGATTATCAGAATTGATAGATTTACTAATGCAGGATGTATGGCAGTGCAGTGCTGATGAGCTTCATTTTCCTTGTTGAATGAAGGAATCACTCATGCCCATATCTGAAAAGTTACATTTCCAGTGCATTTTTACTGAACTTGCCTGAGCATAAATCTAAAGAAAATATCACATGAAAAGTAACCCTTTGACCACATCGGACTATAAATAGGACATCCATTTCCATCTATTTCCTCATCATATAAAATGTAGTTGCCTGACATGAGTGGGTTACATAAAATATGTTTGGAAAAATGACAGCATTGCAGGCTGAACATGTATATACATTTTTATACTTAAGTTTGCAATCCAGCAATATCCACCTGAGACATGGCAATTCAGTTTGGGGAAATGAGTTTAAGACCTCGAAGTCAAGCATCATTTATGCAACCTATCTGAGTCATGTGGACATCCTGAGCTTTCCAGTGATGCTACATTTATGGGGTTGAGGCTAACAGAGCACATGGACTTTCTTTTCAAAATGGTGGGCATTTCCTCATCCAAATTATAAGGCAACAAGGGAGGCCGGTGATAAATGTTTGGAGATGTTTTGTTTCTGATGCTAATAATCATATATTCTTCAATGTGAGAGTCTTTATTTTAGTAAGATTTCAGAAATATGCAGTAATTTCAACCCTTTTAAGCACAACTTCTATTCAGTGTCTTCCGTAGTGGACAGCAAAACGTACTACCTCCTGTTTTAACCAATTTTAATACTTCAGGAATCATAAGGGTTAGTGACAAAGAAAGAGGTTTTTGCAGAACTGTGGAAGGGGAGCCAGATTTAGAGCTGTCAGGGGATAAGGTGGAAGATGGTCAGATAGTAGAGCAGGAAGCTGAAAGCTCAGTGGGGGACATATTCTTTTTTGAGGAACCTGGGCAGTGACAAGGTGACGATACTGTCCATTTCGGATTTGAATCAATGTGTAAGCTAAAGCTCTGAGGTTTGTTCAGTTTAAAGGGTCTAGAAAGGGAAATGAGTTTTAGTAGAATTTACACACCATGCAAACATGCACACACGCGCGCACACACAAACATACAGATAAAATCAGATACAATTGAATAAAAGCCTGATTTGCCAAAATATTGTTTATTTATATAATTAATTTTACATGTGCTAAAAGTGCACTAAACCATTCCTCTCCTTTTTCAGTTAAGTTTCAACCCTGTTGTGGAGGAGAATACTTTGCAGAACATAACCCAAAGACTAGAGGCCGTCTGATAACTTTGTAAGGACCCAATGTCCACAACTTTAAATAAATAACATTGTTTTAAATTACTAAATTATGTTTTGAAAATCTACATACCAAAACTTCCCATCAAGGTTGGCAGGCTGTTTTAAGGTTATCAGAATATTATTGATTTATAAAATCAATTTGTAATAAATTAATTTTAAACAAACAAAAAAAAAAACATGCAATAATTGTATATGAATACATTTTCAATATTATTGTTTTTTATTTTAGTTGATGGAATGATAATGTCTTATTTATGGCACTGTATAATTATAATGACTGTTAAGTGTTAATCCCAGTTTCAATAAAAAACAAATAAACGAACAAATAAACAGCAAATGGCAAGAGTTGTACAATACTGGAAAAAAAGAACAGGAGTGTCCAGAAAACAACAGCATTAAGAAAAATTGTATCCTCTGTCTCCTGTACTTCTTCTGTAGAAGGGATTCATTGCGTTAGATACTTATAAATATAACAATAATTTACAGGACGGTTAAAAATATATGGTCCAGAGTTTCTAAAGTTTCTAAATGATTATCTAACTTACACTGATCAGGGTCTCACCCCAAAACAACTTAGCGAACACAAGGAGAGGTCAGACCTATTGGACATGGAAGATTGCATCTTTTGTTGACTTTTCAAAGTGAGTCATGTTGGATGTGTTCACGCACAAACAAGCATAATGCAGACAGAATAAGAACAATTACTCAGAGTCTTACCAGAGAGGGATGGTGGCCCCCACATTAAACGACGCACCAGTAAAAATGTCTGGTGAAGAAGCTGAGCGATCCTTCTGCCTGGAGACCATTGGCTGCTCGGGATCCTCTCACAGCCTGGGCAACGTGTGGGTGGTCTGATCAAGACCCACAATTAGTTCCCTTTTCTTTTGAAGTTCTTGTTGAAGACAACCAAGAGAAAGAGAGTGAATTAGGAACAGGCTTTGTGTAACCATCGGAAATGTTCCCCAGGATGGTGGCTTAAAGCCACCAGTCATGCAATATTTACTTCATTTGCCATTTTTAAGAACATGTTTCTACTCAAGGTGAAAAAAACCTGAGAGTAAGTGTATGTTGGTTCTCACTGTTTGGAGGAGCTTTCAGGCACTGATTAAACTGTAGATCATGTTTCTGCATTGATCTGGCCCAATTTCACTGCTAGTTTCACTCTAAATGTATGCAAAACTGCTCTCCCCAAACACAAGGTCATCCACAGTCAGCACTGATTAAAAAAGGGGCAGTCATATGGCACATACAAATTGAAAAATAAAAAGATAAAGCACTGAAAATAATGACACTTTAATAAATATCTCAAAACAATCTGGTCTGTAATGAAACTTCCTGGGTGATCATTACGCTAAAAAATAATGCCATGTAAAATACTTGCAAAAGAGGCCCACACACACAATCTCAGGCCTACTGTCCATAAGCGTCATCAGAGTGGTGTAATTTCCCTTGTGCCCAGCATGTAGATGGACTTGCATCTCATCAGTGGGGCCTGACACAGCTCGGGTGATGAAGACGAAGAGATAATGGCCTTTCAGTGGCTTCCTGTGATTGGCTAGAAAAGGAGGCGGCATTAAATATGCACCATTGCTGTCTTTCCCCATTGTTTGTGCTCCTGCTTACAGCGACACCAATTGCGCAGCACCAGTGAACCATTGCTAACAGGCCAAGGGCTGTATTATTCACACAGACAAGTCCCTTTCAGGCCCCAGAGAGGGGGGAACAAGGTTAGATTGAAAGGTAATGAGCCTATTAATTAAAAGCTTTACACAGAGAGCGGCCTGGCCTAGCGTCCTCACCCCAGTCCTGGCTTCACTCATAAGCTCTCTTTTTTTTTGGAGAGCACAAAGAAAAATGTCTCTCTCAAACATTCACACACTCTCTCACACACACTTTCACACTCTCTCCTACACAAACACACTCACAGACACACACTTCCCCCACCCACCCCCCCCCTCCCCTCGGCAGGTGTCACGCTAATCCAGTATTCAACTTCAATATTTTTGTAATTTGCATGAAATCAGTGCATCAGCTGTAGCACACTATTATTCTAATACACCCGTATCAACAACAGCTCACGAGAGTGGAAAAAATCAAACAGACCATTAGAAAGCCTATGATGCTTGCCTTGATGAAGGCTTATTTTCGAAACCCTCAGTGGAAAACCGTTACTTTAGGATGCTGCATCATCCTGTCTTCTCCCAGCTCCTCCCTCAGGACACTTCGATTTAATTGAGATGAGCGCGCAGCCGTGATTGAGAATATGAGGTAATAAAGGGGGAGCCATTGATCAGACCAAGGCAGACTTGACCTTCCAAAATTACAGCCTGAGATACAAAGTGTCTCCATCGATGTTTGTGTCCAGGCCCCATGCACCATTGATTTTTATTGAGTAGCACCGCATTGTATTTAAAGGACAGATGCCAAGCTGGAAAATGAATTAACAGAACTTAATATGGCAATGTTGGCTTTCTGAAATTAGGGAGCTGTAGCCAGAGAGACAAATAAATGCACCTGGGAATGCTTTTATGGGCTAGGCGAAATACGCTGCAATTTGTGTTCAGTAAACTGAAAAAATTACAAGACCTGACTCATTGCGTCAGATGCTGCTAAAAGTAAACACACTTTTTAGAGTCAAACTGCATGATGTGATGAATCATATAAACGGCTCTGCCAAGAGCACAGTGTAGACAAAATGAGACATTTAGTACATAAACAGTATAAGTAATTTCAGTCATTTAATAGCTGTGTTGAGTAGGAACAAAGCACCTGTAGTCTGGATTATAAGTACTTGCAATGAGAGTGGAATATCTATAGAAATAACTTGCTATCAAATACTTGCTTGTTTTAAGGATTTCATTTATTAAGCAACATCAATAAGTCACCCTACTAATTCTTAATTTAAAGAATGTGTCCATAAACAACACAACAGCTCTATCAATATAAAAAAAACAAAAACAATGGAGCTTTATGAAACCAGTTCACTAATTATTTAACCAAATATAGCAAACAGGTCAGAAATGGTCTAAAAGTAATTTACATTAATCTTAAAGATCATGTTACTGATTAAATGTTAGGCCATGTCATTTTGTAATCAGGAGCTGATTACATTTTTCTCTATGCACCATTATTTACTAGGAACAGACACAGAAGTAACAAGCAGTTCAGATTAACTCTAAAGAATACAAATAAAAGAGATGTCTCTGTAATTGCTAGCTTTTTAGCTTAAGTCCCCTGCTGCTCGGATATTTCTCTTGAGCAAAAGACCGCAGTAATCTCACATGTCTCCTCTAGAGTTTTAGTAGTGGTCTTATTAAAATCACATAGTGTGCTCAGAATTGCCATGATAATAACACTCATATTTCCTAAAGCTGACGAGATTCCTAAATCCACAACTAAGACAATTTCAGTTTGAAATTACTACTATTATTTTTACTTGGCCATATATATCTCATGTCTCCTTTTTGTCTAATGCTAATGGTAATGCTAGGAATTTTAGTAGAATCGCCGTTAAAACTCCTGCACAATTAAATGGCAACGTTAGAGCAATAAATTCTCTCTGGGCTGCTAAAACAACAAAAAATCAACTAAATATCACAAACCAGACAAAATGCTTTGGTTGACGGTTGCTGACAGCTGTTTCTGGACTGATTTACCAGCAAACATCAGTGAGGAAACAATGTGGTGGAAACCGGCGACACAGCCTGGACTACTGCCGTCATTTCATATTGTTTTATTGGTTGCCTCATGCTCAGTTGACCAGGGCATCTCCCACAAGGCTCTAGGGTATTTCTCTGTCCTCCAGACACCTTCCGCAGGCTCCTCGCTGGGCAAAAATGTCTGACCTCCTTCATTTCCTATCACTGCAGCCAGCCATCCCATCTGGAGAGAATACTATCCAAACCATTTCCTCTGCTTGTTTTGGAATGCCACTTTGATGCCAGCCTCCTTACCACAGGTTTTCCTCTCCTCAGAGCCATGGACTCAATGCTTCCTCTTAAATCATGAGAACCAGGCCCCACAAGCGTGATGGTTATTAGAAGAGACGATATAACTGCCAGTGAGGCGGCTCAGCAAAGCTGGTGGCCTCACTCAGCCAACCCCTCTCGAGTTACAACAGAACCAAGTATCAATATTTGGTGTTTTTAGTGAGTCCCCTTTAACCCAACCTGATATGGCAATGCCATCTCAGAATCTTTCACAGACGGTCGTGGGAAAATCTTGTCAGCATATGTCGAGATGATGATCATTTTTAGCACGTTTATTTCATTGATAGACCAGGAGACCTTTCACTGTCCTGTCTAGAGACTGGCAGTGAATGAGCAGAGAGCATGAGGCCCGATCATATGTCACACGTATATAAACACATAAATTAGGACCAGGCTGGAGAATCAGACAGATGCCTTAACCCGACTACTGCTGAAAGTTGGAGCTATGGCAAATAATCAAAGGTGGCCAGGCCTAACTTCTCACTTTGACCTCAGTGCATTAAATACAGATGCAGAAAAACCGACCCTGAATTACCCAGCAATCCAGCAATGTTTCATTACTGTAACGCATAGGTGAGAGCAGGTGCTTAACCTAAGGTGATACTGACTTCTTTTGTAGTGAAACAGGCCCATCACAGCATCATCTGCTAATTCCAACAGCAACCCGACAGGTATTTGTCAATGTTTTCTTTTTAATTACTTAGTTCTGTGCATACCTACATGATACAAACCTATTTTATATTATCACTCTCCTTGGTGGCTGTATTATAGCACTGTTTTGAAGCATATAAACTATTCAGACTGAAGCAGCGCAAGCCAGGTTAAAGTACCGCGTCCACAAGGCAGGTTTAGTTTTAAATTGTAGTTAAGTAAGCTGCCCACAGCACACAGAGTATTTAACCCCATTATAAAACCAATATTTTTGGTCATAAACACATTTGTCAGTGCTTGAGACAATACATACATTTGTATGTATTTAGGTTAGGTTGGAAGTGGACTGAAAAACTGTTTGTATCAAATGTACTAGACATTTAAGCAACCATTACAACATAGATGCTTGAAACAAATTCGACATTTTCATTTGCATTTGTAGGTTTAAAAATAAAATCTTACTCAAAAAAGTTTTTGGTTTCAAGTTGTGCCCCGGTCTCCATTATTCCAATAGTAACCAAACAAGCATTCTGTAATAGAAATATATTCAGTGTAAAATATAACAAAAGTCATAGTTATCATTTAATGCCACTGTTTTTTTTCTCTCGTCATTTTAGTAAGCGAATCCCTTCAACATAATGGCTTCATAGCCCTGAGGAGAGTCAGATTCTCTCTCTTTAGGATTCAACCAGCGAAGCATGGCAAACATGTACAAACAGATAAATGATGAATTTGGAAGAAATAAATGGCAAAGCACTTGTGAATTACTTCTTGACAAAGACTTTATAGTGATACAGTGAACATGAAAATACAGTCTAATTAAAATGTTTCAAAGAAGTTAATGAATGTCTTTATGGTGCAAATATGGTGTAAACAAAATAAGAGCACAACCTCAGAAATTGACACATGCTATGCATGTTTAACTAGCAACAGAAACTGATTTTTTTTTGTCTTTTTAGTCTCAGAAATGTCAGAATTCTGTCTGAAGTACAACAATATTGCCAATGTGAGTTTTGTTTTTTTTTTCACAGGAGTGTATTCCCTGCTGTGGGCCTCAGTAGCACGACCTAATCTTGCTTTACATTCCTGAGGAGAATCATAACAAATGATGTGGTTCCCTGGGTGAAGCTAACTCAGTGTCCTTTGAACCTGAAGTTAGGTTATTTCCGCCAGTCAATGATTTAACCTTGTTTAATATTATTCCATCTAATCACCCCTCAGACAATAATAAACTAAACAGATGAGAAAATGCTGTCATAAAGTTAAGGAGACATTTGGGATAGACTGTATGTACACAAGGTTCTTTAGAAGATTTCTTGTGTTATACTGTTATACTGTTAATAAATGGCAAGTGTGCTCGAACAGATATTGTGCAGAGAAAAAGTCACAAACACATCACAACTATTGGCACCTCCATGTTTAGCTGCAAAAAAGAACGAAGTAGTGAAAAATATGACAAAAAACAACAAATCCTTGAACCTATAAAATAGCGACAAAACTACAGCAGGCTGCTTTTAAAGCACCTTAGCAGGCCACTGGCTAAGCACCAAGTAATCTCTTTTAAAGAGGGAAAACAAACAACGTGGCTTTGGAGAGCATTAATTTGTAAATGTCAAATTGATTATTTGTGAAAGGAAAAAAAAAATCTCCTCAAGATAACTCATAATTTTAACTCTTATACATAGACAATGACCTCACTGTGGTTCGGGGGTGGGATGGAAAAACACAGTGAAAGAAAGAATGGAAGAGTGAAAATCGGGGGGAAACGTACCCAGTTAGCAGAGCAAGTAAAAATGAATCTTTAATTAAATGACGATGAGAGACAATTTGAAATGGTTCCCTTTAACAAATTGACCTACATGTTCATTCAGCTCGCAGAGTGGGCAGGGCTCGGAAAGCGCTGAGGAGAAACCATCCATTACTCTCGGGTGGGCACGAGAGTGCTAACTGACTTATGAGAATGTAATGTGACTTTAAACTTATACACTGAATCACTTCTATACACGAACAGAGCAGAACGTTCATCGCTAAGTTACACCATTAAAGTTGCAATCAGTATGTTTTAGAAATAGAATCTATGCTTACAAATGCGAGGTGGAAATTTTTACACATTCACGTTCTTGGAGTATTCACAATCCATTGGCTGTGCACTGACTTAAGCGAATTAATAAGTAGAACTGCTGCACTCAAGCTGTGCTGAGGGAGTTGGTTCCTAAGGCGTGAAGTTAACCAAAGGGATGCTACTGTGTTAATACATGCACAACAAATCAACAGTGGGTTGTGCTTGGAGAAAAGCAGAACTGGTGATCTGCGTGCACACTGTAAGCACTGCAGCCAACAGCAACACTGTCGGCCTAAATATGAATAAAAACATGGACAAAAGGAAAGGTTTGGACAATTACTGCTCACCTGTGACATTTCAGCCAACACACACGATTACAGAGTCAAAACAAAACTGAATAAACTTGACCACAGCTACAAAACCTGTAATTAGGAGTCCTTAGAAACGGCACAGAACTGTATAGTTCTACTCCTACTCCAGCCACACACATTTGTTAACACAGATTACAAACAATGCCGAATAAGGGGTCTGTCTAAGGTGGAGTAATCAGAGGTTACTTTTTTATTTTGATGATAATCAGGAAAGGTAAATCTACTGGATTTGAAGCAACTATTTCACCGTTTGGATTTTGTCTGGATTTTGCAGGTACTGTGAAGAAGAATTAGGCAGCCATGAAAACAGGACAATATGGTTTAATTTAAAGAAGGTCTGATTAGCTGAGCTATATACTGTATGGTACCTGTAAATAATAGGCTTCCTTGTGGAGAGATGATTAAGCTATTACACAGACAGCCATAAAAACACCACATTAGTTAATGTGTTGAGAGTCATGGCATTAGGTCTTGATATGCCACGTATGGACAAACTACATTATGAAGGAAGAGAGTCTGCATATATACGCTGACCAGCAGGAAACAGGTTTAAACTTCATTTCTGAACACTACAAAACATCAGCCTCAAAAACCCCCATAAAACTGATTCATCACTTCTGTGGACAACATTACAAATAATGTTGTACATTCTGAGCGTCATCAAGCTAGAAACATACAGCAGTGCTGTCATTCACAAACCATTCATATCTGAGGTCACTGCTTCAAAGGTACCTGTTGTAAATAACCTGGACTATTAATGCCTCATTCTACAGACATTAAAAGTTTGCATGTGATGCAGAAAAAGTTGCATTCAGTCCAGTGTTAAGTGTAAGTTTGACATGCTTAACGGTACTGGCAGCCACTCGGGAACCATTAGGTCTACTGAATTATCTGCATGTTACTGTTTAACAGACAAGGACTATTAGGGCATTTAATGGACAGCTTTATCCCATGGTTAAAAAAACCCTCTTCCACTATGGTGTCCCCATTTTCCAAGATTTGCTCCCACCCACTTACACGCTGCTTAAAAAAGGAGAAGTCTCATGAACACCAGGATGAGTCAATCACTTTTCAGTAGCATTTCAACAATGATTGTTCTCAAGTTCAAGTGTGACTTTCTTTTTAGTATTTGATGTCTTAAACATTTTTGTCATTTTTTGTCATTTTGTCAACCTCTTGTATGTACGCAAATGTAGTAAACTGCTTCAGCCGATGATGCCCATGGTTCATGAAAAATGAACTATATCATATGCGCTTCACAGCCTCACTCTCATTTATCAAAAGTAGATTAAATAAAGGTTTTGAAAGCCTAGCAAGTGGTGGCTGCACTGACTGAAAGTCTTGCTTAGACTAGTGTGTCATACATTAGAGATGATGTAACTATGTTTTCACTGGGAGACATACTTTCCATATTTTCTTTTCTAAATTATTCTCAATCAGCTCCTTGAAAAGTGAAGGTTAGTACACACACACTTTCTCTGATGTGTACCAGGTACAGGAAAATCCGATGTAATCCGTTCTGCTGTTTTTGGCTAAATTGTTTGATTTAAACACCTACCGCATGTGTAACAGGCTGGGGGTCTAACTGTATCAGTTGCAAAATAGTGCTTATCAAAACACAATTAATTTAATACAGTTCTACAGTGTCTGCACCAAATGAGCTTTCCAACCCACATGCTCAAAAATTATAATTTAAAATGATTGGGACCCTTTATAAAGATGGGTTAAAAATTACAAGGAAAATGTCTTTGTGGCTGTTTCCCTTTACCTTACACTAAAAATATAAGGGAAATATTATAAAAGTATCAGGAAAATCTAATCCTTAACTTAAGTAAATTTAATCTAACACATAATAGTTCTTTAGAAAAGCACATGTGCTACATAAATTGGGACTCCTTAAAATTCCTATGAACCAAATGTAACTGAAGCATGTTTTTGTTCATGTTTCTCCTTTTTAGTTACATGTGAGTGTTCATGAGCGTGTATGCAGTTGTCTGTAATATTTTTGTCTCACTGAGGTTTAATTATGAGGTGACAAAAAAGCTAAATTTTCTTCATCATTCCTTTCCCTTTGTCAGCATGGGGAATTTTCAGATGTTGCTATGAGAATCCAACACAGTGACCAGAAGCACATTCTACTGGAACCTATTTGACAATATAAATGTCATTACTGCTACATATTTTAAACTACTCGCCATCATCAGTAAGTTATATCACACTCAGAGGAGAATGCTGAGTGCTCTGCTGTGCAGTGCAATCATACAGACATGAAAATGGGTACACTGCACAGTGTACTCAAACAGAGGGGTGTTGCCGTCCTTTCCTCTGAAACAATGTTGTCAACTGTATGCTCTAGGACCCCCTACTGAACTTAAATCTAATTCACAGCTGTACGAACCAGCTCTGTACTGCTAAACAGTGCTTTTACCTGGGGGAATGCTCCATTTCTAGGGGAATGCTCCATTAAAAGTTGATGAAATACTAAGAAAAATCAAGTCATGCCAGATGTACAAGTCAGTAATAAGGCAATACAAGTCAGTTTTGCAGTACCTTTAATTTATGACTTTGACATTTGAGTGGATAACCGTGCTTTTCTGTGGCAGGGCATGGCCTCTCACACCACCGCTTAAAGGGCATGACTGAAAAGAATTTTGAATTAAGTTTAGTTTTGGATCCACAAGACTTCTGTAAGTGAACTAAAACAAGCTAAAACCCATACATTAACAAAATAGAATAATATAAAATAGAGTGCCTCCAACTTGAAAATGTCTCGATCATAGAACTCTGAGGTGCATCATTTGGCAGTCTGGATCTAAGCAGTTTTTCGATGGCGTTTTTGAAAATCAGCGCTATTGCCCTGGATAACAAAAATGTTCCATTATTTAATCAATGAATTTCCATAATAAATCAATGAATCCTCTGATAGCTGAAATGTGGGTTGACATGACATCTGACAAAGTTGGCATGTCCATGTTTGCGTCTAGAGCAGCACTTGTGGAAGTGCAGCAAAATAGTAGCTAATTAATATGTCTGGCTATCTAAGTCTTTTCTGTTAACTCTCTGTTTTCAGTTTCATAGGAAGCTAAAATAAATAATGGGAGTAAATGCAAGTGAAATAGGTTCTGCGTAAAAAAAACAAAAAAAAAAACGGATGATTTCCAAGAAGCATTTTGTACTGCACTTCTGAATGAATCCAGTCCCTGCTCTTAATATTACCATGCCTGTGGTAATTGGATTGAAGAATTAAATCCCACGAAATGAGTACAAAATACTGCCTCAGAATAAGATGGACAATTAGCTATTTTAATCACTGTATCCTAGCTAGCGTAGCTAACTCTGGAAGAATTCATCTTCACATCATATGCTTTTATTTCACTGTTTACATAGTGTAGGGTCAGTTCATATGAATGGTGAACATTTTCACAAGGTTTGTTAAAGAGTAATGTATTAGGAATCAACTTATTGGAGAGATTTTGCAGAGGCTTGTTTGTGTTATTTGTGTACTGAATCTTGCAGCACAAATACTGTAACTTCGTATAGAATATACATGGAACTAACCTGTATATCAAGTATAAACACTGTAGCGCTACTGGGAACAGAACATTGGTGTTTGTGTGGTGTTACTGATTGTAATGTAAATCTGGTGGTGTGCATGTACACAGTTTTGTTAGATTGTCAGAATGGTATGTGGTGGCCCTTGGTTTAGTATAGTCACTAGAAGTAAAGTTCCATACACGCTACAAACAAGCTAACAGTCCTGCACCTTAAACTGAATTGCACTGAAATTGCATTTAGGCTACTACTGTCAAAGCTGCTTCACTACCACATTTGACTAAGCTTGTTGGTTTGCATGGTTAGACGGAGCGCCATCCACAGCACTGTTAGCCTGCATGTAGCAAAGTTAATCTTTCAACTCTTTGCTGACCTTGTGATTTAAAGGATCCAGTGACATTTGGGGAAAACATACAAACAGCAAAACATATCAGGCTTGGATTTGGATGTTTTTGTTGACTAAAATGTGCGGTAGCGATGATCTCTGAAAATGCTATTTATTTTTCACTTAGAGAAAAGAGAAAAATACACAGACTAAAGAATGGAATGACTTTCCAGGTCTGTAGTTATAAAGAACAGAAATTCTTTCACAACATTCAAAATCCTGAGGGTCTGAAAATCTTTCGAAGAAAGATTGAAAGATGAAAGTTCTTTGAAAGACAGATCAAAATACCAGTGTCTTACTAGTGTAACATTGCATGTTATATGCTTGTCAGATAACTGAAAAATGACTTTATATTAAAAATAGTTTTCACACTGTGGAAATCCTCAGGGGGATGAGTTTGTTTAATATAGAGCCTCAATGTCCAAATTGTTTTGCTACCCTAAGGTCAATGACACAATAATGAAATAATTTAATATTACTAGCTATACCATATCATTTACATTGTATAACAATTGCAGACAGTCAAAGCCTTTGGGATCACAGGTTCAGTGAGAAAAGCCGGGTGTACAGACTGAAGAATGAGTGAACTGGTGGACTGCACTGAGACAAGGGATCATCTGTCATCATTTGAACTACCATACAGTTTCTCATCATGATAAGATCAAAATACGATATACAAATCCCACCATGACACAAACAGGAACTGCTAAGAGGCCAGATTGTGTTGATATGTTCTGCCTGGAGAAATCCAAGTAATTTTCCAAGTCATTCAGAGGTCTGTAGATCTCATTAACTAAAGTGAAGAGTCTAATATGATAGTTAATCTCCACTGAGAATTATGTCACGATATAATTCATGTGTTGGACTCGTGCTTATTGTTTTCATACACATTCTCTCATAAAGAATCACTCAAATGAATTTCATTATATTTCCTGTACTAACTAAACACTGTTAAACACATACTCAAGACATTTTTGAGACCAGGTCTTTTGTCAAGAAAGCTCTGCAAAATCTCACTCAAGCAATTAGTGAGCATTCTGTAATGACATTCCTGGTCCATGTCTTAATAGCTGAGATAAGTTTCGGAAGCTTGAGCCACCACACCACTAAAAAAGAGGGCGTAAATGGCTTCGCAATTTGAAGATGACGAGATTGTGGCGCTTAATACTGCTCCTCCAGCCACAGACAAATCGTTTGCAGATGAAAATGTAAGTGCTGAAATAAAGCAAAAGACTAAGAAAGATTTCAAGGTGTGTTCAATCAAATAATGACCCCAAAATGCAAATATTACTAATGGAGCTGTGAGAAGAGAGCTTCACCTACAGTGCTAACAAGTCAAACATTTTTGATCGTGTGCAGCACCTTCAGACTTCAATATGTGTCCCTTTACAAAAACAATTCTGACTCCCTCTTAAGACTTTGTCCAACAGGAGATACCTCCTGGCAATATGGACTCAGTATACAGTAAAACCAGTATCTTCAATTTAGTGGAGGAAATGAGTGGGTTCTGCTGTGCCATGAACTCTGTGAACTTCTCTGAACATAAAAGCAGCTCATGAGCATAGGCATAATGCTGGCTTATTATTATTCATAGCCAATAAAGATGTCATTTCTAATCATAACATGCACAAGCCATGAGCCTTATATTGTGCTGCGATAAGCTAGGGAAGCCACAGCGTGCTAATTTAGGTTTGTAACGGCAGATTTGCCGCTTGTTGGCAGTGCTCTGGAGTGAAGAGGAGGGAACAGACTGCAGGCAGAGATGGCAACAGCTCTGTTTGATCTCTCACAGGGTTTAGAGCTTTGAGAGTAAATATATATATATGCACGCTGTGAAACACTGCAACCTCCTCCGTCACAAAGCAAACACGCAAGAGCTATCACAGTGCAGGAGCCTTTGTAAGTAAAAGAAGTGGGACATCCTTGTAGCTACGGTAAACTATCACCAGGGCATAATAACGTAACACAAAGGGTCTCGGTTTTATGATTTTATTGATTAAAGAGCATATTATGGACAAATAAAGGGGGAGCTAGTTCAGGCCAAGGGACCAAAGAAGTTGAGCATGATTTTCCATCAACACTTCATTGCTTCATAGATTACGCACAAGCACGGGTCACAGATAGAGCACTTCATTAAGCAAAACTGTAGCTGGCCCTCTGCCGCTGCCTCGGGAAGAAAAAGGAGCTGAACCGCACAATAGAGGAATATAGCCTGCCTGCCCAAACAGTGAGATCTCAAATTTTCTCTGCTTTCACTCGTATGAGGGGGCCCAAGCAGAGCTGTGTCGTGGTCTCATCAGCTTCATGCTTTCACCATGACACAAAACTCCAGAGGTCCCCAGAGCTACCTCAGACCTGTAAGATAAGCCCTTGTTAGCAAATATAATCCATATGCAAATATAAGTGTATGGATTTGGAACTAAAATGTTATTAGAAGTAGCAGTATTGTTACTTTTTCAACTGTAAAAACAGTTCAGTTCATTATATTTCATATCGCAGATTAGAGCACAAAATCTAAAATGAAAGTCACGTCCGGTTAATAAATCACAATCTGATCCTGTGTTACAAATAACCACAATGTGATCTCACAATTTAACATCCCATGCGATGCCAAACTTGAAATTATCTTCATAATATGTTCCTGGATACGCAAGAGCAAATAAACAGCGCCAGTGTTTTCCCCCTTCACACTGCAGAACTGGGAATAATGCAGCACAACTGAACAAACACAGTGCCTGTTGATCCAGTGTGTCAGAGATGGAAGGCTGAAAGACCGGCCAAACTTGCCTATAATTGAGGAAATTAGGAACTGCAATGGGCCCTGGCACATAGTTACCAGAGTCAACATGGCTACGGCTCACTCGGGCTAATTGAGGTGTTTACGGTAACGGGGGGAAATCACTATTGACATTTCTAATGTGATTGAGATGGATGACCACAGCAGTTGAGCCAGAGCTTAAATCTCTGTGATGAAAGAGGCCTTCGAATGGTTTTGAGAGGAGAAGCAGATGATCAAAAAGTGTAAAAACTCAGCATTTGTCCTCTTTGTCCCAGGTAGTACAAGTGGGGAAGAGAATTAGCAAGTCCCTTTGAGCATGTTTAGCTGCACAGAGACCTTGAAGCAACCAGCGGGGCCACATGCACCCAGAGCTAGTCCTCAAAGGAATGCAAAGCTAGTGAGAGAGAAAGACCTGACAAATACTGAAGGCAAGTGCAAATGATATGCAAGGTGCAGAGGATTAATCACGCCCTGGGCATCCCTCTCTGCTCTCTGCTGGTGGCCTCTGCTTAGTTTTACAGCTAATTGGAACAAAACGCTCCCTTGTATCCTCTGCCCAGGTAACTGAAGGAAAAAGCACTTTTACAGTGGCAGTGCCTGGAGTCACGACACCCCACTGCTGATCGTGTGTTTCCTGCTGTGACACATTAGCAAGGTCGTGTCTATGGAATCTGAATGAATAAACAATGCAGTACTTGTATTATTTTACCTCAGTATTCAGCACAGTTTTTAACCGTATAGTTACAACTATTATGCCGTCTACAAGTACACAGTATAATATTAATGAAAAGTAACGTTAGAGTAACTACAGATGGAAGTTAACAATTGTTACTGAAAAAAAAAAACCATGACTGAAGATGATACAGTAACCGATTAAATGATTTTGACAGTGTATTCTGAACCTTCAGTGTTCCCACTCAGCCTTTAACCACCTTAACAAAATTTCTTTGGTTACCCACTAGTAATACAATCCAAGAGTCAGTTCTGTGACTTTTCACACATTTAAATAAATGATTATGGCAAATATTCTCGTATTTTCAAATAATACACAACATCACTATCTGGCTGAATAGGCATGTACACACAATATAAACACAGCCACAAGTCTGAACTAAATTTAGACGCATAAACCAGAAACTAAAACAACCTTGCTGAACAAAGTTTTCAGAAAGGGGGCAAGAAGTTAGTCCATTCATTTACTAAAAAGACTGGAGACTGTTTATGCAGAGGGTTTATTTCGAGGTTATGGAAGTAAAATCACTGAGGAAATAGCACGAAAATGAATCAGTTGAATCAGACATTTGTTTTGTTGAACCAAATAGTTTGAAAGAACCAAGGTGCAGTCCAATCTGCCAAGTAGTTCCCTGTAAAGTGGACTACAAAGGATATTGAGACATTTTAAGGGAGATTACAAGCCACTGGCAGTGAAAATGTTCAGTTGGACGGGAATTTGAAACCGTGTAGGGAGCAGGGGATAACACTTTATCATTTCATGGGAAGTGGCAGGAAAGTTTACGCAGCGGTTACTGTGTGCTTCTTGAAAAGCATGTATTGCGTTGGGTTTAATGATAACGTTGCAGGACATTCAGAATGAAGATATTTAAACTGCAATTCCAAATACCCAACCTTCTCAGTGTGTAGAGGACACTGCATAGGGACTCTGCGGAATGAAATGCGTTCCAGTTCACTACATTGAATTGAACTCTCCATCACTAATGCTTGCACCATGAAGCGAATCTATTTACATGAAAAACACCTCTTCAGGTTTCCTCCCCTCTACATAACTCGAGCCTAACTCAGTTGCCACAGCATGGATATTAACAGAACTTATGTGCTGAACAATCTGTTCTGATAGCATACATTAAAATGTGTTTCTTTATCTCATGCTCATTTTCACTTTTATCTTTTTGCATCACAAAATTTTTAATATTTAGACCTATAAAAGAACCCCACATCTCTGTGAACTCGACTTCAACTCCTTGTGCACTTCCAGAATTGTGCTGCTAATTGCACTAGACTTCCTTTTAATTAAGCAGCATAATCCTATTACAACTTCAAAAACTGTGCGATTAATTTTGCATCTCACTTTGCCACTGTAATATAGTAAGGCAATGAGTTTTTCCTGCAAATTTGTTTTCTCATTGCTGTGCATACTTAACTAAAGATAGTACCTCATCTTCATTAAGATGTCTGGGTCAGAATTCCCTCAAAGGACTCATAATAAAGACTCGTTTACGCTGGTTCCCACAATGTCTAAGCTGCAGTAATGTCATTAAAAAGGTATGTCACATAAGCATCACGGCAACAATTACAATATGAGATGTAACCACTCAGAACTTTACCACCAAACTGTCAAAAGGTCAAAGGAACCGACCATTAAAACCATGGAAACATTAGAGGACAAACTCTCTAACTCTCTCTCTCTCACTCTCTCACTCTCTCACTCTCTCACTCTCTCACTCTCTCACTCTCTCACTCTCTCTCTCTCTCTCTCTCTCTCTCTCTCTCTCTCTCTCCCTCTCTCTCTCTCTCTCTCTCTCTCCCTCTCTCTC
>JBBPCX010000002.1:13622953-13662177 GCA_037974365.1 Hydrocynus forskahlii | reverse complement strand
CTCTCTCTCTCTCTCTCTCTCTCTCTCTCTCTCTCTCTCTCTCTCTCTCTCTCTCTCTCTCTCTCTCTCTCTGAAAAAGGCCACTGGCATTAGGGCACACCATTGGCTCAAAGAGTTGTGCTTGGTCTGCAACAATGTTTAGGAGGTACATTTCAAAGTGGCATACATATAAATACCAGGACCCAAGACTAGTAGAAGTCTTGGAACAAGATGATCACTGTCATTCACTTCACCTGTGGTTTTAATGTTGTGCCTTAGTGGTGTATATTAATTTTTTTTTATCATAAATTTATTTATATGGTGTATTTTTTGTATATCATAACTTGCAAATACCAGCTGCCCTCAATAAATTATCCTATACAAAACTGACAAAATAAATGTAAACTCTGAAAAATAAGAATGTTGCTCTATAGGAGATACAGTGTTTTGTGAACAATAAATATTCTGGGTGTGAGGAAATGCATGTGCAGATATTATTGTTCTACAGGTGATTATACCAGCAAGAGCAAAATAAGATGCTACAGTCTCATTTGAACTCTTCAAAACTTGTGGTGGTGTGCTTTGAGTAAACTTCAAGCCTGTTCAAAGGCTGCCTTAATTTAGCCTAAAATATAAACTAGTTCCCTAGAGCTCTGCAGTCTTAAGATCATCTTAATAATTACACAGAGTCAAGAACGTCTAATCCCTTGACCATGTTTTGATGTTCAGGGTGTTGTACTGCTTTTGGGGAACTTTCTTTCTGTTTAATCTCATTCCAGATGCATTAACAGAATTGTTGACTAGGTCTAGATTTGAGTCATGTGACTGTTGCGTGGCTCTGATGTGTGTTCTAGCTGTGATAAGTTGTGGTTTGCATTCTTGCTGGCAGTCCTTGACTGGAGTCAGATGATTCAGTGGGTTGTCAGTCTGTGAAAGATAAAGGCTGGCCTTGTGGCCAGAGTTCATAGGGCTTGTCTGATCTGTCTCCTTTTCACCAGGCCCAGAACATGAGGGCTGCTGACTCATCTACCGCTCTCTCTATTAAACAATGACCTCTGCATTAACATCAGATTGAGGAGAGAGAGAGAGAGAGTATGGACCATGGCCATTGAATGTTGGCTTGTTTTCCATGTGAAGGGATTGCTTGCGAACAGAACTGGCCCGATATTTCTAGGGTTTGAATTAAGACACAAGCATAGGCATTTCATGAGCCTTGGCAGTGGGTTACATCAGCCTTTGTCGACTCGACTATGGCTATAATGAAAAGGCTGCCTTTGTCGGAGAGCAGGTCCGTGCCTTTTATTCGATCAGATTCAGCTCCTAAACTGATCCAAATTTAATGACCTTCATTCAGCACCGTCTTTACACACACCAACAGCTTCCTGTTTGTGTGTCCGCGCGTGTGTGCCTGCGTGCTGACAGTTTGAAGAGTGTTTTAGCCCTGCATACAGTACACTCATTAATCTGCCATCCACAAAGCAATCAAAGGCAAGAGGATTAAACAGGGCTGCAGCTGAACAGCAGCAACAGCAGCGCAGAGGAAGTGCAACTCCCAGGCCTGTTTTAAAGGCAGCCAGAGTTTTCTCTCCGAGTCAGTTAGAAGTCTGTTAATTGGTGATGTAGATAATTACCTCACACAAAGGAAGTTAGAGGCATACTTGGACTCCAGGCCATAAACACTTTTTTTTTAGAGCCGAATAAGGCTTTGATAAAAGTTAACAATCAGACAGCAAAATACTTCAAAGTCCTGGCCTATTTTTTTTTTAAAGATTCGCTCATCCTTTTTTTAGCATAATTATGCTGACACACTTTCAGCTCCTGCTCGGCACTGTCCCCAACTTCACCTCTCCGTTTGTTATGCTCTCATCCTCACAGGCTACCTTTAATCCAAGCCACAGTCAGATTTAAATGCTCCATTCAGTGCGAGGCATTCAGCAGTGCCAGACAGAGCGGGAACGAGCGAGATAAAGAGACGCAGTGCGTACAGAAATGCCTCGGTTCGCTCCATGGATTACAAACACTGTATCTCCATCCCTCTTTAATTAACACGGCGCCTTTATCAGGGTGATCACAAGTTCGCTGCAGTAAAGGTCTCCTTTGATAAACAGTGCAGGCGCACATGGACGCTAACGAATGCAGAGGAGCCCCGAGCAGCTCCTAGCCAGTTCAGTTTAATCTCTTCCATGATGGCTTTCCATGACTCCACTCTTTTCCCTGTTGTTGTTGTGCTTTCCTTCAGCCGAAATTACTTCTGAAAATGGGACTGAAACCAAAGCTCCACAAAATGCTTTTAGTCTGCCAGGTATGCTAAAGTTGAGCTCCAAGAGGGAGCTACTGTCTAACTGTACAGTTTGTGAAGTCATTAGAGAAGTTATTGTTACAGTATAATTTTATTGGTGCATGTTATTATTCCAAGGTCTCTGCCCTTGGAAATTAATAAAAGGCTGGACTGCTTTCAAGAGCCCCCTGAAGGCACCTGTAAACATTTAAATTGCTTTGGCTCCCTTTATGAGCTTTGTTACATTATATTTGTGACTTAATCACTTCCACTCAGTTTACTGGCACAATCGCCATAAGCTGTAAGACTGGAAAAATGGCGATCAGTGGTTCGGCTTGCAGCCTGTGTGTTATTGCCGAACATCAGAATCATTCATCCGAGATATTTTTCCCTTTTGTTGACATTAGTTTCTGCCGAGGCTGTCTGGCCAAACCATCAGAAATACCAATATGCCAAGAGAAAGAACATATATTGATTATCCAGTGGAGGAATGTTGGCAGTGGCGGACGTGGCGGAGAGCGCTGGCCTCAGCCCGAGAATTTCAGGGTTTGTTTCCTGAGCCGTGTCCAAGGCCATCCTGGATTTCAATCCTAGGGAGAATCCGCAACGGCCAAACTCCGAAGCACAGGCCAAGTTCTTTCAGTCAAGCCATCACAAAGAGCATTTCTCTGATTTCTGGAGTAGCAGAGGAAATCATGCTTTCTAGGTCAGACATCATCATTTCCATCTAGCCACATTAAAAGCTATCAGCTGACCCATGCCAGAATATTCCATCTGTTTAATCAAGGTTGTCAGTCCTCAGGACGGACCTCCGTCAGTAACGAAGCTCGTGAGAGCCGAGAATTTCCCAGCTCTCAAACAGATGCCAGGCTACCAGCTGCCTATTCGGAGAGAACTGCAGAACTGAGAAATAAGGAAGTGACAGCCAGCTTTGATTCATCTCTCTGATACACTAAGGCTGATGTGCCACCCCCCTCCAAAGGTGGCACTGGCAGATGGGCTGCAGTGAGAGTGTGAAAAGGGTGAGTGTGTGTGGGACTACACTGGGAAAGTCTGATAATTGCATGCTGTCATCTTACAATCAGCACCACCGTTGCTCCTGACTAGCCATCATCAGAAGTGAAAAGAGAACATACACTGAATTGTTTCTATTAATATAAAATCTGATTCAGCACATGATGGCTTAAAGGTCCCAAGCGGCTTAAACAGTGGCACAGACAATTCTGGCAAACATTCACTGCCAGCATCCTGTTCTGACGTTATATTAATAAATCATCACTGTTGGAGCAAAACCTTCTGTTTCTATAATCATCATCATTGTCATCATCATCATCATCATCATCATCATCATCATCGTCATCATCAATCACACAAAGTAGCTTTGCGATTTTTCGTGAGTTCGAAAAGCAGCCAAAATATTGTACTTAAAAGGTACCAACACATTATGAGCCAGATCTATAGTCTTTGATGTGCTGTATGTGAAGCCTACTGAAGCTGTGCATTCATGTTAACATTCTCTTCAGCTTCAGACTTTGGCTCGGGGAAAAAGAGAGCAGACAGTGAGCCAATGTACACAATGCCTCCAATAGCAACCAAGCACCTGGAGTCTGCATATGGAGCTAAGCATCTCGATGAAAGCTCAGCTGGCCACTTCCATTAGGCCAGCTCTGTCAAAACCACTGAGCCATAATGCTGCACTGACCTCATCTGGTAGAGGTTGTGCAGAGAGGAGGCTGGCTAATGACCACTTATTACCCAGCCAGTGTGGTAAAGACAGGTTTCCCCTTACCCTGTGTTTGCCTCTTTATTAATAGATCACAGCATGAAGCTTAAATTGCTTTTTCAAATGTGCCACACCGCTGCACTAATTGTGTAAACATTCACATCTTCACATTTCTAATTGCAATTTTAGAAACGCTGATTGCTCTGTTACTTGCAGCAAAATCCTGTTGTGCTCATGCGTCGGTCACATAGGCCGCATCGTCAAATCTCTGGGTAGATACAGCTCCGCTCGGTACTCCAGAAATCTGTTTCAAATCAAACGTGATTAAACACTCAGCCTATTATAATCAAGCCTAAATTCCTAAAACAGTTCGCTTGAATTGTCATCAAAGACTCTCCGACTTTGAGAGGGGAAAGACACTGGAAAAATAAACTTTGATCTACTGTATACGATTCCATATTGATAATGCGACATTAACATCCATCATATTTGGTGTCAAAAAGAGGAACGCTGCACACACTTGATGATGATAGTTCGTTTCGTTGCCTTTGTGAAGCAGATGTGGGGAACAGAGGGGCTCATGGGTCATGAGCAGCATATGAGTATGCTAGCATGGGTTTATAGCAGTGGACTTAAGAGCGAAGATGTGTGTATTTTGAGGCACTTCTGCTTTTACCGCCAGTATTGTTGCACAGTTCATATGGAGGTACCGGGAGGGATTATGGTACTTCAAAGCCACAGCAATTCGTTAAGTGTTCGGAGCAAAATCCTCTTTGTGTGAATGGACGGCCAGTGAGCGCACTGCAGCCGGAGAGGAGAGCAGACATGAGCTGTGTGCTGTCAGGAAAGAGAGAAAATGCTGTGGCGGATGGGGGAGCAGGCGGCTGGGCAGGCGTTTGATGAAGCAGCTGGGGCTGGACTCTGCTGGCCGCCCTGCCTCACACTGCGGCGTAAATCAGGAGGTAAGCGGGCTGCCCACACTGATGGATGCCTCAGCCGTGCCCACGCAGCGGCTGCGTTCTCATCAAGCAGTGAGTGAGTGAGACTCTCTAGTATGGGGGTCACATTCTGCAAAGACAGAGTGCAGCAGCCCACAGTAGTTCACAAGATTTATTGCTTAGGCGGTGTTGTTCCTGCATTTCTAAATACGCACGACTTGTTGATTTTGCCGGCCCTTCCTAATGAACCTGACAGGGAGAATCTTGGGTCTATGTAAAGCAAGCATGTGATGAATATATCCCTAATCCCTCTATCACAAGAGAAATCTCACTATCTCTGCCACTATAAACACCAACTTTCCATGCAGACCGAAGAGGCAGGGACGAGAAGAAATTCCAGAGGGAAGAGAACGGCAATGAATATTTTGGTGTGAGGAGATAAAATATTTATCTAGAGGGACTCAGGTGTGACACCTTGCTCGAAGAAAATGTCTACACGCAGGACTACCAGCTTTCTGATTCAAAGATCAAACTGGGGCAACAGAGGATTATTACACTGCGTTACACTGTTGTTGGGACAAAATAAAACATTTTGAGATATGAGGGAGAAGAAACTCAAACTTTCTTCTTATACATTTTAAGAGCAAAAGGTGACTTTGGATCTTTTGAAATTTGCTTTAAAATAGTGTAACACATGCTTATTGCAAGTGTAGTGTAAGTCGTACAAGTCCTTGTACTGCAGTATTTGCCCATACTTAATTATGTATCACATTATTCACAGTGCAGATTTTAATGTGCAGAAATCAGAATGTTAAACCTAAAATAGTACAATTCAATTGGGGGTGGGTTCAGGAAGGTAATTAACAATGTTTGTTTGGGCCGAGTGTATAAGAGGCATTTTCATTAAAACATATTAAACCAGTTTTATCAATTCTTCATAGACATCCAGTTGATTTTAGGATTAAGTTTAAGATTTTACACTTTTTACTACAATCCTAAAATCAACTGAATGGCCAGGTCATGTTGTACATCATAGAAGTTCTCCAGCTACAGTCTACCTTCAGACACCGTCATTCATCCAGTGAGCTCTATTTAGCTGCACTTGACTGAAACTCAAGGATGACAGGGCTTTTGCAGTTATGGCACCAAGGCTATGGAACTCCGTGCCAGCAGGAATTAGATTCTCCTCATGTATTCCGGTCTTTAAAAAAGGCTCAAAACATACTTTTTACTCAATCTGAGTGAGTTTAGCTACTAAATGTTACTGTTTCTATTTTGCAAGATAAACTCAAATATGAGCAGTGAATAATAGATAATAATGCTTTGAATAATAGAAATCCTTCTTCTATTTAATAAAGTAAGCTGAAAGAATAGGTCTGTTCTTTGACCTGTTTCTTTGTTTGAGTACTTCTTCAGGGACTTTGCTGGGTGAGCCAAAGTTATCATTTACAACCAAAATGAAATATAATCTAACCTTTATTAGCAATTATCTGTACTATACACTGTACTATATACAGTGCCCAAGGTGTACAATAATGTTTAAAGAAGTCACAATAATGTTTAAATGTAATTTGAATCAACAGGATTGGAAGCTGCAAATGCTTTTCTGTCTACCATGCATGTATTTTTTCACAAAAATTGGACAAAACATTACTTTAAATGAATGACAAAAATAACTGTAAAATGCTATTCATTTCTGAACACACTTGTTTCTTCCTTATTCCTTCAGAAAGGGGACTAATTATTAACAGACCTCCTCAGTATCCTCTCTGGGCTGGAAAACAACTGGAAAAAATCTAAAAAATATCCAAACACACTTAAACAAAAAAACATAAGGGGGAATAAGAAAGAAGAGAGGAAAGAAGCTGTCTGTCTTAACATTGCAATTAAATTGGCAGCTGTGTTTAAAGCGGAGCCAAGCGGTAGATTGCTTGAAGCGGGCAGGCGCCCAGTGGCCATGCAGACGGGGCTAATCCAGCCCTCTCCCTCCTCTCTCTTTTTCTCTTTCTCTCTCTTTCTCCCTCTCACTTTCTCTCTGGCCCTGGCCAAGCTGTGCACTGGTGGCAGCAATTCAACAATGGCCGCAGGAGGGAAAACTGTCCGGCCCCTGATGCCACACTTTTTTGCCCACTGGAATAACAAACAGAGCTGTCTTCCTGAAGAAAAAAGCACGCTGACATTCGTCCAGCTGCTGCTCGCTCCCATAAATTGGATGGGTCATTGGAGGAGTGTCTTATTTCCCCACATGAAATCTCACCATGGACACAAATCCAGAGGAGATGAAAGTGAAAAGTTTATGCCGACCAGATAGCTTTATCTCCACACTATTAACCCATCGCCGATCTGTGGCAGATCACAGAAAAACATAGCAGGAGAGACTAGCAGGACTTGGCCGGGGGGGGTGAGTACCGGGACGTGGACAGTAGGATACAGGGCCTCAAAGGAAAAATATATATTTTTTAGTTCTACATTCCTGTGTGTCTTTACGAGCGATTATATGGAAACATATTTTAAATGAATAGCATATCTAGTTGTACCTCACCACACATTTGAAAATGCAGCAAATGTTGATTTTCAGTGGCTCAAATGCTGGTATACAACAAAACTAGCTTCACTTTTCAGATTTTCTTCAAACGTCATAATAAACAAAGCTGTTTGGAAACTTGGCTTTTATTTTTGATGTGTTTTGTTTATTTGGTTTAAATTGTTTGGGTTTTTTTTTTTTATACTTTTTCAGTAAATAACAAATTCATAAAAAGCGGCGGTATAATTTTGGCCACTGTAGTGGTGTGAGCTCCTCCACAGCAGCTGGGATTTCTCTGAGCGAGGGCTGAAAGTGCTGCATCAGTGGATAGATCAGGTTTGACTGCTGGGGTCAGAGGGTGATCTAGAGGTTGGCCGAGTTCAACCTTGTTGTGCAATAAAACCAGCATGACCCGAATGCAGCACTGCCTAACTCCTCAGAAGCACTTTCTGTCCCCACTTCTAGTGGACCTGAAACTGAGGACGCTTGTGAGCATTTTAGACCATTTGTATTTTATATATATATCATATTTTATATACTTTGTACTTTACATTTAACAGAGTTTGTACTTTACAAAATATCATCAGCTTGTTTTTTGCTGATACTGTTATACTGTTATAAGTAATATCATAATTATAACCACGGTAAACAAGGTCTGTTTAGAATAAAATGCAAAATTTGTCTTTGATTTTTAAAATGTGGTCAGAGTTATAAGTAGTCTACATTTGTTAAAATATATATATTATTAAAATATATTACGTTTCCAATCTTGGTTAAATGTCTTATTAGCTGTGCATTTATAGCTTAGCCACCACATATAGACACGCATTCAGTATTAAAAGAATGTCTTAGGTCATAGGAGAAAATTATATTTAAAGTTGTAAATCAAAGCATTTATTTGCTTTGATGAACTCTAGCAGTAGGATAAATACAAACAATCAATCACTCTCTTAAATGTAGCCCCAGTATTTACATACAGTCATACAAAACCATTCAAAAGTCAGTCAAAATTACAGCTATTCTTTTTCAAGTAATTATGTGTGCTTAAGATAACAAATCTGCGCGGTAGCTGAGGAGCGTCTAGGAAAAGAGCGCTAGCTCACAATAACTCCATAAAAAAACATTTTGTAATGTTTTTATATTATTATGTATCTTTTATATATTGGACTCGCAAGACAAAAAATTTACTGCCAAGAATAGTTTAAAACAATATTCTCAGTTATCCTCAGACAAAGGCTAACAATATTTCAAGGTCCATGTTATCAACAAAAAGTGCCAAAAACAATAATTTGACACACATGTACAAAAAATGTAGGAGAGTGTACTTACAGCAAATGTTCATTTGTCCTTGTTTAAAATATCATATTGAAAGAGCAAGGTTGTGGGTGGCGATGGCATCTGCTGAGGGGATTAATGACTTTTACGCTCCTCTGAACTCACACTGACCCTACTAACACACAGCCCAATGACCATGATTAGACTTCAGGGATGCATTCTATAGATCTGAGACTCTTATACAATAATAATATGTGCACTGGTCGATGATGGATCAATGGCAATTGTTAAGAGATAAGATCATAAAATGATTTCACTAATGCATGATGCCAAATTATGTAGAATACATGCATTAAATTTAAGTCTCATGAATAGAAATGTGTCTAAATAGGTCTAGAATAATGTAAATGAAATACTTAATGCAAACAATCCAGAAATATAGTGTAGTTATAAGATATATTGTGTACTTATACAATAAATCTAATGTAAATTCCATATTAAAACATGTAACAAAAAAATATATATTTTGTTTTGTTTTGTTTTTTATTTTATTATTATTATTTTTTTAACATTGTGTTGATATGTACAAAATGTGTATTTTATCCAAATTTTAATATGCATTTATATACATATATTTTATTTGTTACATTCATTCACATTTATAACAGAAGAAAATCTCATTTAGAATAAAATGTTTTGGTTTATATTTAATATGATGTAATAAATATGATGGGCTTTTTCAGCAACTGCACTTTGTAGTTGCTTACATTTGCTGTTAGTGGATCATTGATCTGTATTTTTTTAACTCGTAACACAGTTACCATACCACAGTCACATCCAAATAAGAATACTCTTAGCTAGACTCGTATGTAGCTGTGTGCTATAACCTGAACCCCTAGTTAAACGTTTTGTTGATTTTCTAAGTGAAAATAAGAAGACTCTACATTGAATAAACTTAAACATGGCATTTTCTTTTTTTTTTTTTACTAATTTGCTGAGTTTAACATACTGGGGGAAAATATAAAATGTAAATATATTATATTATATTACATTATATATAACTTTCTCACCAGCCTTACAATATCCTGAAGTGAATAAATAAAAAGTAATAGTGCATTAAAATGTGTAAAAGTGTAGACTTTTTTCCACTTATGTTGAAAAAAATGAACAAAAACATGTCATTTGACCAGCGTGCCCAAATCTACAAATGTATTTTATTTGCATTATACTGACACTAAAGAGTCAGAGTAGCTGTCTAAAACATTATTTCTTAAATATGGTATAGACTTTGAAGTCCAGTTGGTGGTAGGAAAGAGATGTGGGCCCCAAAAGAATTTCTTCTTTATGTTCATTTCCAAAAGATGATCTTTTCTATGACTGTCTTTCAAATATATTGTGTGATTGTATTTCATGCTTAGCAGAAGCATGTGATTAAGCCAAACAAAGGATACGACCTTAACACTTGGCTCCACTGCTGGGCAGTCTGGTCAGTAAAGGCTTTGTTGTTGTAATGAAGGGCCACCTCTGTGACCTGGCCCAGTGGCACAGCTGTAGGCTGCTTGGCGGGCTCAGGCCTGCTGTGATTAAGATGTGATTGGATGTGATAAATTAAGAAGCAGAACGATGGGGTCAATGGCCTGATCAACGGCAGAATGCTGCCCATCCCAGAGTGTCCTGGATGTTCCCTCAGGTGCAGCATAATCTGCCCTTGTCTCGTGGGTGCCATGTCCCCATCTCATCTCACTCAATGATTTGAACCTAATGTCTCTCGATCGGCGCATGTATCTTGTTGTCAGACAGCGCTCCTTCTTCCCTGGTGTGCTGTTAAATGTGGGAATTAGTGGTGTTAGCCTTCACAGGAGAGTTAAACCCCACCCTGTCATTGGCGTAGACCACAGCTCATTTTCAGCAGACAGCTCACTGTCCATCAACACTCAATCTACATGCAAAGCCAAATGAATTCCTTAAAACCTTAAGAAAACAAAAGGTTTCTGGTTCTTGGCTGGGATCAACGGTTCTAGAACTGATTCTTTCCCTTCTACAACCCATTTTAGAAAGTCACTGAGCATGAAAGGTATGTAAAAAGTATGATGTTTTTACATATTGTCCTTTGGGGTAGATATTTGGAAAATGAAAAAGGTTCTGGTAATGGAATTTTCTCATTGTTTCTCTGAGTAGATAGTATGAAGTCTATAGCACATGCTTTTTTTAAAAACTCACATATTTTCCTGTGTGGTAGATACTGGTCTAAAACTGCAATTATAAGGCTCTGGTAATGGAATTGTCTTGTTGTTTCTGAGGTTCAGGACATATCTGATAAGCAAGTAGGCAGTCTGTAACACAGAAATGTACACACATACTTTTTTTTTTTTTTACATATAAGCAGTAAATACATTAATTGTTTAAAGTATGAATTTCTGTAATAGGGAAAAAAAAAGGGACGCCTGCTTAAAACCAGGCAGTCACGTATTTCTTGCCACGAAACACCTGGTCCAGCTCATTAAGAGCTTGAATTGACCTAATGAGCTATTATCATGTGTGTTGAGGTGGACAGTAGTTGAAACTGTGCAGAACAGAAATTTGACATATTGATTATAATAATTTACTTTTAAAAACCACTAATCATGTTAAGAATGGAGAAAGAATCTAAACATCAATTACTTATCTGGAAGACTGCCAGATACACTCAAACAGAGCAAGGGTTTTGAAAGGAGGCAGTCACGGTGTTTGATTTTGGCATGCTGTGAACTTCAGAATATGAAACATTTCCCCACAGATGATGCTATGGCTTGGAGTCTGAAATCCTGGAATGTGTAGTTTTAGGGACATTTAATCAGACACCAGCAAAACCAAGGAGCTTTAAACAATTACAGCAATTTTGCAACAGATGGTCTATGAGGTTAAAATGGTTTTTCCCACTCCCAAGACCTCATTTACAAAAAACATATTTAAGGGCTCTTTAAGAAACAAACTGTGGTTCTGCTATAGCTCCACTCCAATGAGCTTTTTTTAGCACCTTCATTTGCAAGGCCATGAAAACAGCTGCTGATTTTTAAGATGCATCCTGCCGTTGCCAACAATAAGCAATTAAATCTCTTACATATAGCATTATCAATATAACAGCCTACTGGGTAGATATGAACACGCCCGGCTGTTTTTGGGCCTCCAGCTGCGCCACCAGTGTGGTATTCATAGAAAAAATTGATCAGCACATTGTTTCCATCACAACCTAATACTTCATCACAGTTAGCGGGAAAATCACTGTGGGACGCATCTCAATCATTGATCCTAAATGTCGTTCATGTGACTGCAAATCTTATTAACAGAGGCAGCTCAGGGCTGTCAGCTCCAGACATCCTGCACCCAACAGTGCCTTCACCTCAATCTGTCTCAGAAATCAGGCCTGTGTGGCTCTACATGTACTGTGATCGTGCTGTAATGAAGCCATATGGCTTGTCTGCGGGAAAGCTCGCAGGCAAGCCTGGAAGAGACGTGAGGAGCATTTCCATAGCAGCACACGGACCGCCTCTCCTGGTCAGGGCACGAGTTCCAGTACAAAGGGTATATTTCCCCAAACAGGTTCCCTTTTCCCCTCTTTCTCTCTCTCTCTGTTTGTTTTCTGCGCTCCACTAAGATGAAATGGCGTGAAACGCTTGCTCTTACTGCTGTTTTCAAGTCTGTGAGTGGGTGAGGGGATTTGGTGAGGAAATTGTGGCTTGACCTAAATTTACATGGTGGGAAGGAATTTAAATGACAGCGCAGGAAGGAGAAACTCACAGGCCTACGCAGCTGGAAAGAGTAATGCCAAACAACACCGGGAAGCAGAGCAGTCGTGTTCTGTCTCCCACAGAGGAAACAAAAAGAATAATATTCAAGTAATGATATAAAACATTCCTGCAGCACACGCACACCAAATAACTTCGCTGAGTCAGAAGAGAAAAACAAAAAAACACCCTCATGTGCCCTAGCCAGAAATAAAATTACCAAAGAACAAAATGCAGCGTCTGTTGCACAAATATTTGGACTAAATATGTTCTGCAGATACTTTGGATTTGTTTGCAAATACTTGGAAAAATTTTTAAGCTAATTTTCCAGGGGTTTGAATGAACTGATAACTGATAACAGAAACACTGGCCAACTTTTAATGCTGAAACCTGGAGAACAAATGCACAGTTTTAATGTGAAAATTAAGAAGAACAATAATACACAGAACTGATCATCACAAACTTTTTATACAAGAAAAGGGTTTAAATGTTTATATAAACAGAATGCTTAATTACCCTAATGCTGATGATTTCACCAGCTGATGTCAGTTATACAAAACTACATAATTGCGATGATAATAACAACAACAACAATAATAATAATAATAATAATAATAATAATTATTATTATTATTACAATAATAATAATTAATAATAGTAATTGTTATTATTATTATTATACCAATTATTATAGTTGTTGTTATTATTATAATTATTGTTGTTGTTGTTATTGTTATTATTATTATTATTATTATTATTATTATTATTATTATTATCATTGTTATTATTATTATGTGGGAATATAAGAACAACAACTTAGTGACTTACTGTATTGTCCATACAGATATTGTTCTGAACTATTATTCTGAAATTATTTTAGAAAAACACTTATTTTATTAAATTAAAAAGTTGATTTTCTAAGTGAAAAATAAGTTACACACATTATTACAACATATTTTTTATTTATTAAAAAACTAAATATAAAATACTGAATGTGCCCTAACATTTTCACAGGTAGTTGGTACGTTAAAACGTGCAGAAACGTATAAGATTTTCACGTCGGAACCAATAACATATGTTTGTAAATGTTATACTTTTACATGTATTCTTCAATGTGATTATTATTATTTGCATTTAAATATTGTAGTGAAGAAACCAAAAGAAAACAAGAAAGAGAGGAGCTAAGAATTCCACAATGAATTCTCTGTAACTCTCTAATGTAACCCACTTCTAGTACACGTTTAGGAACACTCATGTCTTCTTCAGGTTACAGTACACTTTTAAATTTCAAATATAAGATAAGCCTGGTGGGACTACAGTATTTGTTGTATGCATGAGCATTAACACTGCTGAAACTTTAGAAAGTATGATTGTGTGTGTGTGTGTGTGTCTAACGTGCAAGCAGTGGTACATTCTGTGTCCCGGCAGCAGAGTGTGAGCTGATGGTGGGCGTGGGTCTGGTTCACAGTGTTCCCGTATGTGGGATAGCAGTACCTTGCGTGATCAGAACAAAGCAAGAGAGCATGACAGAAAATCCCTCACTACCCAGCCTTTAAAAATGCAGGAGTCACGTGCACACAGAAGCAAGTAAGGTGGATGTATAAATCATGGACCAACAAAAAAATAGTCTGCCTTTCAAAAGATAGGAGAGATCACCCACAAGAGGCAGCAAACTTTACTGCATGCAAGAAAGTATGAATGACTAACTTTCAAACTGTGCGCCAGATTCAACAGTTTAAGGTTGTAAATATTTGTCTGTGCTTCTAATGTTTGTATAAAGTTTCTAAATAGTGGCACATGATAGATCAGATGAATTCACGTGTTTAGCCTCACAGTTTACTCAGATAAACAGTAAACAGGCCATTATTCAAGTAAGCATCCAGTGGCCAAACGGATTTTACTAAAAGACTTTTTCAATTTTCATTTGTAAGCGTTTTGTGTGTGTGTGTGTGTGTATGTGTGTGTGTGTGTGTGTGTGTGTAAATTGTGTCCTCCTTAAATTGTGCAGCGAGGCATGAATAACATGAGCACACACGTCATGGCCTAATAAGAGGACAGAGAGAGAGAGAGAGAGAGAGAGAGAGAGAGAGAGAGAGGGAGAGAGGGAGAGAGAGAGAGAGAACGTGTCCATTGCAGTCAATAATAATCTACAGATGAGTTTTTTCATGCTGTATGACAGCAACGTGCAGGGCTTCAGTCTTTCTTTATCATCAAGGTTTCATGCAAGGCAGGTATGTGAGAGATGCTTACATCATGCTGAACTGCTCTCAGTCCCCAGGGGGAAACTGCTGCTCAGTCACTGTACTGCAGAAAGAGCAGGGGATATAACAGCATTTAACTGGCCCTGTTTTTTCATAGGTCTCCAGGTTCTTTCCCTTATTTCATGGGTGCAAGTTGCAAAATATTTGTTTGATATGGAATGCTCTGAATAATGCACAGGCCAATTAATAATGCAGTAAAGCTGAGGGCGCTTTGACTCAAAAACACACTGCACACTGTCCAAACCGGGCGTGCTTGCCCAGTGTCTCTGCCAGCCGTGTCCCTCCATTTCCTGCCCAAGGCCTTCAAATGCCTGTTCTCTGCCTTAAAGAAGTATATACCTCAAAGAGTCTGGCATAGCAGGATTTTGTACCAAATGTATGGGCCTTTTGTGCAGTCCAGTCTTTGAGGCGGCCACCCCATCACGACGTTTATCCATCGCACTTCTGCTTCTTAAGAAGAAAGAGAAAAAAAAAATGCAAGTTCGAAAGGCAAACACAGGGAGACGTCAGCTGCTTTACTGAGCCATAAGAAGCTTAATCTGCTGCTTGAGGTCCTGAAAGAAATATGTTTCATAACTAGTCAACAGTGAGCAACAAAGCCTGTGTATTTATAATAAGCTATGGGATCATGTTGATATATTTGTGACACTTTGCAGTATCATCAGTGCACAGCTTGGACTGTCACATGAAGAGAAAGCCATGGAAAAGCACTCTTGAAGCAGTGAGTGATATAACCCAGCCTGGAGAGTGGCTCTGTTTACGTGACTCATCCACACTCTTAAAGCAGCAGTAGGTGGATTTGGCACACAGTATAAAGAGAGCAGCTCTAAGTCTCTGAACCCATTGCAGATTTGGAGCCGATCTTCCTATGCACGCATATATCACATTCGTCATGGAGGATATGGTGAGGTCAATGAGAAGGCACAGAACTCAGTTCTGAACAGTCTTCAAGTTCGAATTGGGATATGTGTGTATATGTGTGTGTATTTGTGCATGTGCGTGCGCGTGTGTGTATGTGTGTGTGTGCGTGTGTGTGTGTGTGTGTGTGCGCGCGTTTGGATAGCCAAATGTCTCAAACTGTACCATCTCCACATTCAACTCTGATCAAATGTGCCCCAAAGCACTTCATTAACAAACCTTTATGCTTAATTTGAGTTCAACACCCTGTGCAATTTAATGCCCCGTGAAGTCAGGGAACTGCTGGATTCTGAAATCACTCCACCTGACTGGAAAAGGCGCAGTTCTGGTCCCATTTTAGAGCTTTTTTCTTATAGTGAGGCAGTTGTTTCTCCTGTGTGGTTTTCAGTCTCATCCGCCTAGAGCTATTCTTCACTGAATATTCTATACATCAGCACCAGCCCAGCCTGCGGCTATTCCACTCTGTAGGAGAAACAGAATCTCAGGCTGGCCTGAATTCAGCACAGCTATTATTACCACTCAGCAATCCTACACTGTGTACATCTGTGTAGCAATAATGTTTATATGCAGGAGAACTCACAGAGCCAAACTCAGGGGGAAAGGTGTATGTCTCCTTCTTTACAAATTTTATGCCTGTGATTTCATTCCATATACGCAAAATTGACTTGCAATTTTTGTGTGAAAGGCCATTCGTTTTCTAGTTTAAAAATAATTGTGCGTACTACTTACAGTCTCTGATCCTTATAACATATGGCTCAAAATCACAGTTTCAGAGAGTTTCATCCAGTCGTGGCCTGTATTACTTTGCTCTAGCTAGGGAGACCTGAGTGGACTGCATTCATTTCTGCAGCACGAGCATGTTATATGAGTTCAGTCCTCTGTCTGTACACCACTCATAATACAGTTTTGATTTTTAACTTCTCTGACAAATCTCATTCAGTAATTAACCGATTATTAAGTAGTCCATGTGATTGTTATTAAGTAATTCAAGTGAACCAGATGTGTTAGAGCAGGGAAAACACTAAACTGCGCATAAAAGCAGTGCTTTCTTTGCAGGAACTTTGCAGTAGTTCTGGCTTCATTCCATTGGAAAGAAGCAGTCATCATTCTGTCTTATACAAAGTAATTATATAAATCATCATATCAAGTGCAATTTTTCATTGAAAAATGGCCAACAAAAATCTACAGCTGGAAAATGGGAAGACACATGAATGAGGTTTTGATTGGTGTGGTGTGTACCACATCATATGCATTGATTTGCACAAGCTATAAATTCACTCTGTGCTTACTGACATTATCTCCCTGGGGATCAGATCAGGCGGTGCTGAGCAGCACCGAAAAAAACACAAACAGGCTAGATACTGGCTAGATGATTTTGCTAAGATGGCCACTACAGTATCATTACTAAATGAACACAATCAAAGATTAATGCATCAGATCATGGGAAAATTCATTTTCCTCACTTTACAGAGTTTGATATATGTAAAACTGTAAGGTGACCTTTTGTCATTAGTGAACACACAGTGTGAACAGCACAATATTCTCTCTCTGCATTTAACCAATTCACCAAGTGAAGCAGCAGGCAGCCAGGAACACAGCGCCTGGGGGAGCAGTGTGTGGGGACGGTACATTGCTCAAGGGTACCTCAGAGGTGCCACTAGCAGTCCTGGGATTCGAACCAATGACCTTCTGATCGCAGGGGCAACTTCTTAACCTCTAGGCCACCGGCAGCACCAGCTACCAGTTATAAACATGTGGTGGTGGCCTAGTGGGTAGGATACTTGCCTCTGGACCAAGAAATCATGGTTTGAATCTACCTTCAGCACCACCACTGGGTTCCTGAGCAAGACCCTTAACCCCAAGTTGCTCCAGGGAAACTATCCCCTGTAGTTAGGGAATGGAAGTCTGCTGACATGCCGTAAATGTAAATGTAAACATTTACATGTTTGCCTACAGCAAGTTACCCCTACCCATTCACACTGAAGTTATAAAGAGTGTTTCCGCCTGGAATGCTCTTTGAAATGAGACACAGAACAGAGGTCAATTTATTCATTTTTTGAAGTGCACAGGAATAACTTCACTTCTAATTAAATGTAGCTTAATTCTGATAGGCAAAGGAAAATAGATATGGAGACAATCAATTATGACTGTTTTTGTACATAACATTTCATAAGTGAACCTTTGGGGAAAAATACAAGTAAATATAGCCCTTCTTAAGCATGACTGAAACCGTGACATAAAATCTAAAACGTGACAAATTAAAAACAGCATATCAAAATTTAAAACTCAGTATGGCCTTCAGTTTCTTCTGAGCGTCTCTCGTTTGTCATATTTATTGGAAGCCAGTGAAAATGATTAAAACCAGGCCTCTGTTGCATTGTAATCTTTTGTTCTGAGCCAAACCAAATCCGTGCAGTGTGTATAATTAGAGATCAGTATCAAGACATCTTGGCACAAAGTATCAAAAATCATATCTGAAAATGAGTAACATTACACCCCTATTTATTATTTCTGGATGTTATCCACAAATTTAAGTACCAGATTTTTAACTTAGTCTAAACTTTACTCAGCAAGCTGAAAAACCCATCTCTTCTAGAATAGCACAATCTGAGATTGAGGCTATTTCTAACACTGAGGTCTTCGATGCATGGTCATTGTCTCTCTGAAGTTGCAACAGGCATGTGATGCTCATCTCATCACCTGATCCTGTGCTATGTCTTTTGCTGCTCTTCTTTCCAGTGCAGCTGCAGACTGGAACATGCAGGCTATGCGGCACTGCAGGCCTACGGGGGTTAAGACTGTGTGCCTGCTCTTCTGCTCTCCTGCATGTACCGCCGCCTCACCAGGAGAGAGTCTGGCAGAGGGAGCTTCCATTTCCCTCCGTTAAGTGAGGGTTTGGGGGGAGGGGGGGGGGGGGACATGCAGCACTGCCAAGCATGGCTAATCCAAAAGGACAGTTCCTGCTTATTATAGAACCATTGCGGATAATAAAATCTGAATCAAACTGCCAGCTGAAAGCCACTGGAGAGTTTCTTCCTATTTAAATTTTAAAGTTATGGAAGCACTTGACACTGAGGGGGATCAAATATCACTAGTTTGCGTGCAAATACTTACTTAGCTGGCCGACGTGTCCAAATCTATGCAAAAAAAAAAAAAAAACCCTTCAGGTGAGCAGCACTGCACAGTCAACTAATTACTCTGTTCCATTTGTGCCCTCCTTCCACTATCACAGTCGCCCCCCCACCCCCACCCCCAAGTGGTCATGGCTGATTTATTCCAATTAGCTTTCACAGGGGCCGAGCACAATGACAAATTTATGTTTTGGCTGCAGGAAACTGGTACGGCTCACAAAACCACCACAACATCAAAACAGACGGGAGTACATCTGAAAGGACTCCGGACTGCTGGGATGTCTGAGCTAGGAGCATGGAGGAGCTGGGTGGTACTCTAAGCCAGAGAGACAGAAAGGAAGAGGGAGAGGAAGGGAGCGAGTGTAAGTCCTGCATTTTTTGTCTGCCTGTCTGTTGTCTTTTCCCTCCAACCGCTTCTCTCATTCACCTTCTCTTCTACTCATTTCTGTAAAAGATGCAAATCACTCCCCTCACCTACCCTCCCATTAACCATCAGGTCCTAGTTCTCGCTCACACCCTATCCTGAGCTGTCAGTAACTAAGGCTACAATTAGCATCACTCCAGTTACAGAGCAACACTAGGCCCTGCCCAGTTCCTATTGCCGACTGAGAATTGAATACACTCCCACTCTCTCAATCCACTCCCTCCCTCTCTAGCACCTGCCGAGTCATGATTTAGAAAGGTACTTAGAGATACCCTGCAAAAAGTTTCCTGTGAAGCATGAGGCAGTGAATGATTTAGACCTTGCTTCTGATGAAAGCAGCAGGTCTGAGACAAGAGGCATGTCCAAGATATGGGAAATATGTCACTACTCACGACGTTAAACAATGTGTCATAGGGGAGTCAAACACATGGAAGCACCTTTACACCTTACTGCACAGATACAGATGCTGTCATTCTCAATCACCACACACAGCCCGGGTGAATTCCAACAAGACTCACTGTACTCCAATTAAAAAAAAACAATTTCAGGAGAAAAACCCAAACAGCTTGGCCCTTGCGTTACATAATACGTTCTGTGAGAAGTGTGTCCTGCCAAGTCTGGGGCTGAGAATTAAAAATGGTGCTTTGAAGGACAACAAAGCTTTCCAAAAATATCTAATGTCAAATATGAAATAATTGTGCCATATTTTTCACAGGCCACAGTTTATGCTGTATCTTTTTCTAATATGTTCAGTTACCAATAAATGAACAATAACTGTGGATTACAAAGTGCAGAGGAGTCTTCAACCTATTCCACTTGTAACAACGTATCAAATGTAGTAGTGACAAGTAATCAAAGAAATCTGCAATACATACTATTCATACCCTATTTTAAGTAGTCTAATTAAAGGTACAGGTGCAAAATGATTATATAAAAGAATAGTCAGTAAAACTGGTGATCATGCATTCAAGTGTAAATCCTCCATGATCAGTTTGAAAATTACATGAACTGAGAATTAAATACACTATGAACAAACTGAGAGATGTTATAAAAGCACTACTTTTGCTTCTTAAAATAAAATAATGTTTGAAAAAGAAATCTGTTTAATGAACCCTCACATAATATGAAAATTTAAACCATAACAGTTTCCTCATACCCACAGATCTCATTTACCAAAAATTGTTTCCCTGAAGATTCATCCACTGAAAGGTTCTTAAGGGGAACCAAAGCTGGTTCTTCTGTCCCATCACAAAAAGAACCCTGTCAGTAATTATTTTACTAGTAAATAAATATGTTTTTCCTTACATAAAATAAAAATCAGTATTTTAAAGGCCATGTTCATTAAACTGGTATGTTTGTCTTTTTTCTGTGTATGTTTAATTTTACTTTAAATTTTGAAATAAAACGTATTCCTACTCCAGTATTTTACTCTTTTTTAGGTGCTTGTGACAGATGTTACTTTGTGCTAGCAGGAAGATGCATATAATAAGTTGGGATACAGCAGAGGGTCTCTCAAGGCAGAGTGGCTGCCGAGTATTCTCACACTTTCTGGCGGTGATAATGAGTGCTGCTGCCGGGTGTGAGAAGCCATTTGAAATATGCACCTTAATGAGTGTCCTTGCCTGTACCCTGCCAAGGCTAGTGTGGAGTTGGGGTCACCCTCTGCAATCCTGCACGTCCTTCCACGGCTATCATTTGGGCAGGAGTGGAAGAGCCTCAGCCGCTCAGCCTGACAGCATAATTAATGACTTGACATGCATGAGTGGCAGAGAAGTTCAGTTCTAGAGTGCCAGAGCTGCTTTCTCAGTGATGGAGGGAGAAAGGTACTGGTTAATTATAATAATATGGCATTTTGGCACATTCAATAAATCATAGTACAGGTGAGAGAGACAATAGCAGATGATGCAGCTGCAGGCTGTGATGGATAAATGATGGTAGAGGAAGAGAGAGGAGAAGACAAGCCCTCATTATGCGAAAAATGTCCAACTGCTAGATAATTGCACATCAAAGACAAAAATAAGATTCTGACTGTGAATATGGAATGCAAAAGCAGGCTACCTACAGTAATGACAGTCAACATGGTCCTCAGCTCTGGAATGGGAAAAACTCTCATTCTGTTTCGCATAAAGTAAGTGCAGTATCTGTTTTGATTCTTAAAATTCTTGTTGAAAGGTTTTAGCCAGTAACTGATTTGTAGTCACAACTAATTATTTTGACAAAGCACACTTTTGAGGAAAGCAGTTTATGTCGGACACATTTTTCTTGTGTTTCATTTCATTATATTGCATTAGTGACAACATTTGGACTGCTTTTGAGACTGACGACTGACTTTTGAGGCATATTATGCATTTTATGTTGAAAGTGCACCAAAGAAAAGAGCCTAAAAAAACATACTTTTCTGATGTTCTGATGATGGCACATGCTGAATGCATTAAAAAGGTCCACTGCAGCACTACTGGATGAATTACAAAGAACCACTCATATCTGTGTGGCCCATAATGTTAAATTGATCTCACCATTACCTTTATTTCTTAGATCAGTTATTCTCAATATTAGTCATGGAGTAAACCCCGCCCTGCACATTTTTGTATTTTCCCTCACTCCAACACACTTGATCAAACTATCAGACCTACCTTTTACACCAATGTTTAAGGAGGTCACTACTTTAGGCAGGTGGGAATGTGTAATGTGCAATGAAATCAATGAAACGAAGAATATAGTGTTGACCTTTATGACCTGTTTAACATATGTTTTGATCAAAATCAGACAGCAAATTGTGCTCTATAAACCATCTATTTACAGCCAGAGACTGAAACACCTTACCCAGGTGCAATAAACATGCTGAAGCACACCTGATGCAAGCAGATCCATCCATAATGCATTTATTCAAATGCGCCACATACTGGACTTTGGTTGTGAAAACCATGCCCTTTAAATATGCCCAGGAGGAAAAATCAAGAGAGGTTAAATCTGTAGACTGAGATGACCATTCAATTGGTTTATGCCGGTTCACATTTAATAGTCAAGTCAAGTCGATCTCCTGCAACATGTTCAGTCCTGTATGAAGAAGACCACCACTGCTTTCGAGCCAATTACAGTCATGAAATCCCCAATATTTGGACGGGACAAGAAATGTTTCCCAGTGCTGTAAGTATGAAATCTTGTAATGAATTAAACTGATGAATGTATCAATAAATATTGAAGCAGCTGACTCGCCCTCTGACTTGCCAGTGGAGTTGAAGCAGCTGACTTGCCAGCGGAGTTGAACCGGGGCCAGAGCTTCTTTCAGCCCAGTCTGTTTACTCCAATATATACGTCCACAGCTTCAAGATCACAGCGGCACTTTGATGTTTGTCTTGAGTCATGTACAATCCCCCATCAGAGGCAATCTGATAAGTGAATTATCCATCCTCAGATCCAGACCCGGATAACTACGCAGTTCCTGCACTCCAGGATATCATTTCAGAGAGCTGAACCACAAGACATGGGGCATTAACTATCTAAACCTTCTATCTCCATCGCAGACCTCTAACAGCCAACCGTGGGATTTAATTCCAGAAATTAGCCAACATGCAAAAGAATGCTGATGGGCTGTTTCAGTGAATTATATGGGGTGAATCAGTTGTTGTAATAGGGCAGTTGATAGTGCAATGCATTTGAGTCTGGGAGAAACTGCAGTTTTCAGCAGCGCTGCACAGAGATGGTCACGCAGAGATGAAAGCGGACAGAATTTCTGTGGTGACTCATATGGTTTCAAAAAGAACACTAAAAAGTGGGTTTGCTTCCCTGAAGAAATCGGCCTGCATCCATGGTTCCATTTCATCTCCGCTAAAAACACGGGGTCACCACTGCGGTCATGTTTAATTGAACTTAACTCTCACTTAAACTGGTGACAGTCTGTACTATAATTGATTACTCTCTTGCTCTTGAATAATCAAAAAGGATATCAGGTAAATGCGACATGAATAATTAAATCCACAGACGGCTTGGGATGAAACACAGTGGAAGGTAACCTTTTTATTTATTCCACTCGGTGTTCATTTTCAGTAGGGCTGGATGAGAGAGGAAGAGAGAGCGAGGGAAGTGTACACCCAGAGGGTGAACTTGAAAGAGATTAGTCTAATTTCAAGCAAACAGCACGGAGAGGAGTGCGCGTGTTATCTCCTACTTGGGAAAAAAAGAGCTTTACAGCCAGAGATATGGGGCAGAATTAAGGTATTATTAATTGCATAGGCAAATTAAAAGGACCCCAGAAAGTGACCTCGTCTAATTTGGACGAGGCCTGAGAACAAAATATGTCTTAATCTTCTCAGCAGTGCTTAGATAAATGTCAAGAATATCTATCACCTCAATTAACCACTCAGAAAAATCTGTGAGAGTCTAATTCTTCTCATGACAAGAGATTGGCACTAAGAGACTCTAACCTTTCTCTCTCTTTCTCTGTTGCAGAATAACAGAGAGGAAGACAGCAAGGCTAATACTGCACTCTTTTCTTTTCTGCAGATACACACTCTGGTCTATCTGATCACAGACACAAACAGACACACACACGGTAGGGAAAAAAAATTATCTACCTATCCAAGAACAAAGTCCACATCACAGCCATTTCAGCTTGATCATCTTGTATGTATGCATGTCTGAACTGACACAAGCACAGCAGATGTGCAAACACACCTTATTCAACTGAGTACATGCAGAGCAGAAGCCAGGAACATGACATCATCCGCAACACTGCTTTGTCTGATGCGCTCATACCAGTGTAACATGCCACCACCATGTTAGTGTGACTGCTGTACTAATGATTAACCACCCAAATAATACCTGCTCACTGGTGGGCCTGATCTTGATGAATGGAGCAAAGGTGAACTTCAACAGGCAGCCTTACTAAAAGCTATGTTCTTGCATCTTTTTGGTTTTGTGTATTGTTGCAAGCTTTCTAACTGTGTATGTGTTACTTGGGACTATATGCAAAGGTTTCACACAGCAGCTTAGTAACATTAAGCATTCAATGTCCACAGGCATTTAAACACCACACACAGAAAAAATGTACCTTTCAGGATACCTCCTGAAGCCTTTAGTTAGGAAATGCAATTGCATCATATTATATTTTATGTAGTTGCAATGATTTTTTAAATAAAGTAAAAGTGTAAAGCTATGTTTATACTTATTAATACATATACAGTATGTCATGAGAAAGTAAATGTAATATAGTTTCAAAACTCATTTAAGCTGCACAGTTAGGCCTTAAGAACCATGTTGTACCCTGGGAAACTAAAATTTACCAAGAAGATACCTTTTTGTCTGATATTGTACATACTCGTACAATTAGGCCTGTTATGGTGTATTCTTCCCTTAAAACAGACCTGTTTTGGGCCACAGTGGTCATGGCATGTTAGCTATTAAAATGTGATGATAAATGATCAGAATGCAACAACACTTCTTGTGAAATGCATGATGGAATGAGATGATTTTCAAAATATGACTATGCCCACAATGATGATGCCAGGGAAATGAAAACAAAAGCTAGTGCTAGTGGTAATTATTCATTACAGTTACAACTGATTGACTTCTTACACTGAAACAGCAATGTTTTTCTGCTTACGCCACTATATCCACTGTCCCACTTTGAACTCATTCGAGTAAAGCTCACGACATCTGGTAATATGGCTAGCTAGTGTTTTTCTGTTGGACCTGCTGCACTGAGACACAGTTTATAATAGCATTTATGAATGGTACAAGCTAAAAAACAAAAGGCCTTCTGGAATGTATCATTGCATATTCTCAGTACTAGGGTCCACATCTGCCTGTTACGTCTCCAGTAGCTCAGTTAAATGCCTTTATTGGATGTTATTTTAGTGAGTTTGTTAAGCACCCACATTTACCCACAAGAGCTTTCTCTGCAAGCTGTGTGGTGAACATGTGTGCCACATACACATCTTTCTCCCCTTTTAAGTATAAGCAGACAAATGGTAAGTGCCCCTGATTGGAAGCAATGTCGCCATGTGTGGTCGACCCGTCTAGACAAAGCAGTGAATGACGTGCCACTCACACATTTGCTTTAAAAGCAACAGAAACAGCAGAGACTGATCTAGATTTACTTCCAGCTCAGTAGCTCAAAGCTGCCAGTCCAGTGCCAGTCTCTGGTGCGTTATTAGAGGGTTTGGTGGGTCTGGACAGTGTCATACATCTGTTCCAGAATAGCACGGCAAGCTCCAAAGTACAGTGAAGTTCAGTTTGAAAAGTATACGATCTATGGCCTGGAACTACTAGTCTCATTGGTGAACAAGGAACAGATCAATTCCACCTTCTTTTGGGTACTCATTGAAAGTAAAAGAAAAGAAAAAAGACTAAGTTAATGGAGAAATGTATAGAGGGCAAACACAGGTGCCTTACTGCTGTGAAGTGCAAGAAGAAGAAAAAATGGTGCTGTGCAGCTATTCTGATGTGCAAGCATTCTCACAACACTGCTGAGAAGCTGACCGTAGTCAGTGGGTTGGCCCTCGTTGGCCACATCTATTGACCTGCAGGTGTGTGATTTCCACTGAGGCTGACCACTGAAAATTGAAGCAGCTGCACTCCACTTAAAACATGACACCACTCAGAGTGACTGACATCAGGCCAGCCAGATTCATCTGAGTCTTTCAACAATGCTGACACAAACCTTGCCTCTCTATGTAATGACATGCAAAGAGATCCATCCCGGAGACAACCAGAACAGAAGAAAAAAACATCTAATACTGCTCCCCAGACTAGTTATAATGAGTATGTGTCTGGACACCGTTCGGATGCCTTTGTCAACCCGGTGTCACCTGTCTGTCTTATTTGTATTCATACTATGAGCTCCTTAAACAGCTTCCATTGACTGAGACTCACCTCAAATTCTCTCCCACACTGGACTTTCTTTATCAGCACTAAGCAAGCATCACACTCGACAGCACTTTAATTTAATGAACCTGTTGCTACACTAAATGCCATCAATAGTTCTAAATTGCAGCAGCAGTCAGTGCACTTGGAGCCTTCACTCTGCATCAAGCATAAAGCTGATGTTTTGATTACACTCACTTCATTAATGTCTCTAGATTTACGGCCCGTCTGAGAACAGGTGACTTTATTTCACACAGTGATTTAAAGCAACTACAAATAATGTGTCTATGGAGCCAGCATCACTGCATTTATATGATCTACTCTAAGTCATCATCTGAAAAAGCTGCGGCTTGACATACAATGTACCCACCTTGAAGCTCCTTGGGAAGGTTTCACTGCTTTTGACAGTTTTCTCTCATGCCCTCTGGTGCCTGCAAAATAAAACCAGCAAATTTCTTGTATGTTTCTTTGTTCTGACAGCAGTTCATTAAGGGTATGAAGGTACAAGAATGTCAGAAGAGCACCCAGAAACCCAGCACCCCTGTGGAACCATTTGATTGATGGACATCGTTTTAGACAGTTTGCTGTAATTACACAAGTTCACAAAGTTAACTAAACACCCTGAACTACTCAAACTGGAGAAAGGCATGAAAAAATGAAGATAAACGACTTTTATATGAAGGAAAAAACGTAATGCAACCAAAGGCTAATTAAGGTGACAGTAAAGGTCACAGCGTAATCCACACTGATACATAACCCTCACTGATGAATAGACTGCTTTTACATGTTCAGTTCTGCTCTCAGGTGTGCCACACAGAAGCTCACAGTTAATTTAAAAATTAAGTAGTAAAGACTGGAGCGGTTTGTGTGTACATACAACCATTCATGTGACAATGTGATATAAATGAACTAAAGAAGTGTATTTTGTTTAATTAGTACTTTGCCTATAAAACACCAACCAGTGCTAATCAAATATTTATAAAAGGACCTTAAGGGGGAGGAAAAGTACATGTGGGATCTATTCTTGAGCATCACAATCAAGATCTTAACTGATAAGTTACAGTCTATCAAAACACAGAACAGGTTGTTTTATTATGATATCACTCATTTCTTCTCTGTGTGCTATCTGCGGTTAATAATGTAAACTCTGTAAAGACTCCCAATTAAATGAACATTGTCTCACATTAAGCCCGGCATCACAGATTTGTTCCTCTGGTTTCCTTCTTTAAGTGCTCAGCCTAATTCAGCAGAACAGCAGAAAAGCTGCAATTTCCTGTAACTGAAGTGGAGGTCTCTTGCTGTTGGGCATACAGAAAAGAAGCTGTCCTCTCCAGACTTTCCGTCACTTTGTTCTGAACTGTATCTGCAACCCAGCAGCTTATCTGCTGATAGGGCAGTCTGGGGAGCAAAGGCCCAGCATGTCTCCCTAACAGTGACAGACGGAAATGAGCCCAAAAGCCACATATGTTAGAAGCTCTGACAGAACCGTGTGACAATTTTCCATAACCAGTTACAAGGAACCTTGCAAAAATGCACACTCCAGCATTACAAACATTACAAACAGAAACTGATAGAAAATGTGTGTTTTTGTTACTCAGTGATTCAATTGTTACTCACTGTTACTCACAAGACTGCTGTTTTATATGAGTATCTATAGTGACTTATTTGGAAAGCAACATGTTGGTACAGCCACTTGCACTTTCATATCTGAAAGATTCTATTCAGGAAGAAAGCAAAGAATTACACAACCCGTCCTTATTCATCTTGTTATTCGTGTTATTACCCTGTGTGCTTGGTAGATCTTTAGACGAAGCACAAATTTGATTTCCTGTTTAGAGTCCCCACTCCACCTCAGTCCTCTTCAGAGCAAAAAAAAACATCCAGTTTGCTCAGACTTTTTGAACTTTTTGGCATCTAGTGTCAAAGTTCTTAAAATCTTGAGAGTCTCAAAGAAGAGCAAAATGTTCTCCGCGTTGCTTCCCCCATACTTCTGAACAAAGGATCTGCTGAATTATTTACACTTGGAGTGTCATCCCGGGAGTGAGTTTGCAATCCATAAGTAGTCTAAAACTGCTGTGTTAACAAAACGGAGCTTGGGAGAGAACTGCTTACTATGTAGACTAGAATAGCCCAAATGCTAAGAAATTAGCCTATGATTTAAAAAAAAAAAAAGTCTCCTCCAATCACAAGTCACTTCCAAGCGTACTTGCATATAATGTTGTTTGCCAGGGTGTATCTTTTGTGTGTATTCTATTTGAGCTGGGGGAAAAACCCCAAAATGCTGACGCATCTCTGTTGGGTCCCTACTGCCAAGCGGCCCACATGATGACGTATTGACAGATGTATTTCTTTCCATTGCTTCTTTGAGGCTGGGAATTCAGTTTGCAGGAGTGTCAGGGGAAATAAAAAAGGGGCGATGCCCAGGGGCCCAGCAAGATGAGGATGAATGAAGGCATTCCTGGATGTCAGCAGCAGCAGCTCTATCTGGTCCAGCGGAGGCACGCAGCTAGCAGCTGGAGCTGCACAAGCTGAGCCCAGTAGCTATCGATTTCCTCTCTGCTCAAATTATCAAAGGCTGCCGGCAGCAGGCTGCTCTTTACCAACACACAAACAACCAGCAGGAGTCCTTGGGGAGACAACAGTGCAGCATGGGGACGTTTGATCAATCAATATGACCTTCTCCTGGTTCCTTGTCTGGATCCCCTTCCGCACCAAGTCCCGTCCCCAGGCAGGACAGGAGGCCCCACCTGAGAGAATGCTGCATTACTGTACTTAGAGAGCTGAAACCGCTTGGCTCACCTGCTGGTGTGACTTTGTAAAAGCTGTAAAGTGTGGCTGTTTCAATAAGGGCCCTTGGGTAAGTCAAGGGCCAAAGGGAAATCATCTCCAAACTCCCTCTTCGACTAGGAGAGACAACTACACACAGCTGTGTGTAACACAGGTCTCAGTTGGCAAATTGACTTTTGCCATTTCCATTCCTGTGTAAAACGGAGCATTCTCTAATTGGATTAGGACTTTGATAGGAAGTCAAGCTTCAGGGGGGATGGAGTGTTTTCCTCTGCCAAAAGCCAAAAATGCACTGACCCCTGAAGTGTCACCCTCATGAGGCCAGTAAGGGTACTTCTGTAAAATGAATCACTCTTTCATACTCGCTTTCCCAGAATGTCTCCACATTCGAGGTGACAAATAAGGACTGAGAGAGCTGCACAGCTGTGCCGTGTAAAGGCTGGAGGAGGAAGGTGGGAGAAAAATGAAAAGCAAAGAAAAATGATCATGCCTTATGAGCACTTCTACAGACTGAAAAAAACATCAGCAACCTGTCTCCATCAATAAAGTTCATGCAGTCCTATGCAGCCTTCCTGACATGCAGGGTTAATCTTTATCAGGCCTGTACCCATTACCTGTCAGGCCTGTGTTTGTCAAAATTCGCATCAAAGCTTCTAGTGTTGGTTGAACCTTATCTTTGAACCTGAGCCATAATAGTGACAAAGGCAGCCTGTCCAAAAACTGAACAAAATTATCTTTATTCACCAAGTACAGTTCATGTACAAGAATACTGCTCTGTTGTGATTGGTGTGGAAGTGTACAACTGTTAATGCTTTGCTGACTGTGAAGAGAGTATAGTTAACTTTAATAAATGGACAGCTATACCACACTTCTACAATAAAAAACACATCTATGACTGATCATCTGGGCATGGGCATAACAGAAGCATGGTAACAGAAGTATGGCACATGGTACAGTTGCCTCAACTGATAACCAAGGATAAAGAAATGGCAAGGGATCATGGCTGAGCAGGCACACAGGCTAAAGAAAGCGGTCTCGGGCCACCGCTGACACAGGAACAATACTATGGTCACCATTGCTATTAGCAGCCGCTAATGGCCTCCAAATGTCCGTGCACTGATGTCATGGAGAGAGTGGGGGGAGAAAGGAGGCTCATGGGAAATTGAAATTAATGAGTGTAATCAGTGGCAAACAGCGAAGGAGGCGAGGGCAATTAATATAAACAGGCTACCAGTGGGCTGCAGATCTGTATTAAGATGCAGAGTGGCCACAGAGCACAGCAGATGTCCTGGAGGAGCAAGAGGATGGCAGCACAGACAGCAGGCCAAAGCCAACCTGACAGGCTGCTGGCACTCGCAGATAACGTGATCATTTCCCCATCAGCAGCCATCCTGGAGCCTCATTAGCATCTATGCTAGCTTCTCATCCACACACTAACAGACCCAGGAGAAAACACACCTGTTTCTGTTATGGAATATTGTTCAAAACATGGCCCCTCACATCACTGGTGTGATGCCTCATGCCCATAGACCCCGGGATTGGCTCCAGGTACCCACGACCCTAATAAGGATTAAGCGGTCACACAAAATGAATGAATTAACAAATAATAATATTAATAATGCTAGTATTGTTTTTTTATTGAAGGTAAAAAAGGACTCCCCCCTTTAGGTTTATTTTCCACTTTGCCTTAGAAAACCGGTTACTTGCGTTTCTTTCCAAGAGAAACATGAGTAGGAGTAAAACATGCCTGTAAAAAACTACTGAAGTACTGAGTAACTTCTATAACTGTAGAAACTGAAGTTTGAAAGCCTTTCTATTCTCTTTTTGATGCACCATAGGCCTAAAATAAAAATGATACACCTTAAAAACCAATTGCAAAGCAGTACAGATGCTTAATGAAATCCAGCACAAAAATACAGGAGGAATGACCAAAATGTAACTGGGCAAAAGGTACACTTCCTTCTTTACAAATACACTTTAGACTTCAGACTAAAAGTATTATAAAAGTACACATCCATCAAATTTTGACTTGAGTAAGCTGGATTGAGTAAATGTATGATATGGATGTATGAATGTATGTTACTACCCACCACTAGAAGTTACAATCCTTTGGTTTCTATTACGAGTGAGCTTTGAGTCTTCAAGTTTTCTGACCTTTTACTATTTTTTTTTTCCAAAATATTTGCCTGTGGTAATCAAGCGCATGACACAGACGCAGCAGACAGAGATTAAGCTGAAACACGCCAGAGTGTTCCTTTATCTCCTGAGTATTCATTCCTCAGAGCGCTCAGTTTTCCACTGTCTATGCGAAATAATGATGCATGCCTAAGAATAGACCAGAGAAAACTGACATTGCCAGCTTTGCTTCACAAGTTAAGATCAATTTGAAGTTAAATGAAACAGTGATTTTTGTTGGTACACTCCAAAATATCTAAATATAGGTGCTCATCCAACAGATTTCGCAGATGAAGACGGTGGCACTGCTTCATCTAAGGGAGGTCGCCCGCTGAGTGTCATCTGGCAGTCTATTTTATGCAGCAAAGTTTGATAGAGGAGCTTTAATCCACATCTCTCATTTATGAAAAAGAAAGAAAGACTTGCCCAAGTCACTCTTTGTTAATCCTCTTCAGGTCTGTTTCCTTTTTTTTTTTACGCAGGGTCTTTTTACATCACTGCACCAAAAACACAACCAGTACGGTCAAGCCTACATCACTTACGCCGGCAATGCACTATATGTCCAAATATGTATCCAGACAGTATTTCTAATTAGTGACTCAGCTACTGTAAGGTAGAGGTTCAGTTTCATGCACAGCTTGTATGATCACCCCAGAAAAGCTTTGCCAGTATAAAGTGATGCTCTGGAGCATGCATGAGCCAAAGGTCACCGTGTCCAAAACCAAGCGTCAGCTAAAGGGGAATTAAAGCCCCCCAGCACTGGACTGTGAGGCAGTGGAACTGTGTTATCTGGATTAATACCTTTGAAATGAGCTGGAATGGTGTTTGTGAACCAGAACTAATGATCTCACTTGAGGCTGAATTCAGTCAAAACCTTATAGCAATGTTCCAACATCTAGCAGAAACCTACTTAGTGGCTGTTATTACAGCAAAAGAGGACAAACATTCTTATTACTAACCCTTGATCTCAAAAGGATCGGCAGGTGTCTACAAACCTTTGAACCTGCTGCTTTTGCTTTAGACCCCATCTCTCAGTCATGCAGCAAGCAGCAAGCCCACAGTGCCTTCTTTTCACCACAGCCATGTCACATTGACTAACTACATTTCATTCAATTAAGAACTAACTGGTCAATATGCGCAGCTGTCAGAGTTAAACAGAGTAAGTGTCTGACCCTGACAGGTTCACGGACTCAGTCTTTAATACAAGTTTCAATACACGGCCAATGCACTGGTAAATATCACACATTTCTCATTTTATTTGTCATCATAGTCGTGCATTCAGAACTAAGTAATGTAATAGTCTGCTGCTTCACAGCTCAGGATCCGTCAGGCTTCCAAACAATTGCTTTAAAAGCTTTTGCTTTGGACCAGGATCAACACAGAACTTCCTGCAAATAGTAAAGCCACTGCGCCTCCATGTGGATGCTGTATGAATTGCACACACATGCCGACAAGGGCCACTGTACTTGTGGGCGAAAATTATGCGAGAAGTAATAAGCACTGGAAGCTAAACATTGTATACATGCAGGGGGTTAAACAAAAGTTTTCATAATAAATTTAAATGAACATCAGATGAAATAAAAATGCTACTTTTAAGTCTGATAAAAATGGCTTTTTCAAGGCAGATAGCAACCAGTATCCACCCAATGAGCATTTAATCATTTACTGGGTACGGAAATAAATCATTTGTTATTGGTCTCTTGGCAACAAATCCCAATCCAGCCAAATATGTGACTTCTATGAGAGTGCCTGTCCATTAAAAGACATTTGTTATTAATGTCTCACGTTCTACAAATCTACAAAATCAAACAAATAGAAACTACAAATCGAATTCCACTTCATCTCAGCATCACAGTTCTCTCACAGAGATGTCCCATCATTTGGCCTTTTGTTGGTGTTAAGTTTTTCAACCAATGTAATCAAGCAGTGGTTTACATTTAATAAATGTGCCTGCCAATTAGACGCTTGCTGCAGTTCACCACCTAAACATATTTCATACGTTTCTGCTGTCAAGGGGTTAACATAATCTTTATGAGAAACACACATCCCCATTAAAGAAAGCCCAAAGTCACAATGATCCACAGACGCCAGTGAATTGTATTTTTGAACGTGTGCGTCATAACTGGCCAAACCACTTATTAAAACGGGGTAGGCCAAGTGCCATAAAGACAGAAGGCAAGTAGCTTGTTATTTTTCTTTCTGTGAGGAGAACAGGAAAAAGATCAATGGCTGTGGTGGGCTCTTTGGCCACAACTATGGCACTCGCAGGCATTAAAGACCAGCTCAAGAAAAGATATTACAAAATCTCAGCCTTTGAGACCAGTGCCAAGAATAATTTCCCACACGTCACATTTCCCACTAAAACCACTCCTTGCACTCCTTCTAGCATCACCACTCACACACACATTTCACCACGGAGCAGCAGCGCTGCTTTACATATTCCTTGACAAGAGAGGGAGGAGAACAAGTCTGAGCAATCTCTACTCTCCAAAAGGCTGTCAAAGGCAATAAAAGGTATTTGTTTGTTGTGTGCTGAAAAATGACTCCGGTACTCTCATCTGCATAATAAAATAATGGCTTGTCAGAAAAGGCTATTGAAGATGATACTTCAAAACAGCATATTCCCAGACCTCACTGAGTAAGACACTGGGGAGTTAGTGGACTGTATTGATATATATCTGTTTTGCAAGACATGGGGAATGCACTAAACCACTTCACAAAACTAAAGCGACTGCATAAAGAGCTGGTTGAGTTTGTCATAAACTACTCATGCATGACTCAAATGACTGGCAAAAAAATCAGTGGTCTGGCATTTAGATCAGTAAAACAATGCTGAAGCATACATCAAGATTATTCTTTTACATAATAACCGTACATTTCCAAGAATAAGCAAATCCACAATTTGGTTTCATTTCTTAGGCTTCAGAATTCCAGTTGGAAGTCTGAATGTTACACCAGACTCAACTAATCAGTAGACTGGGTGTGTTGGAGAAGAGAAATGCTAAAATGTCCAGGGAAGAGGGAGCTCCAGCAGCAGGTTGGGGAATGCATGCTTTAGAGCAGTGATCTCCAACCACAGCCCTGAGCCCCCCTGCCTTGCACATTTTTGTGTTTTCCCTGTTCTTTATACATCTGATCGAACTCCCAGCCTATTATCAAACCCTTACTGAGCTGAAATGAGCATGTTAAAGCAGGGAAACACTAAAATATGCAGGGTAGGGTGTTTATTACTAGCTTAAGTACAGAAAGTAATCCAACCTTTTGTTCTTTTTCAACAGTATATTTCACTCCTAACTAAAAGTACAGAAGGTAATCCTACCTTTTGTACTTTTTTTTTTACCTTTATTTGTTACAGAATCATCCGTCTAAAATATCTGGATGCTGTAAAGAGTCTATTTTTGATTCCTAGTGGGACAGAACAACATATCTGGAAACTTAAATATCAACACAGCATTATGTACAAGAACTAAATATCATGTGCATATCTTACAATATAAAAAATAGCTTCTCTGTTTCTGCTTGAGATTTCAGAACAAGACCATATTCTTTTTAGCTGAATAAACATTGCCTCCATTTTGCCAACCTACCAGACAAAGTTTTTCCCAGAGTTATCTCAAATCTTAGCCTATTACGAGGGGGCTCCAGCTCGTGGAGACCAAAAAAAAGTTTTGTTCCAAATATCAAGGTCTTTGGAAGGAGCTGAATAAAAGTCAGGTATGTTTTATATTATGCTTAAAACTACATTTTGAAGGAAAACACAGGGCATCTTTGTTTTTAAAATGTAGAAAATCAAGCCTGTTCCCAGTCAGTGTCCTGAAATAGCCCTTGCTCAGGGATCGGGAACTACTGACCAAGAGGGGTTACCAGGGAGCAGCTCTTACAGAGATGAGATTTTAGGTCAAAAGAAGCTAAAACTTAGTCCTGGTTAGATCTTCCTGTAGGACAATGATCCACATCACACATCAAAGTCCACTCAAAAATCAATAAATTAACACACAATCAAGCTTTTGCTGCAGTTTTTGCTGAGTTCTTCTGACTTAAATTCAGTTGGAAACTTGAGGGTTGAGCTCAGGAAGACGGCACAAAAGGAGACCAATTGCTCTGCAATGGAAAAAGGGTCAAAAACCCCTTCACCCCTTCTTTTGTGTTGTCAAGTCTTAAACATGTTGGCAAAAGGGTTTGAAGAGTGGCAGGGCACATTATCCTGCTGAAGGTGGCCACTGCCATTAGTGAGTACCGTTGCCATAAAGCAATGTATACTTGGCCTGCAAATATGTTTAGGTAGGTGGTACGTGTCAAAGTTACAGCTACATAAATGCCAGGACCTGAGGTTCCCTGGCACAAAATTGCCCATAGCGTCACATCGCCTCCACTGGCTTGCTTTTGTCCCATAGTGCATCCTGGTGCCGTCTCTTCCCCGCACACGTGTCCTGCCACCCACATAATATGAAAACATGATTCATCAGACCAGGCCACCTTTTTCCATTGTTCAGTGGTCCTATTCTAATGACCACATGACCATTGTTGGCACTTTTGAGACTGCATCTAGGCAGCCTTTATACAATCAACCTTTCTATCACAGCACACATCCACTGTTTCAACAATTTGTGCTATAGTAGCTCTTCTGTGGGATCTGACAAGACAGGCTAGGTTTCGTTCCCCACATGCATAGAGAGTCTTGGGCACCCATGAACCTGTCACTGGTTAAACAGGCTGCCCATATCAGGGACACTTTTGCTAGGTACTAACCACTGCATGCTAGGAACACCTCAAGACCTGCTGTTTTGGGGACGCTCTGACCAATCCCTATGTCGCCAGGTTGATATTTTGCTCTGTGAATAATAATTATTATTCTGAAAATGACTTCACTGCGAAGAAACTATTTTCTTTTGTTGGAATGAAAACTGTCCAAAGTTTCAGTGTACACTTTTGCAAAGCCTGTGGTAATGATGGCCATCTCCCATTTACCTGACATGCAGGCCCAGATCATAAACAAACGGCACCAGATTGGCACCAGATTGGCACCAGACAAAAGATCCAGCATCCTCACCTGGGTTGATGCAGATCCGCGTTTCACCTCTGAAGATCACTTTTATGCAAACACCCACACTCTATGACTGCTTCTCTTCAGCCCACTCTAACATTGTTTTCCTCTAGCGTTGGTTTTCACTGGCATTTCTGCATGTAAATCCCATTTTACAGTTCCATCACTTACGTTGACTCATGTTTCTGAACATTTGTTTTCTTGTGTATTTTAAGGACCTGTTGCTTTAACAGGTTTCTATCCTGACGCTTCAACATCATTAGTGGTGTACACGTATCTTTTCTTTTTAGAACTTTCCCATTGTGTTTAGATTTAGTTTGTTTTGAAAATGCAAATTACAAGACAATTCAATGCTTATTATTTTACTTTCTTCTAATATGCCATGAATTAAAATCATGCACTTTACATGTGTGTGGGGCATGTTTCACTTACCAGAATAACAAGCTATTAAACAAAAAATGTTTTGTGTCATATCTGCGAGTTGTTCATTTGCTACAAAGTAAAAGTCACTGTCTGAACATCCTCTAAGGGTGATGATTCTAAACATGGTGCTATTATAATAAAATACCATTTCAATGAGCTGGGAAGATTTCACACAACAACCAGCAATCATGGAGCAGGTGAAGGTGCTGAGAGACAGTATTATTACACAACACTCCAAAAGAAAAACCTGCAGAGCCCTATCAAAGGCCCAACCCTGTCGGTACAACTGGTTTAATAATATGCAGGAGGAAAGTTCAAGAAACCACAACCAAACATCATTGAAGTAAAAGTCTATCAATATTTATAAGGCATTTTTTAATATCTTTAAAAGCGCTTTGTCAGATTCAGGGTACTAGTTAAACTAGTTAGATCCTCTACTCATTAATGTATTTAATATTAAATACAGCTATAAAGTGCTTAGCAGACATTAGGAGTATAACAAAGTGATTTAATTAGTCTTCAAATAAACAGAAGCCAAAAAATTAATGTATGAAATTGATTCAGAAATCCTCTCACATTGTGAATGCCAACAATAATTGACAAGCATAATTCAAAGCAAAACAATTTTCTCCAGAGAGAAATGAAAAAGGGACACATAAAAACTTTCAAACATAAAATTTACCTGCCATTCTGGGACAGTACGTGTAGTCGCAGGTGAGCGCCACTCCCCTCCACAGACTACAAAGAAGACTGACATCTCAGTTAGTGTCAGGTTTAATAAGATAAACTCGTCATAAACTCGGATAAATAGAGTTCATACCAGTTAACACGGTACGCCAACAGTGGAAAAAAAATCTGTAAAAGGGATCCATCCTTCACCTTAAAATAACATGCATATATAATGCCTAACTCAGAGTGTACATAAAATGTTCAAACTGAATGTCGGTGGTCACAAGACTATTTGGTAATAAGTTGAAGAAGATCATTTGAATCGTATGTCACTACGGGCAGTTCTCTACCAATCTGTCCTTTTATTTTCAAATGCACCAGCTTCATCTTCCAGCGGTTTCCATCCAGCGGATCACGAATCAACCCAAACACTTGCTCAAAAATTCCAAGGCATACATGTTCCTGATGGATGGTTCCAGCAACTGCCACCATCACCAGCCCATGAGGTGTAGACAAGCATTTCAAACCTGAGTTCTCTAGGTTAGGGCAGAAAATTAACTTTTCCTCCCACGCAAGAGCTGAAAGCCGTTGGCAGACCAGTTCTGCTCCATGGTATTCGTCTTGTTGCTGTTCTCCAGTGTGAGAAAGAAGGAGTAGCTTCACGTCCCCCCAGAAGTGCTGGGGTCCCCAGTCCTGAGCTGGTTGGCCAGCAGTGGGATTCAAAGAGTTGAAAAGGTGGAAAAACCACTGGCAAAACTCCTTTCCTAAAGCTGTCAAGTCGGCCAAACCATCTGGTCTCTCCGAACAACTAGTAGTATTGTCATTCAGAGAGTTCTGAGTGAGGATCTACAGGGTAAAGCAAACACATTGAGCTTACATTAGCTACCAGCACCTTTTATGTAATAGCACTAGGGTCAGCTAGACTGAATTTGTTATGCACCTGTGTACCTACCTTACCAGACCACCATAACTCAAGCGTCCTCTTGATCAGCTGCTGTTTCTCACTACTTGGAGGAACTGCAACACCTTCTTTGGCGAGGTACTTAAAAATAATATCACGATGGACTCTTCTCCTCTTGAGCAGTTCCTCTGCGCTCTGAGAGTAAGCTATGATAGCTTCAACAGCCTCTGTTGACAAAGGAGAGGTAAAATGGTTAGCAAAGGAACAATTTTATAAAACGTTGTCAGATAGGAAAGGAACATGTCTCTTAAGCATTTTCAGATGAAATGTTCAGCAGAAAAACATATCTATAGTGCATTCCCAGATAAAATGGTTAGGAAAGGAGCACTTCTATAAATCCTTCCCAGATAAAATGGATAGCAAATTAGCACCTCTATAAATCTTACTAAGATATAATGTCTATCTGAGGAACACTTATATAAAGCATTCTCAGACACGTATGGTTAGCAAAGGCACACTTCTATAAGGTATTTCCTGATAAAATGGTTAAAAATATAATATATTTATCGTTCCCAAATAAAATGTTAAGGAAATGAAAGTATTTTCAGATAATGTGGTCAGAAGAAGGAACACTTCTATAAATCATTCCACTCACAACTGCAAAGATGTTCACACTTATTGACTAAAAGTTTAACTCTTTCAGGAGGGTAATTGATCAGTTAAACAGTCCTGAACTTTAAGACTTCAGACTTTAAGAGTCAGAAGTTCGAGTCTCACCTTCCGGACTCTCCACACTGATCAGCCGGTTAGTTACAGTATCATTTAGAGCCAGCAGTTCCTCCGGCGACAGCAGAGCTAACAGTGTTCTGCAGCCATTTATCTCTGTTTCTGACAGAGCAGACATGTTTATTCTATAGTTAGACTAAACTCATGACCAGAAAAAAAAAATCCTTACAGCAGTAGAAATACAAACAATAGCCCCTCCATCAAACCCAGCCTGACCCTGCAGTTCTTCACAATAAAAGCTCTTCTACAAAATAAAGGCTCCTCTACATAATAAAAGTAGCTGTACTTGTTTCCCGTTCAGCATACACATGATCAAAAGTGTGTGTGTGTGTGTGTGTGTGCGTGTGTATATATATATAT
>JBBPCX010000002.1:13601061-13619448 GCA_037974365.1 Hydrocynus forskahlii | reverse complement strand
TATATTTGTAGTCAGTGTGAAGGCTGTATTTTGAAGCAAGGCATGCACAGAGGTGTTGGAGACAAAGAGCCACCTCTCCAGCTCTTTCTTCTCAACTGGGAGGAGGAGGAGACTGCCCAGTTCAAAGTTAGAACCGAATGCTGTTCTGCTCACTGTCTTTTATATATGAGCCAGAAAGATCTGCTGTAGAGATCATTTCCATAGCCTGATCTTGACTTAAGCTCTTTTCTGGGTTGCTTTATTCACACAGCATGCAGATTCTGTACCTACAATGTTCCTTTTTTTTCAGTATTTCATGTTTAGTTGGGTTCTCATGCCTGGAAAGATCCTACTATTCTTTATACTTCACAAATAGCTTCTTATATTCATACCCATATGAGTATGTGAAAGTGTTTAGCAAAGAAAACAATTTTTCTAGTGTTATAACTTACTGTCAGCTCTTGATAAAAATAAAAAAAACAACTAAACTTAAAGCAAAGTTCCTCAGCTGTCTTGTGTGTAATGATGATGCTCTGCTTTTTCTAGCAAAAGTAGAATTGCAGTTAAAGATGCTGGTGTTGTGGGTGAGATGAACACACAGTGAAACAGTGGATATTAGGATTTATTACTTTCCCTCAGGTGGTGCAGCGTCCTGTTATAATGTCTTCACAGTTGAACGCTTTACTTTGCCTGTTGTTGGGTGACACTGAGAAAGACAGTTTGAGAGAGAGGTGCATGCAAATAACGTGCTGTTTTTTCTCGTTCAGAATTGGTGGGGTGTTTAAAGGAAAGGACACATACTCTGTGTAACCAGCCTGCAGAAAACAGTGTGCTTTTGCGCTGGTCACGTTGCAAAGCACTATCCTCAGTCAGGCTACAGGCAGTAGTCCACCCACTCAGCACCTACGTAGTGCACTTCTCAGGAAAGGTGGACTGTAGATCACAGCTGATAACCGCTGCACGTGGTGATGAAATGCTTATTTAAGCATAGTGTGTTCTGATGGTCAGGAAATGTGATGTGGAGTTTTAGCAACATGTATATTATTACATACATTATTTTTTATTACATTTATCATTGAGCTGCTGGTTATATTTCTATCCTTGATCCTTGAGCTGGGGGCCTAGTGTTTAGGGAGTTGCCCCTATGAACAAAAAGCAGTGGGTTCGAATCCCAGGACTGATAGTGGCACCACTGGGGTTCCCTTGAGCAAGATACCGTCCCCACACACTGGTCCCTGGATGCTGTGTTCCTGGCTGTCTGCTGCTTCACTTGGTGAATGGGTTAAATGCAGAGAAAGAATTTCACAATGTTCACGCTGTGTGCTGTGGTGTGTTCACGTTTGACAAATGGACACTTTACACTTACACTTTACAGCACATAGAATTGTGCAGCGATTGAAATGTCTTGGAGACGCAAATGTCACGCATACTTGCATGACTTGCAGGTTTATCCCAAACTGTGTGTGTGTGCAGAACCAGTCCATGCGTCAGCACAAGTCACTGTAGTCGCAGTTGAGAGTGATTTCTGCTGAAGCTGCTGGCACTGTTCTGAAAGGTTGTAAGTGTGTGGCTCAGTTTAGCCCTTTTTTCCAGAGACCCTCAGGAGGTGGCAGTTGGGAGATGGGGTCTATAAGCTCTACAGGGGGTGAAACTCATCTGTAATTGGCAAACACATGGCTGACTAAGAGCTGCTGTAAACATGGGCCTGACGCCAAGCAGGAGGAGTGGTCCAAATGAGGAGACCCAGCATTCCACCCTAGCGCTCATTTGAATATTAAAAATAGCATCTAATATTGACTTGGAAAAAAAGGTGTTTGACTTGCAACTGTATGCATGGCCATGCTCTTAATTTAGAATAGTGCTGCCTGGATCAGCACCCACTAAACATTAGGGAATTCTAGGGATCTCAAATAAGTTAAGATAAGAGAGTTCTTTAAAGTCCAAGAGTACTACTGAAAGGAGTTCATGCATGTAGAGAGTGGAACTGAGAAAACTTTCCCAGCTGAAGCTCTCAAGCATGTAAAAATAAATATGGCCAACAGAGCTGTAAGAGAGACTGCCATCTCCAGTTGTAGGGGCTGTAATCCAGAAGTTTGGTGATCCCCTCCTCAAACACACCTGATTCAACTTATCCATTTTATTAGGCTTGTTAGAGCCAGGGAGTCACTTGTTCCAGCATATGGAACCAGAGTTGGACATTTCAAACATACAATATTACATTCTCAGGTACTTTAATGTTGACAGTGCTTTTTTACAAACATTGCTTTTTGATTTGCAGCCATGTAATCTGTACATCCATCGTTCTAACCAAGGATTTTCTCAAAAATAGGAGTGTCTCAAATTCATTTTTCATTGCATGAAAATGAGGTGGTCCTTGTGTATGAAAATCATGTGCGAGAGTGACTCATGGTGGTTTCAGAGTTGAAGTCCATGGTGAAATATTTTCAATTGTCATCGTATTCTGTTAGCATTAAAAAAGAGGGCAGGAATTTTGATGGAGTGATGCATTTGAGTCTGTCGAGTCAGGCACCCGTGGGACAGTGGAAAAGTCAGGCTATGAGAGTTTACCCTGGCAGTGGAACGTGCTCACATAGCAGTGTTTCAGGTCACTGAGCAAGCTTGCCAGTCCTCACATATAGCCACAATAGCTGTGCCCTTCTAATGCTCCAGTTCTGCCGCTCCATTTAGAGCCACTTGTAATCACCACAGTTGCCAGCAGGCTGGGATGCAGTCTGGCTGGCACTTCATTCTGGGGTTTGCACTCAATTAAGCTCCATTATGGCCAGCAGTTTCATTTATTTGTTTCATCCGCATCACCCACTGCAAGGCAGGGCTTTTTTTTTTTTTCCACGAATCTGTTTAGGGCACAAGCCAGCTAAAATAAGATAATGTACTGTTTATGGGATGCTGATGTGGCAAAAACAGTATCGCGGTACATAAAGAAATGTGTCACAATATGTGATGTCACATTTGGTTTTTACTGACATTGGTTTAATTGAATTGGACAAAAAATAAAACCATTCCACATTTTTTAAATTACTGTCAAACTTTAATAATAAAAAAAAACATGTTAAAGTTTCTCCAAAATAGAAACAATTCAGTAAAGGGTAACGATTGAATGTAAAGAATGTAAACACTGGTGCTACTGGTTCATTTATCATGCATTTCACACAGTGTAACTGTAAGATCGTTTGAGGTCTTCAGTGATGTTGGAAAGTATGACATCCATGATGTGCTCAGAAAAGGATAGTGTCACATAATGAGACAGAACCAGCATCTGTGTTTCAGCAGTCTGTGCTCTCAGGCTACAAACTGCTTTGTATGCATTAAATGTTCTCAAGTAAGAGGATTCCATTCAAGGTTAAATGTGTTTGAGTCATGTTAAATTCCATGCAAACCATATATATATACACCACTGGTGTAAAAGCTGAATGAAGAAACAAAAGCAAAACTTTGAGTAAGGCACAAATCATTGTAAACTACTCGAGCAACAGTAACAGTACATGACATGACATGTCATTTTTCAGACACAACCAATTTATGATGCACACAAGTGAGTAATCAGCTGACAAGCTGAAAAAGTCTGTTGTGGAATGGAAATGTGATCATTCCTGCCACAGCGAATGACGCAGCTCATATACCTGTGAACCTTTTCAAAGGATTAGATTTCACTCTCTTTGTAAAAATACTTCTGCTTTGTGTTTTGTGCATCTTGCATCAAGCTGAAGTTTAATGGCTAAATTTTTTTCCAAACTGAACTGTGATGCAAACCAAACTATGGCTCAGAAACCGAGGACTGAGCCAAACAATGAGAAGGGTGAACTGTTACATCCCTACCCGGTCCTGTACTTTTAATGTGAGGGACGCTACTTAACCAGAAAGCAACTGCTTAAGGTGAACGTACTTCTTTACCATCATTTTCTTTAGCTTCCCCCACACTTAAATATAGGTCCCACTGTAAAGTGTCATACAAGTGAGAGAGAAAGAGAAAAGGAAATTTTGCTCAAGGGTGAGAAAGGGGAACTTTTTCCTTCACCTAGCCCGTAAGTGGAAAATTGCACATGGCCCAGTTCCAGGAGTTCAAAATTATATATTATTCTTGTTGCGCTTAGGAAATTAAGGGCAGCTGCTGAATTTGGGAGACGAGCCATTTCAAAGGTAGTGCAATCCATGGGTATAGCATCAGTGCCCTTGGCTCACATGGCGGCTTCATTTTTTGGGCGAAAGTAGCCCTGGCTAAAAATAGCTTGGTTTAATCTGAGGGATTTGTGTTAGTAACTGTCTTGCGTGGGTAGGAGGACTGATTTCAACAATGACCGCGTTATTTGTTGCAGTACAACTACATTCAGTTATGACCAGTCATGTATGACCTGAGGCAGTCTGTCTGTATAAATCCTTTGATACATGACCAGTGCATGTGGCCTTTGAAACACGCTGGGATTGCCAGGGGCAGAGAATGTGACTTGTTACCAGTGATTGCAGTGTGTAGTAGAAGGGTTTATAGTACCTTTCTGAATGGTGCGGGGGGATAACAGTTTAGAAATTAAAACAAATTATTGAGTAGAGCCTAATCGATGAACCATTTTTGTGTTTTCAGTGCATCTGGCAACATATACATTGTTTCAAAAATGTTCAAAAATCACTTTTTAAACATATCCTATTTTTTGGATCGTTTTAGCCACTAGTTCTAAAGATGCCTAGGCCTAGTCCCAGGCATCCCACTTTCCAGGCCAAGCAGGGTAATCTCTCTCTACTTTATCCATAGATTTCAGCTACTCTTCCTCTAATGCATTTGATAATCAGTGCATGTGCCCAAGCACTTTTTCTAGCAGTTCCTTCACTGGGTGGCTTTCAGTGCTAACAGTATCTGGGCTACTAGGCTACAGGGGCAATGTCAACTCTGTCATACCTTTCGTTGTCCATTCATTGTCATTCGTTTTTCATATTTCTCTCCTTCCTTGCCTCTGTCTAAAAATGTATATCTAGTTTACCATTAGAATATCTGGTCAAGAAAAAAAATGACTAAACAAACAAATGTAAAATATTGGGTTTCTCCCAGTGTATCACTGTCAGCTTTACATTTATGCAAAATCTACCAGCATTCATAATCAAATATGTATTATTTTAATATAAACACTGTGCAAATGAGAAGTGGTGAAGAGAAACAAAACATTTAAATGCCACCAATCAGTAAATGTCCAAACACTGGAAAGTTATTCATTTGAGGCAGCCCATGTATTCCCTACTTTGCATGTCATGTGTTGAAAAAGGTGACTGAGAAGCTGCATGAATGAGAGAAATGTTAAAGAAAAATGAAAGAAGAACCTTTTTGAAGGTTCAAAACAATGCTGTGAGATATTGGACTCGGACAAGTACCAAAAGAGCTACAAAGAAGGAATGGGTTTCAACACTACCCTGTTTCTGGACAACAGTTGGTGTGAAGTAAAGAAGGTAGTCTGTGGAGATGTTTTCTTTTCAAGACTGATGTTCTCTGAGGTTGGAGGTTCAGTGTCTGAGTGGTGGATTTGTTTTTCCTTTTTGTGCATACAGAGCTGAAGTAAAGAAAAGGGTTACAGATCTCCTGAACTGCGTGTCGGGGTTCTCCGAGTTCTTGAGTCTTCAGTTCCTTTTCTAAAAATGAACTTTAATTGTGAGCAGTTAAAGCTTCTGCGGTTGCCCTCGAAGCTCTGGCTTGGATTCTGGATTGTGTCTCTTCACCTGATTGCTAAGCTACAGTTGCTACTACGGCTCACAGATATTAGTGTTTTTCACGGTTTGCTCAAACAGAGCAGAGTGGCTGTGAGTCGGCGCTTGTTTTTCATTCATGAATCATTAACAGCAGATAAGGAGCAATAGTCAAAAGTGTAGTGGAGTGAAAAAGGTTAATGTATTGATTATGTAATGTTTCTTTTTCCACTTGTACATAATTTGCAGTTGCCTTGACTGGGTGATAAATTTCCAGGGGGGGGGGGTGTAGCAGTCAGCAGCGCATAAAAGAGGAATCATTTATTTGTTGGTGATATTGAGCCTGTGCTTAGCTGTTGTCATTTAACATGGCAGATTAAGTTGAGGGACGTTTATGGAAGAGTAATTTGGGAGGCTGAAAACAGGTTGTCCATGATGCTTCAGCACCTTGGCAGATGCAGCTGTTTGGAGTGTGGGGCTATTGTATCAATAACAGTACCCAGCCCCCCAGTCCTAAGCTTCTGGTTCGTTCTTAACAGACCCCCTGCTGATGCTATCTGCTAATCCCCAACATTCACAGTCATGTTCCAAGTCCATGTGAGTTTTGCTTTTAGACAGATTTGACAGGATGCGCACACACATTCTCTCTCTCTCTCTCTCTCTCTCTCTCTCTCTGTCACTCACTCAGTCACTCACTCAGTCACTCACTCAGTCACTCACTCATTCGCTCGCTCAGTCGCTCGCTCACACACACACACACACACACACACACATACAGAAGGGCCTTGTGGTACTAGTAAAGATCCATCAGTGCTCCTTTCTTCACTAGGTGTTCTCATCCAGACTAGGAAGTGGTGACGTTCTTTTATCTACATATTTTGTTATGCAGTTAAAATCTGTTTTTTACTGTTTTAGAAAGTGTCAAGTGCCCTTTGCATTGAATGAAGTTTTTGTGTTTTGTGCATCCTTTATTTTGTTTAAAAACAAATATATTCCATATATATACCATATATCCCATTTTAAACTCTTATTGTCACAAATGTCAAAAACAACACATTTACATAATTCAGCTTATAGCAGGTTAGCCCCACCCATTCTTGCTGAAGCTCTAAGGGGTGTTTTAGCCCTGTACTGACTTTTGAATGAGTTGCAACACAGAGCAGCCAATCAGAACAGTGATGATTTACATACAGCACGGTACCAGCACGGTAACAAAAGACAGGTAAATCACAGCTCCATTTGAGTGTTACTTGGTATTCTGATGAATCAAGGTACTCATGTAATCCAGCAAAAGTCAGATTAATTCGGCCAGACATTGATTGGCTGAGGCATATGGCCCATAATTAATGGCCCATAATCTACATTTTCTTTCTGTTTCATTTTTCCAGGACCTTTGTGTGGGTTTGTGGACCAAAAATAATTCTTGCATGTCCATGTTCAAACTGTTCATCTCTTGGAATTAAACAGGCTGTTTTTGTTGTCTTTAAAATTGATCTTATTGATGATTGGCTGCCCTTTATTGCAGCAAAATGGGGACTCTCCTACTGCAGCATGAATGGTTGTGACTAAACTGCTGTAGATGTAATAAGAAAATATGCGTAAACGTGTTGGTTTTGTGGCCTCACAAGAACTGATTTGAAAGCTTGCCATTTTTGCAGCTTAGTTTCCATACATTCCAGACTGTATGGATGGGGGGAGTGAGCATGCATTTTCAAACTTTAACAACATTCACGTTCTTCAAACCTATTTAATTTAAGAAAAATGATAATATGGGGCCTTTAATATATTGAAAGTCATTGCAGGCGCAATAAGTAGCAGTATAATCACATTACTGATATTCTGTCCACTTGGTGCAACCCTAGATTAAATGAATAGTTCATTAGATCAGTCATAGCTCTGGGTAAGTGTTACTTGGTGTTTTGGTCACTCTGTGATAAACACCAGGTTTGAGGCTCGTTTGCATATTGCAGCCTTTTGCGATGTCAGTATAGCCGAGACCAACGTCCCGGGAGCGATTAACAGATATGTTGGCAGCCCTAACAATAGTGTCCAGCTGAAAGATTGTTTTTATTTCATGAATAACTTGGGATAATAACTTGTGTGTTAAAATGCATTTACATTAACGTACAATGAAGTCAAGATTATTTTTCTATAAAGAGTTATCGTTTCTGAGAGGTTTTATCAGCATAGCATTGGAGTAAGGTTTTACTGTCGGTACGGATTTAGAGACTATAGAACTGGTGTCAAACAAGTGATGAGCATGTCACTTCAACATGGCCCCTCTTTCATTAGTGCACAAGCAGTTCAGTAAAGATGAGTGTTAAAGTGATGAATGGAGCTGGTGCCTCCTTTTATCTCCTGTAAATAGTACCAGGATTTGCGACCAAAGGAGGCTAGTAAAGAGATTGATAAATTGCCACCCCCAGCAGTGTCTTTGTGTCCGCGGTTCACTATGTCCTTTTGGGTTACAGTGTAAGGTTTATGGTGAGATCACTGCTGTTTTTTTATCTTAAGGAATAGGTAAGCCTTTTGTTACCATCTGCACTCAAGACTGCGTTAGTCCCCTTTGTTAAATTAAAATGTGGATTCATTTCAAAATCTTAAATGTCCAGGGAATGGGCAAGGATCAAGACCAGAGTTCTGTGTGGGTTTTTTATTTTCGTTATGTAATTCCCGGTGGATTTTCTGAAGTCCATAGTGTTCTGAGGCGAACTAAATAGGCCGGTTGAATGAAATGTTCCCTGTGCCCCCAAAACTGCCGCTGTGCAAACATGCTCCCTGAATTTATTTGCACTGGCCATGCTTAGAACTTGTCCAGCTCTGGGGCATTGCCTCTAGGATTAATGCATTGCTGTGTTTGGAACTTATTTGTATGCAGTGAAAATGGCATGAGTGACTGGGTTTGGAGGTCATACTGGCATAAACATCAGATGTTATTTTTTTTCTTCTCTTTTTTTTTTTTTCTCTGCAGGGAACAATTATGTCCAAAATGGAGGTGAAGACGTCACTTCTTGACAACATGATAGGAGTGGGCGACATGGTCCTCCTTGAGCCCCTGTCAGAAGAAACCTTCATCGGGAATCTACGCAAGCGATTCGAGCACAACGAGATCTATGTGAGTTCTACAAAAAGTTGAATAACCTGCATTACAATAGATTAATCCACGAGTCGGGATATGATTTATCCAGTGTTGTTATTGTTATTTACAATGATTCATGCAACTTATTACTGAATAAGCACCAGACTTTTTTACATGCTGAAAAGTAAATAAGGTCCCAAGAGTCTTGTCTTGTAATCAAATGTCTGCTTGTTCCCATGCTCTCAACCCTCCTGTCTGCCACATGACATTGGTGCCTGTAAGTTTAGCCCCATTCACTGTGTGCGAGTATGTTTACGTTGCACAGTGTCGAGTGAAATAGGAGAGTGGAGAGGAAGTGACCATAAATTAGCATTCTTTCATTGTTCTGTCATCTTTCTTGGCACATCCCATTCATTTAGACCCTTTGTTGAAAACAGAGACATATGAGAGAGACCACAGGACCAGGCCAATCAATGAACCGGGCTGACATGGAATGCAGATTCTGCTCTAAATGAAGCAGAGCATCCAGAGTGTAAGAAGTAAGGGAGGAACAAATGACCTCCTTGTCCTCCCTTGTTCTTTCTGGGATGGTGTTCGGACTGTAGCTTTTAATTGAGGCCTGTAGACTCTGGTTTTCAATGATTTGTGAGTTTATAGGACAGCCTCTGCTGTATCGTTCTCTATCCAAAATGTTCCAGTTTTGTGTTGCCACTTCATCTCTGCAGTCAGCCTATAATAGTCTGTCTGTGGCTTTCTGGTAGATTTTTTTTTTTAGTTTAAACTAGCTGTTCTACTTTGAGTGAGTAAAGTTCTGGAAAAGCAAAACACGATAGATTACTGTAAGGGATTTTTCATTTACATATATTGCATGTAATATATGAGGTCACATGATGCCACCAAACGCTAGATGTGCTTCCTCCAATTCACATGAAACCAGCCACCAGTCCTTTTGCCATTAACAACAGCTCAGCACACTTGGAAAAGAGTGCTAACTGCCGAATCTGTTATCACTTAATGGTTTGCTACCTCTATAGTGGGTGACTGGGAAGGGGAAGGTCAATCCTACTCACCCAGAGAGACCCAGGCCCATCTTGAACTCCTGGCGACGGACGTCACGGACTCCTGGCCATGGACGCCAACTTACTATCTAAAGGAGCCAGTGCTTGGACAAAAACAATTATATGCCTATACCTATGTGATTTTAAAATCATGCATCCCTAATTTAAATGACTTGTCTGCTGAATTGAGGGTGACCTAAGACCAGCAGCTCAAATAGACTGATGAGAAGCTACCAATGTAGTAAAACCTTTTTTTTAATCTAAAATATATTTGTTTAGCTTGACGTAAGTACACATTTAGAGAACATTTTAAGAATCACTACCTCAGATTTTGGGTGGTTTCTGTATGTTATGCACTGTAGTATAAACCATGGGCGTTTAGTCCAGTGATAGAAACCATAAATTAAGTGTTTTCCATGTCGTCAATGACAGACAAATAATGAGAAATTTGCTCTGTAATTATGAAAAAGGGAGTGACTCACCACTACCAATGTTGTCCAGCTGCAGAAAGCTTTAAGCACATCCTGTCAGCAACCTTGTACTTGCTGCTAAGCCGTAAAGCTTCTGCTTGACTGAACTATGCACTGACTAAAACGTATAACGTGAGAAGGCCTGGTTTGGTCACCCAGTAGTCCTAGTTGTAATTAGATGACCTAAGTCATACTGATAGCTTTTTTTTTTTTTCATATTTTATTTGCAAGCCCTGTAAGTTTGACCTCTGTAACGACATGTCCGTGAAGTAACTTACCCCTATCCTTTTATCTCAGCTTTTCTTATCTGATCTCACACTCCAACCAGAAAGATTAAGAAAGGTCTTTTTTCATGCCAGATAAAACTGCAATGAATTTCAGATCTTATCTAATCATTCAGCCATTGTAGACCATGGCCATAGATCTAGCATCATTGTCAATAAGTAATACGTTTCAGTAAGTAATGGAAGTGGAATTATGAGTCCTTGAATTTATCTTGAACTCTAGACTTTGGTCAGGCATTTCACTTATAGATAAGGACGATGTTGGTTTTTAAATGGCCGTCATAATGTTCTAGTATGAGCAATATCTAAAAGACCATACCCCACTGGTGCTGGGAAGTGAAGATCAATGTCTGACAAACCCATTTTCTCCTGCCTCATCCATTCATAGCTGCTTCTTGTTCAGTGCGTGCTATTATGATCATTATCTTAAAACCTCAAAAAAAATTAAAGGATGCTACCCTTCTTTGTGGAAAGTAGAAAGAGGTTTGTTTAGGTGTGTTTCTTTCACTTCTGTAAAAGAATAGGATTCAGTGTGGATACAGTGACGTGATGCCCTTCACAAGTATCATTTGGCACATACACAATGGGTGCTGTCGATGTTTCTAAAGCCAACACCTCCTATTTAGTTTTGTTTTCTCTATGTAAAGGCCTCATTATGCCACCCATGTCCACTCAACAATAGATTGTGGGCTGTGTTGCTATGAGAGTGTCCTAGCACTTTAGCTGAGAGGCTTATGCAACAGTCAGTGTAATGGAAGGTAGGTGAGGCCTGCACAGTCAGATCTCGTGCTCAGACCTCCAACATAGTAACGCTCTACACCCTTTTTTATTTTCAGTGTTCGATATAAATGGAAATGTTGTCAGGCAAGTAACAAGAACATGTGAGGAGAGAACAAAAAAGGAGAAGTAACACATTCAGTAGAGTGAAGTCTTTTTAATGGCATGTCATACCTGTAGCACTTTAGGTCAGCCTGTTATTACTCATTGTAGGAGTTTGTGCAAATTGTTGTCTGCTGCCGCCTGAGCCATCACTTTGACACCACAGCCCTCGTAACTAATTTTGTTTCTGCTGATGCCTCCTGGAATTCCACACATTTTTCTATTGTGTTCTTATGAGCTTGGGTTTTTGGGCCCCTGCGTGCCTGAACAATACCATAAGAATTCCCAGCTGGAAAATGCAGAGTTCCACTCACCTCCATGCAACGCTCCTGCTCTCTCAGTGTATTACTGTTCCTTTTTTTCTGGTCTGCTCTTCTAATCAATGGTTAATCTTGGGCCCTGAGCTCTGAAAGCAGCCATACAGTATTTCACTCTTATGTGACCGTGTACGCTAGGTGCACAACACAGAAGATTATTTTCGTCCTGGATCTGATTCTCTTTTGGCCTCTGATATAGGCTCCAGTTTTTTTTATAGACTGTAGATCAAGGGATACTGCCTGACGTTCTTGTTTTTTTTGTTTGTTTTTCCTCCCTATCTCTCTTCTACTCCCTTCATGTTCAGACATACATTGGCAGTGTGGTGATCTCAATGAACCCCTACAAGTCCCTGCCCATCTACACAGCAGACAAGGTGGAGGAGTACCGCAACAGGAACTTCTATGAGCTCAGCCCACACATGTGAGTCCAGTAATCTTTTTGTTCAGCCTATTTAAATGCATCGTGCAGGAAATGAACTTGATGTTAAGTCGCCAACAATTATGCTTCACTGTTTACCAGTGAGATGCAGCGTTACATCTGGCCATGACTGAAATGTCAAATTTGTAAGTACACTGCGAAGGTCTACATTTTTCTGTTGTGTGGCCTACCCTTAAAAATATTTTAGATTGCCTGTCCACTCTAATACAAAAAGTAATGCATAAAAGTTTATTTTTCCAGATCATTCTTTTGTTAATCAGCAGATTAACTGCCTCATCATGTTGTCATCATGGGCTTCCGGTATTCAGGATGTGAAATGTGTATTAATTCATACTGCTGCAGTTGTAATGCTTATATATCCTGTAACAAATGTGTCTGATTCAAATGTTTGACGCAGTAAGCCCCTCCCTGCTCCATGACCTCTAAGACATAGGGTCCAGTTGTAGGTGGGGGAAGGGACGGCTTTTGCTGCCATGCTCCGGCTAATGGCCATCTGTCTCTCTAGAGTGGTGCCAGCAGACTGACAAGTCTGCCAGAGTCAAAACAAAGCAGATTGCTTTGTACAATTAGCCTCCGCTTTCCATAAAAATCAGCAGACACACACTGGTGCTCTGAAAGATCAGTGGGCCTCTGCCAAAACTTGTCCACAGTGTAAGACCCGGCAGAGTATTTGCTTAGATCCCTCTTGCTGTTGTGTTTGTACGGTCTCTCTTATTCATGGGGTAACTTCTTGAATAGAACAGAGATACCCATGTCTGTGTAGATTGTTTTTTTTTTCCATCTTTCATAGCTTTTGTATTTTTTGCGTCAAGTTGTATTTCTTACTTCAGGCTAGCATTCCAAGCTTTTATCTCATGTTCATGTTTTCCAACTTGTGGCTAGCATTCCCTCTGGCATGCTGGCATTCAGCATTTCTCATTCAGTCACAGTCCCCGTCTTATTCATGGGCTCCAGTCTTACCTCCTGTTAGACTGAAGTCGGGGTCATATGTGATCCATAGCCATGCTCGGAGCTGATCCAACACAGCTGCTTTGGCCATCATGTCTGGGAAGCACAACTTTTTGGATGGCTCTGGAACTATACGTGAAGGCCTGGATTTACAGTTCTCCAGGGCCTGAACATCAGAGCAGGCAGGTACACGAGGCCATAACCAGACCCGTTATCAGCCATGAAGAAAGTAACGTGACATTACATCTATCTCGTTTCATGTATCGCCATTACCGTCATGATGTGCACTTTCTATAAACAATTTTCATTATGGTTTCGACACTGCTGTGGTACAGCTACAATTTTATTAGGCATCCATAAGCTTAAATTCAGTTTAATATTTCTCATCAAATAACCTGAAATTAGGACATGAATTTTAATCTTGGGTATTTTACTTAGTGGAAGAGTAATTTCAGTCATACAACTAGCCATTTTTTTCTGTGTGTTATATATGTCCTGATTCTTGGACACTTGAAACTCCTTTGGCAGATGCTTTCTGAACTTCTAGTGCTTCTGTTAAAGAGTAGTTTTTCCTATCTTTTCACACAACTCATGCACAAAGAGTTTAACTGTATTTATAGTCAACACCTCGCAATCTGGGTATAAACAGCAGTCGGAAAGAGTAAGCAAAGAAGCCATGTGGGTTTGAGCTGGTGAACACGGTGTCACGTTGATAGAGTCGTTGGAAACTAATGTGATCATGTCATTTGTAGCTACTCAGTGAAATGCTGAAGCTTTCTGTTCTAAGGTTTTAATATGCTGGACAGAATGTGAGCAAGTTTTAAGTCTGTAATCCCCTGCTGAGGGACGTCAGTCTGCATCAGTGGAAAGATGATCGGTAACATGATTATACAGCTCTGAGCTGGCTAAGCTAGCATTAGTGATATTAGCAAAGATGATTCAAAGCCAGTTAGACCATTAATGTTTGGAAATGTGTCCACTTTGTTCAAACATGTCCAAGGTGTAACAAACACAATCAGTTGTCCGATAGTCAAATTCAAAACTGCTGTGTCACAGCATTGTGCGAGTAATTTCTTTTATTTACCCAGATGTCTGGTGTCCTTTGTGAGGGGACACACTCTAATGGGGAATGAGAGGTATGGATTAAAGTCGGTTTAATTAGTTCCAGTCCAAATCTCTAGCACTCTCCTCGAAACTGACTTTTTGCAAATGCTCTGTAAATGGATCTTAATCTTGCAGTCCGACCATCTGTTTGGTACTAACTCATGTGGGATGAAACATTAAATAAAATGTTGTGAATCAGTCTACGCCTGTAAAGACAATAATTAGGACAAGAGTTTTTAATCATTTTTTTTTTTTTTTACTATTGGCTGTATATCAATGTAAAGATTATTTATGGTCCTTATGAACCACAGAAGACAATCACTGTCTAACTGGCTTTTTTTTCAGCATCGTATCAGCATCAAGAGTGTCCCTTTTCTATTAGGGCAGCTGTGCATTTGTTACACAGTGGAGATGGTTCAGTTACAACATTTGCATGAATTTGTTTAAGTATGTGTACCAAGAAACATGAGTGGCTGAAAGGTCAAAAAGCTTTCTTGGAGAGTGAATCCTAGCTTAGGGGACAGACCTAAATTATTTGAGGCCATGATTCAAAGACAGAAATCATTCATACTTGAATTTTAGATTCACCCCCTCTTCCAACCATAAACGCTACACAATAGATAATGTAAGTTAGATTTCATGTGGGAGAAATGCCGTCCCCAGCAGACTGAAGGGAATAGCCAGGCTTCACAGATGGTGTAAGATTGGTGAGAATATGTAAACAGGAAAGAAGAGGTGAATTAATGTGACTAGGTAAAGGATAGGAAATACGCCATCTTTGGGATTTAACCTGGTCTTTGTTGCTCCTCCACAGAGAGCTGTTTATTTTACCACACCAAGTTGCTGCTTTCAAAGGTCATGCAGTAAAACAGTAAGATTAAATGAAAGATAAACATTTACTTAGCTTAGCAGGATCTCTACGCATGCAGGCACTGGGAGCCAAGTGTTCCAAGCATCTGACCATGATGACTTTGGCATTTTGACTGAACTGTTTCTGTAGTTCATGCATGTACGTGATATATTTCAATAATATGTCTGGAATAGTTCCTAATTTAATTGGATCCATCAGTCTGATGGGTTAATTGCACTGTTTGAGCGTAATTACTTTATGCATAGGTTTTCTCATAAGTGAGACCAGCTTCAGGAGCATGATGGATTGAGTGCAGTTGGTCAAACCACAGTGCTATCGATGTCTTTCATCATCTCTTTTGGAACTGGAACAATACCCCATGCCTCCCTAACAGCAACTTTACAGAAAAAGAAAAATACATTCTTGACTTTAAATGCATGTAAATGTAGCCAGAATTTATTCAGCAATTTTCATTTTCTATTTAAATGATTTAAACATTTTTATTGGCCCATTAGTTATGTTAGTTGTGTGCATAAGGTAACGCCAAGCTGGTGTCTTGGTGTCTTCAAATTATGTAAACGATGTAATGAAATAAAGTGACAACACAGACAATATTTTGTCTTAAAGCAACAAATGACTTGTCTCCAAACTGGATTATGACAAGAAGATGTCAGGGCATTTGAACCTATGTGCTTTTGTTCCACATCAGATGGAAACATGGCTGGTCCCTGTTGGTGTTGTGCTTAGGGGCTTCAGTAATTAAAGAAGCACCAGGTTTCAACTAACTCTTATCAGTCCTCATCCTCGTTACAGACTTAAGGTCTTAAAGCCATCACCCAAATACTCTCTACAGATTAGTGAGGCCTTGCTTTATGCTTCTTTTCATTAAGACTGGAAGAACCTGTTGGTCTCTCTTTAATTTGCCTTGGTTTTAGTGTGTTGTTGAAGACACAAAGCACTGTGCACCCAGATCTTATTAGGATTTTCTTAGATACCGTGGGTTTGTGGATTGATGGCACTGTTAGATGGTGGTGGAGTTTACTGAGCATTTTGAAAAAGCAATATGCCCTAAGGCTTCAGACCTACTTTACTTTAAGTCACTCTTAGGACACCTCCAGTGCTGTGCAGCTCAGGCTTTTAAAGTCTTTGTAATCACCAGGTGCAACAACCCTGAAGATATCAGGTGGTCCTTCATGTCAGTGCACAGACATGTGAGGAGTGTGTCGGACCACACTGATGTTCACACTCTTGGTTTTTACAGCCGCCTTTATAATGATGAGGGTGGAGAAGGCCATTGGAGGTGCTAACATGTTTGACGTTAATGTTCTCACTAATCCATTACAAACTTCATTATGCTATAAGACAAACACCAGAAACTCTCTAAACAGAGTAAACATTCAGAAACGGTAGATTTACAGTGGAATCTGTGCCTGATACGCCTGTGGTTAATATAGAGCTAAAAGAAGGGAGCTAAATTATCGTATCGTAATTATCAGCTGTAATTCCAGTATTAGACAATTTTGCCAGGAAATTCTCGTATGGTAAACAAGAAAAGTTGAAAAACATGCTTAGACAATGTTCAAGCTGCTAAACATGGCTTAATGATTTGCATATACCCATTCAAATTATAATCACTTGATGTTTCAAGAATATGGCATTTAGAAATTATTAAAATGATTTTTAATCAAGTAATCAATTCTCTTATCAATTCTCTATTATGACAGCTCTTATCAGTTTTGGCCACAGCAAAGCATTAATGATCAGTTAGAATTTTTGGATCGAAAATTCAGCGGTTCATACCTAAAGATCAAGGACGATGCTTCATTTAAATGCAGTAATGCTGCATTGATTCAGATTACCCTTTGTTAGATGTGTGAAATTTTATTTAGACACATAGCCTTAGCCCCTGTGTGGAATCACTGATACTTTGTGTTCCAGCTGTGTTACTGTTCATGCCTAGCTTTAAGATCATTTTTGAGATTAGCATGTGAGGCCTGACTTGGTATCTTCATGGTATTTTGTAATCGCTCCTCATTTGTCGTTCTTTTTATGGACTATTAAACTCCGACTCCTTCCTTGCAGCATATAGGATGAATTAACCCAACTATTACTGTGATTTGCATGAATGTTTGGTTGGCTGGCTGTTACAGAAAGTCTTGACGTCATACCAGTTCAAAAAAAGAAAATGTATGAATACATAACGTATGTTCAGTGAGTAATTGTTTGAGCAAAAATGATTCAGCCATAGCATTTCTTCATCTGTCATGTATAGCTTTGTGTGACACAGTGCTTTTCCCACTTTAATAATCTTGTCCAACCACAGGAATTTGGACTTAAGCTTGCGTGTCATGCTAGTTTAATTTAAAGACCCTAAACGAATGTGTAGCACTTCATTTTGGCAACCACACATGATGTGCTTGTTGCCGTGTTTGCATTTCCAAAGTCCTCGCTCTCTCTGCTGCTCCCCCTGAATGGTGCGGAGAGAGTGTGAGAGGCTGCTGTGCTGACTCTGGGCTTCTGTGGCCGTCTGTGTGTGGTGAGATCATTGCAGCAGCAGGGTGTGAATGGGTTTGCTTACTTCTCTCTCACTGGTGAAGTGGGGCAGTGCACAGACCAGAGGACGGCCGATGATGTGTTTTCCAGCCAGGACGGTTTACCGTAGTTAAAAAGCATTGTGCTGTAACTGGATGCGCTTGCCAAGGGATCCCATGGGAAGCAAAACAGGAAGATTAAGATGAGGCAGCCAGTGCACTTTTAACAAGGCCAGCCAAAAGGCTTTTTTTAATCTCAATCATTCCTTATGCCCTCATCTTTCATGGCTAGTATGTTCACCCAGTGGAACTGTAAATGTAATGAGTAATAAGTTCCTAGCTGTAGACGACAGCGTAGTAACGCATGTATTCAGCACATTGAACTTTTCGGTTTATTGAACTTCTTGTCCTTCAGGCTCTAGGCTGTTTTTGGGACCAAATAGCAAATGGTTTACAGAAGGGCTTGACAAGCATGACATTTTTCCTTGCTATGCCAAATGTCTTGGTTTGTTGGACATCTATCAGTGCATTAGCACAAAAAGGAAATCCTGAAATTCAATAAGTGTTATCCAAAGAAAGTCATTAAAAAACTGCTCTGCCGGATCCAACAATTAAAACTTCAACCCAGGACATGATCCATTCGTCATAACTGCAGTATTTAATTGACAATCTTGGTCATATGTGCATGTTTACGTGGATGACATAAACATGTACATGTATGCAAATAGAGATATATTTATAGATATATCCCCCGCCGTACCCCC
>JBBPCX010000002.1:13569534-13584968 GCA_037974365.1 Hydrocynus forskahlii | reverse complement strand
ACCCGGGTGGGATTGGAAAGCTGAACAGACAGGGCTGATGCAAAGGGGATTTTGGGATGCAGCCCTGCCTCGTCTGGCCGAGTGTGACCTCTCTTCTGCGTTCCAGAGGCTAGCAAGCTGGTGATGTCATATGTGGCCGCAGTGTGTGGGAAGGGCCAGGAGGTGAACAAAGTGAAGGAGCAGCTGCTGCAGTCCAATCCCGTGCTAGAAGGTAGGTGTTGAAGTCTGGACCCTCCACACCCACGATGTCTTACCTCAGTGTCCGCACTGTAGAGGTAGAAACCTTATTATTCTGTACAACTGTATCAAAATCTAAGTGATCCCATACTTTAATCCCTTAAGGATTGCTTTTACAAATCAATCAAACCATGAGTAGTTGATCGAATTAAATTCACTCTGTTTATGACATGAGACTCCTGATTTTTAACAAACCAACTGAAGCATATGAGTCTGTTGAAGTATTAAAGTATGGCTTTTCTATGTAATCAACAAGCTCAAATGAATTCTGATGTTCGTTCAAGGTTTGAAGAAATATGTTGTCACTTCAGATTAATCTGATTAATTTTTTGCTATAATGCTAAATTCAGTTGTTGGAAATGAAGTGTCGAATCTTTTTAATTTGTGTTTTTCAATTTAGTTTTACATCAAACAATGGTACTTAAAAGGCTGAGCTTCACTCATGTTTAAAGATAATGTAGAAGGGATAAATAACAGGATGCAAACTAACCATTTAAAGATTACGATGAAGTGGATAGTGTGGTGAGGCAGTACAAAGATTATAATGTGTACTACTCTCTCAACTCAGACTTCCATCAGTCATTGCTGTTGCTTAAACAGAGTTTGTCTCTGACCAAAATAATCATGCGAGAAGCATGATACCAGCGGCCATCATAGCCACAGAAATTAGTGTCTGGCCAAACACTCTGATAAATGAAGAAGTGGAGTCAGCCTTCAAGGACAGTGCAAGAATCTTTCAGAGACAACTTTCAGAGACAAATCACAGACCGGACGTTTTTCCATAGAGGTTTCAGTATCATACTGCTGTTATTACTCACAGTTGGTGTAATGTGTCATCACAGTTAGTATCATGTGTCTTCTGTGTCCTCCGTCATCTTCATCATTTCAGCATGTAATGATTTCTGGGGAATTTCAACTACTTTAACAGTTTGCATGTCAGTCTACTTTAACAGTTTTTCACTTTTTAAGGATGTGACGACAGTTTCAATGTCAAAATACTGACAAATATTTTCAAGACAGTGTGTCGATATTTATAGTACCTCTGATACTTTCCTATTCTGAGGGTCTCTTATCTACCATCAGGGGGCATCCTATCAGGATAAAGTAGGAGGAGATGAGGAGGGACTCTTGCGATGTACACAACCACGCTTAAATGGTCGGCCTTTTATCCAGAGTTGCTTAAAAATCAAACACTGGCAAAAGTTTGTTGTTTTTGAAGGGGGTTGTGCATGTTGTTATAAGGCTGCCAGGAAATTTGCAGACATTTGTTTGTCTTTTTAGTTGTTTAGTAGTATTTACTAGTATATTGTTTAAACTCTAGAATCGTTCAATATACAAAATGGTATCAATTTTTCACTTTAGAATAGAAAATTTTATCTAGCCTGAAAATCGGTACACCTCTTATCAGCGCAGCCCTTATTTATTTTCTTTGACAACTTTGTGAGCAAGGAGCAAAGAGACCTTGCCCCTTTTTTCCCCCTCATAATTTCACCCCACCCTCAGCCTTTTGCTGTTAATGGAGCACAAAGTTCTCTTCTCCATGTTGGCAAGCAGACAGCTGTGTTTTAACATGGGGTCACACACAGGAAATGCCCATATGAGTGATGAGGTGGATAGAAGTGCCCAGTTGAGCTCCACATCTGTGAGAGTTTAGCTGCTGGCTGTAATGTTCCCCCGTGCCTCAGGCTCAGCACACTTCCTGTCCTGTGCTCTCGTTCCCGTTCTCTTCTTGGGATACTATAATCTCTTAATAAACTCTGCTTCTGCAAAGGTTTAAATACTGTTGTCTGAAGACACTGCGTGGGGGACAAGCTACTAAGTCTTAATTGTTTGGCAAAATAATCATAATCACAAGTTCCACACGCACGAAAGCACAGATCCATCAATGTGTTCCAGCTATGATCTGAAAGCCTTTGTTATCCCTTTATATATTGATATATTTTAATCATCCTAAAAGCCATGCTGAAATAGGTGTGAAATGGTTTGATGCACACCTAAATAGCTCCCACCATGGGCCTCCCTTAATCTGTGCATATATTTGATGAAAGGAAAATGACAGGATGTGACTCACCTGATGATTTTTTTTTTTTTAGGCCGCAGGAAAAAAAATTTGCAAATTTCCCACTCTTTAGCACTAACTCCATGTCTGTTCTCCCCTTTTACAGCCTTTGGCAACGCCAAAACTGTGAGGAATGACAACTCATCTCGATTTGTGAGTATCTGTTTTCTGGCAGAGCCAGAAAATGGTTGCTTTGATCATGCCGTTGAACGTGTTTGCATAAGATTAAGTCCTTGCAGACCTTTGATCCTGGTATGATGGCAAAAGCAGTTAAGGACAAATGGGACTGACTCTTTGTGGTCCTTGCCCCTCAACAGCCTTCTGACTCAATTTCTTTCTAAAAGGTTCTTTCTTTGTGCTCCCTAATATATTTCATTGGGGGAAAATCCTCACTGGAAGTCCCTAATCATAGAGACAGGGGTCATCACTCTTTTTTGTGTGTGTTCTGCTACCTGTTGACCAACATCTGGATGTTTTTGGCCCTGCTGTTCTTGACACAGCAGCGACAGAGCAATTACGGTTACAGCACAAAGCAGGGCTCAAATGAAATCCTAGTTGTTACCTCCCTGGCAACTACATCCAGATGTGCGTGTGTGTACCTCTGCCAGGAGGCCTGCATTCAGGAACTGAGTCTGTAGGCACGCCTCTCCCATTTCCATCTTTTTGTTCCTCATGAACACAGCCTTCCACAGTACTGCCCAGAACAGCTTGCATGAGTAATGATTGCTATAAATGTAAACTGGTGTGTATTAGTCATTATTATGCTATCTTAGCTGTGCAGTGTATCATTTCTTAATCATTATTGCATTACACACTCAGAAGGAGTGCACTTTTCAGGGTGCGTGTTTTGTCACCGTAGTACTACCCTTAAGGGTACTTCTTGAGGTGCTACTTAAAAAAGAGAGTGCAATAGAATATAGGGCAGTTTCTGTGTTGCATGGAGTTCATACATCTTTTCTTTTCTCCAAACTTTGTATTTTCTATTTAAAACAGTTAAGATTGGAAAAAGTACAAATTTGCACCCTTCACTTGGGAAAACGAGGTACACAGTTGGACCTTAAGGACCTTGTGGTACTTTTTTTAGGGTAGAATGTCTACCTCTACAGTAACCTTCTTTCTAATAATGTGTTATCTTTCAAATGCTGACATCATGGATGGCTGCCGTTATGCAAATGAGTTTTTTTTTTTGTTGTTTGTTTTTTTACCATTGTGATTGAATAAGCGTAATTAATTTCTGATCAGTCAAACCAAGTGTTTCAAGTGTGTCAATGGTTCACCACCACTGTTATTGATTCTATATACTGTATAATGTAATCACAGTATGCGGATATGCCGTTTATCTTTACTGTGCCAGTGTTTCAGAGCGCGTGGGTGGAAATGTGATAAAAGGCAGCAGGTACATGCCTATGGCCTCCAGTTCTACTGCCATATGACTGTTGGGCAACTGCCGCTAGATGAACGTAGATATAGTAGACGAACTATAGTGTGTATATTGACCAGGGGTCAGAGCAGAGAACATTGTGCTACTTGTGCAGCCCAGAAGAGCTGTTTTCAGTGGATGTGCATTACATAATGGATCACCACTGCTAGGAGAAGACTGCAGCAATAATGATTCATCCTTAAATGATTTTGCAGAGCTGCCATCTGTATTTTAGATATATGCATGTATATATTTTTAGACATTACTTAGAAATGAATAAAAAGGAATACTGGAATATTGAGAATTTTGTAGCAGTTAATACCACTGAATGCTTTTATTGGCTCATGCATGTACATGCTATGATAGCATGATGTAGAAGGCCATTTAGGATCGAGAAGCATTTGACTCTTGTGTGCAAATCTGAGGAAACTTGCCCCAGATGGGTGGGAATAGTACAGGAGTGTTCTCATGCTCACGGTGTGTTTTTAAAGGAGTGGGGGCTGCTGGCTGTTTCAGATTCTTGCTTGATGTCATCGCATGTATCCAGGCTTCTCCAATTAAGCCTGAACCTAAAGACTTTGTGTTCTGCACAAAAAAATGCACAAGCCTACTAGAAAATGGATCTGTCTCTACAGTGTGTTAACACCTAGAAGGTCGAAATTTTGCAGTTGCTTTGTTTTAGGTGCAGTGGGGTCACTGAACAGCAATTCAGGAACTGCTGTCAGACCTTTAAATCTCTTTCCAACTCACACTTTTATGTGTCATCTCATCTCTAGCACCCTGAAAAAAAAGTTGATCTGTTACTTCCCTTGGCCAGGGAGAAGTTTTGTTGAATTTGGCTGCAGCTTGGTGGTAGCTTTTGAAGAGCTGCTGAATGAAAAAATAGCTCCAGAGACAGGGGGCTTACTGTGGGTTTTTTCTGAGCTGGCATAAAGAGAGGTTTCTTTCACCTTTACACAGAAAAAGCAGCTTTTCCTTCATGGTAGTCCATTACTTCATTACAAATCTTTGTGTGATTGGCAGAACTCTTTATGAACAGGCTTGGAGAGAAAGCAAATTTCTTTTTCCTGCTTTTTCATACAAGGCTCATATTACAGTCAGTTGTGCAGCAGTTGCTACCTCTGAGCCTTGTATGCCGTCCTGCCATTAAAAGCCACAGTAGAGGCATGCGGTTCTGCCTATGCAACTAAGCCAGTATTAAGGCCTTGGTGCAATCTCATCACTGGGGGTGGAACACCCTGGTCCCTCATATCTTGTTTTGACTGTTGATTTAAAAAAAAAATAGAAGCTTGTTGCCAAAAAAACACAACTTCTCCCCCAGTAATTACTCATTATTTCATGGTGTCTGTCTACTCTTTATTGATTTGAGCTAATTGTTTGTTCTCTCCACACAGGGGAAGTACATGGACATAGAGTTTGACTTCAAAGGCGACCCATTGGGTGGGGTCATCAGTAACTGTGAGTATAATTACAAGATCGATATTGGGCCAGCCCATTGAGCTGTATTTTTTTTATAGATACTTAACATCTTTTTATAGTCCTTTCTCCACAAGCTCCTCAGATCCAGCTGTGTGGTCACAGGGATGGCTTCAGCAAACGGTGGTTGAGCTCTGCCCAGCGCAAACCACCCTGTGTGCATCCTCCGCCTTCAGCTAAGCAAGAGGGTTAGGACAGTCACACAAATCCGGGTTGCGCTGGAAAGAACTCTAGTTCAGTTTAGTCTTTCTGTGCTTTCCTATGGGCACCCTGTAACTAATTTTGATCAAAATAATGTAGGCAAATCTTCAACCAAGTCCCATCAAAAGTACACATATCCTTTCGAATATAGCCTGTTGCAAGGCATGTCACAATTACAGTATGTAGAACATTAATTGAAAGTGAAAGTGACCATTCTGTCATATGTGAACACACCACAGCACACAGTGTGAACAGCACAAAATTCTTCCACTGCATTTAACCCATTCACCAAGTGAAGCAGTGGGCAGCCAGGGACACAGCGCCCGGGGAGCAGTGTGTGGGGACGGTATCTTGCTCAGGGTACCTCAGAGGTGCTTAGCAGTTTTGGGAACTGAACACACGACTTCCTGATCACAGGGCGAACGCCCAAACCACAACGCTACCAGCTGCCCCAATTGCAATATGTGCAAGTGTGTACGAGTGATGGGAGGATCAAGACCTAAAAAGAGGATATTCATAGATTCCATTTGATTCATCTGTGTGGTCACAGAGATGGTTTCAGGAGCTCTGCCCCAATGTCCTCCTTGAATTGCAATGCAAGAAGATCAGGACTGTTGCACTAATGCAAAGTGTGCTGGAAATAGCCATGTCTCAGTTTAGTCTGTCCATGCTAGTCTTCTTCGCAACTTTAAATCTCCCTTTTCAGTCGTACCTGCCAAACACACAGAGCTGTGTTTATATACCCTGATTTGTTGTGGTCCGCAGACACTATTGACAGATTTAGCTTATTTATGTAGTAGATGGCTCATAATCTATATTGTGATAAAGTCTATATTGAGGTCAAAGAGTGGTGGAGTTGTTGATTATTTAGCATTCCATCATCGATATGAGGCCTAGAGAGAGTAAGATCGATATCGCACTGTTTGTGTGTTTCCAGTGAAAGTTCAGGGGCACACCACTTAGCAAAACAGCTTTTCTCTCTCGTTCTTTCACTCTCTACTCTTGAGTTTGCTCTCTCTCTATTGCAGTCTCTTGTTTATTCATTCTCTCTCTCTCTCTCTCTCTCTCTCTCTCTCTCTCTCTCTCTCTCGCTCGCGCGCGTGCTCTCTTATTTTCTCACTCACTTGCTTTACATACAGAAGAGAAGGTTACTGATGTCTTCCTGCTGAGAGTTTTTTTCTTCCTAATAATTCAGTCAAACTGCACTTACTAAATTTAGTGTATCTTGTTTTTAGTTACCACTCTTCACAGTAGCAAATTTTGTCAATGCTTTTATCGGAAATTGCTCAGTGGTTTGTCTGACAGACCTCCAGTTTCAGAGGTATGCTGTAGATTATCATGAGGCCTGAGGGGTTTCCTCCAAAGTCAGAATCAATAAAGACCCCTGCTCTGTAGTTGTGCCCCCGAGCTGACCCATTCCACATAGTTTGTGTGTTGTTGCGAGCCATGTTTCATTTGATCAGAGTGAAAAATGCAGACAAGAGTGGGGAAAAAACAAGAACAAATACATCTGGTCCCATGGGGTGGGGGCAGGGGGCCTTACAAGACAGCATGACAGCAAAAGCTAAGCTCTTGAAGGGGAACTTATTGAACTGAAAAAAGCCAAATCCTGAGTGTCATTAATATGCATTTCCATACATTCCAAAAGTTACAGAAGCTTTAAAATGTGGCTGTGCAAAATTAGCAACAAACAAGATTTACAAAAGTGTAAAAAAGGTGAAAGTTCAGAAAGGAGTCCCCAGGTTTCATCCTGCCTCTGCCCCTTGTCTCTCATATTACACTACATGTTTAAGAAAATTGGGAGGAATACTGTATCTTAACCGGTAAGCCAGTGAGAAGAAGCGAGGGAAGGAGTGATTTTTATGTGAAGGGTGTGTAAAGTTAAACTGAAAAGGCCCATATTGAGTTTTGCATTGCAGTTTGGCAGAGGACCCCTTTAACAGGTTCTTGCAGTATTAATGAGTTCTTGGACCTGAAGCACTGAATCACTGCTGTGACTGGCATGGGTTAAAGTGAGCAAATACCTTCCTTCTAACCACTAGCCTTTAGGGCCTGTGTTATTACCATCTTTCCTTTGGTACTATGGGAGTCTCTACAGTACCAAGGTAAAGAGAGGTCCAGATGAATAGAATAAGTGAATCTAGTTTTGAAAAGTTATTGGAAATGCTTTTTCCAACGTCTTTGCAGTAACACATCTGAAGATGTTCTGCTTCTGGATGTGTAACAGCGTGACTTTTATGCTGCTGCAACAATACAATTTGGGCAGTGGCAGCAGTTAGCATGAGGCATTCTTCCTATCCTCCCAGATAAATCCCTTCTGTGAGACTTCCGCTTCCTGCTCAAGCACAATGGACAAAGAGAGGCTCAATTCACCACAATCACCTCAGATACTCAAATATTTGGCCTACCATAAACAGGCAAACTTCAGATTTTTCACCTTTGAAATGATCTGTAGTATGGATTCCTCTCCTGTTTCAGTGTTTGAGGATGAGAAAATACTCTGTAGCCCAACATAACCAATTTAAGAAGTACCAAACGTTTCAATGAATGATTCCCAACTCTGGTCTACACCTGATCAGCCAGTCATCTCATTCTTAAACCTTTCCTATGATTTAGTGGGTGTGTTAAAGCAGGTGAAAAAAGGAGTGAGCTGTGCATAATGTTATGATGCTGATCTTCCTTTAGATCTTCTGGAGAAGTCCCGTGTTGTGAAGCAGCCAAGAGGAGAGAGGAACTTCCACGTCTTTTACCAGCTGTTGTCTGGAGCATCAGAGGACACACTCAGTAAGGGACTGCATACACATACACACTGTGTCCATATACCTGTGATGCACAGCTCTAAATGAAATGCATGCATGATATGGATTCATGAAGGTCTCTGCTAAGAGATTTATTTCCTTTTTAAATTAAAGGGAAGCCCCATGGCACCTAAACCAAAAGCTACCGCTCTCTCATGCTTTATTTGCACTTCACTGGACCATGGCCATTGTTTGACATGCTTAATGTAAGTGAACAATGAAATAGGATTTAATTTCAGACATCAAAAAGAGGGCACTAAGCTGTAGGCAATGGGACCTGTAACCCTATCCAACCATAAAGGTGCTTGTGGGCTACATAATCCCCAGCTGATCTACAGCTGAATGGAACTCATATATGTCACCCAAGTGGAAATTTTCTGAGTTAGGGCGTAGAATGTATGATTCCATCTCACTCTATTATTTGCTTTCCTTTTTCAGAAAAACTGAAGTTGGACCGGGACTTCAGCAAATACAATTATCTAAGTCTTGATTCAGCCACAGTCAACGGACTTGATGATGCAGCAAACTTCAGAACAGTCCGGGTGAGTTTAACCAATTAAATATCACGCACGCACACACACACAGACACACACACACACACACACACACACACACACAGACACACACACACACACACACACACACACACACACAAAACAATATAGGGCGGTCACTTTCAATAGTAGTAGATTGTGTGTGTGTGTGTGTGTGTGTGTGTGTGTGTGTTTTTTCTTGTCTGTGTATATACAGCAATTGGCCACAACATTAGAGCCACTAACAGGTGAAATGAACATTGATCATTTTGTTAAAAGCCAGTGGAGGCAGTGTGATGCTCTGGACAGTGTTCTGCTGGGAAACCTTGGGTCCTGGGTTTCATATGGATGATAATTTGACCTACCTGAATATTGTTGCAGACCTTCATAGCAACAGTCTTCTCTTCTATTGGTCTCTTTCAGCAGCATAATACACCCTGTCACACTGCAAAAGCTGTTCAGGAATGATTTTAGGAACCTGACAAAGAGCTCAAAATGTTTTCTTGGACTCTAAGTTCCTCAGAACTCAGTCATATCAAGCATCTGTGGGATGTGCTGTACAAACTAGTCCATATGTGTGTGTGAAGCTATGAGGAAGCAATGAGCGTGTGGCAGTCACCCCATCCATAGTCTAACTCAGACTTTTATCACCTCTACAAGATAAGATGTGAAGTAAGCCTCTTATCTCTAATTGACTGAATTTAATTGTGTGATTGGATCAGATCAGCCCTTGCCCATGCTCCCTATGAGATGGAGTTTGATCTCTTCAGAGTAGGCGCATGCAGTGTGTGTTATGCATCACAAGCGCTGCCCAGGTCATTTACCTACATGCGGTTGGGAAGCAATCCTTTCCTCCCGTGCTAGCGTGTATTCTCACTGCAGTGAAAACAAACAGCATGATGTGATGGTGTATCTTGATTTGACTGTGTTTTCTACATAGTTGTGATTTGTTCTGGGAATGATCATGTGTCTAGATGATGTCTGTGTCTAGACTCATTTGAATGCAGTACCACAGCAGACAATGCCGTGCAGTTCTCCTGAATAATAGCTGTAAGCCAAGCTCTGTTCTGTGTTTAGAAAACCATTGCTCAGCTAGTCCGGCCCTCTGGCTCTGTCTCTACCCACTGCGATCGCATACAAATAATTTGGGAATATTCATCCATTGTGCTTTGTTCAGACTGGTGCACTTTCTAGAATTAGTCACAAGTCATGTTTTTGTCTAAATTTCTTTCGATATTGTCCAAACAATCTTGCTGTTAGTTCTAGGGGCATTTATAAAATACAGCAGTAAGCATGGAGAGCAATCACTCTGTGAAGACCCCTGTCTTGCTTCACATTCCTATGTGCTTACAAGACACGCAACAAGAAGACTGTATTTATTTAAGGATTATTCTATGATAAGCCATGGAATCTAAATACCTGGTTGGTTAAGCTAAAGAAGTATAAGATATGTTGTCTCTGTATTCAAAGAAAATTAGGCCAGATTCACTAATATGTCTTAAGAAAAACATCCTAAAACTTTTTCTTCATATCTAAGAAAAACAAAATTAAACGATTTCTTTAAAAACTTTCTTTACATTTTCTCTTCACACTTGTCTTTGACTTAATAATTATTTAATAAGGGGAGCCACTAAGACAATAACTTCTAAAACACTCCTCAAAGTGTAATATTTAAAAAAGAACTAGAAGGATTTTTTTGCTGTCAGATATTTCCTCCACAATCACTTTCAGTTCCTGTCAGCATTTTATTTTAATGTTTGGATTCATTATCTTTCCATTTTCCTGTGCAGATTAAACTGAATAACTGTATATCAGAAACAACAGTTAGCTGAAGTGCTAAATATATGATGATGATGATGTTTATCCTGTATTGTAATATCAGTAGGCAACAGAAATGTTCTTAGAAATGCTTTAGAGGAGAAGATCTCACACTTGACTATCTTGACTATGTCTTGAATTGACTGTCTTAAAGTAAAAGAAACGCATCATACCATAAGTATATAATGTCATTAGGTTCATAAAAGAAAAAAAAAAAGTACCATACCTCAGATGCACCACTGATTCGTTTTCTAGATTTCTCTTAGTCACATCTCACTTTCAAAGCTATCTGACGTTCTCCTCAGAACTGTCCCTTTGTTGTCCTGGGAAGTTTGCTAGGTCAGCCTGCAACCACAGTTTATTATGACTACCTTGCATTGCAGTTTCTCATGAACTACCCACTGGCACCATAGCCATCATCTGTAGGGTCTGCTGTGCAACAGCTTCTGCAATAGTATTTAGTGTTTAGAAAGAGCATTTTCAGAGCTGTACTGACTAGAGAACTTTTCCCCTGTGTGTTGCTCAGAATGCCATGCAGATTGTGGGCTTCATGGAGGATGAGGTGCAGTCTGTGCTGGAACTGGTGGCCGCCGTGCTCAAGCTGGGCAACATAGAGTTCAAGCCCGAGTCACGCGTCAATGGCTTCGACGAGAGCCGGGTCAAAGATAAGAACGGTGAGTTCTTTTGTGCAGTTTGTAGGTGAGCTCATTCCTTCACCCTTTTGTTGGTGCATAGGCACTATTAAGATATGACACACTCTTGCTGTAAAACTGATATTTAGCAGAAAAGGGCAGACTTGGTCTGGGGAAACTATCAATATTATATTTGCTGATAAATATTAGATTTGCTTGAAGAGGGTGACTATGAATAATAAATGCAAAATAAATCAAACTATGTCTCATTCATGTCAGTATCTTTTAGTGCACCTGGTTGAACTCTACTGCCATCTATTGATAATTGTGCTGAACCTTAATGAAGAAATGCAAACCGTGCAAGACTTCGCAGCTTGGAAGTTGTGTCATGGAAAATCTTTGTCCCTGCATGCCACTCAAAACAAATGTGAACTTATGTTAACACTATATCTACGTAGTTAATGGTATGATGGCATTTGTAAGGAATGACATCCATCCTCAGTCACTTAAGTATTTGCTGTTCTTCCCAACTGTTTTTCTGGTAGTTTCCTGCATAGAGTGCAGCTGCCAGTACAGACTAAACACTGCAATGTGTGTCAACACCTACACTTGGACTTCTGGTGGTTTACTAGGAAAGGTTTGAGTTGCACATGGGCCTTAAGCCTGTTAACATTAATGTGTTTTCCTGTGCACTTTTAGCACAGCTGCTTTAGGCAAGTCTGAGGCAGACTGCAGTAGTATTTTGGATGATAGTAATGGTGGGTGGGGTATATGGGGGGAGGGAGGGGGCCTGGTCAGGGCAGATCCTTTAAAAACCCAGCAGAGGGGCAACTTAAGTGGTGTCTGGCTTAACCTTCTCTGAAGGGCTCAAAAGGCAGAAATCTCACCTTATAGGCAGTAGTTTGTGACTGGCCATAAATTCTGTTTTAATTGCTCTATAAAGTCTTAAGACGAGCAGAAAATACCAGTTCTGAGTAGCCACTTTAAAAACATTGTGCTATACCACATCAGTGTTCAAAAATCAAGTCATTGTTGAATACAACAAAAATCAAGTCACTGTTGTACATTTTTGTACTGCATTTAGTTAGCCCTTCCACCCAAAGGCTGTATACTGTTTTTACAGTCGTTTCTCATCTGGTCTGTTCCTACTCTAGACCTAAAGGAGATGTGTGAGCTGTTGGGCATTGAGCAATCAGTGCTGGAGAGAGCCTTCAGCTTCCGCACTGTGGAGGCCAAGATGGAGAAGGTGTCCACCACACTCAACGTCGCTCAGGTTGGTCTCCTCCATGCCTCGCCCTTTATCACACTTTATCTTTATTCCTCTTTCACCTCCTTTATCTGTCTCCCTTTCATGCTACATTCCCTTGGGCTGTGATCTTTGTCTCCATCTCTTCTCGGGTAAACGGCCCTTCAGAATTATAACAGGAGGCTGTAGGAGTGCATTCTTTGAGACTTAGTGCCTGATCCTGTGTTTTGAAATATTTATAAACAGGGCCTCGTCATAAATGTGCAAATAAGACTTCCAGAGCCGTGTTTATGCTGAGCGATAGTAAAAAAATGTCATTCACCAGCCCTTCGCCTTTGCCAGACAAGGAGACTTATCAATTATGAAAAAGGAAATGTCTGCCACAACTGTGAAAGTAGGTCAGAATTTGGACCTCCTAGACTCCCAAAGTTTAAATGACACTCATGTCACAGGAGCGACTGCATGCAGCTCCAAAAACACCACTTAGAGGAGAAAAAGCATGGTTGAGATTGGTGTGTCTCATAAGCTGTTGGTTTGAAACATTCTCACTGCCACTGTAGAGCTGCGGCATTGCCCTGAAGGCCAAGCCCTCCTGTCACAAACATCCGGCCCGAAAGAACCAAACACAGCAGGAAACAGGAGAGGTAGAGAGAAAATATAGGCTTGCCCTGACTGAGGACCGGAACAGTGTTAAGCGCCGCATTTTTACTTTTGCGTTCATAACATTCAGTCAAAACCTGCCCTGTTGATGGTTCCATTCACACCATTCAAGTGTTTTTTTTATTTTTTTTTTATTTGCCTTGGTCTCTAGCTTAATGTCATCTAGAGTTCAGCTCACCACTCCAGCTGACTGTGTTCTTCTGCCAAGTTGACTTGATGGATGACAGGCTTTACTCACTTATGGCTCAGTGCCAGCCCATGAGACTTAAAACAAAGTATTTTATTTTGCCTTGGCTCTGCTCTCCTGTTGCTTTTCTGAATTATATCAGTGTTTTTGTAAGCTAGATGCACTTTAATTGAATGTGTAAATGTTGATTAAATGGTTATTGTTTTTCAGAGAGTGAAGTCTAAGCAAATAATTGGAATTGTCTGTTTATTGTAGGCCTATTATGCTCGTGACGCACTTGCCAAAAACTTATACAGCCGGATGTTCAGCTGGTTGGTGACTAGAATCAATGAAAGCATCAAGGTATGTTTCTAAAATTCTTCTTTTATTATTTTCGTATTGTTAATGCTTGACACAATATAACAATTTGCCCTGTGTTTATGCTCAGGCTCAAACCAAATCTAGGAAGAAAGTCATGGGGGTCCTGGATATTTACGGTTTCGAGATATTTGAGGTAGGATTCAAGAATGTGCTTTATGCCGCTTGCTGGATGAGTGAGACACCAGTTTAAGTATTTAGCTTTCACTGTGATCGTTTTGCTGTTTTTGTTTAGGCTTGTTGTTTTATTTTGAGGTATCAGTATCATCAAGAACCTCCTTAGACCTCTCTGATAAATGTATATATGTAAAGGATATTTAAAAACATTCTAAAATATCTTGAAGGTCCACATAATGCACTTTTTCATAACGTCAAGTTTGATACCAGTCTTTTATAAAGTCCCCTTATATTATATAATCGTATTATATATAATATTTAAAGTCTGATTCAGTTCATATGCTGTATCTTGTTGCCTCATTTAAGAGAAACAGCAGCACATTGTCCCCAATTTACTGATCCACAGATTAACCTGCAGATCCGCCTCCCCCGATTACTTTAATTCCAAATATCCCATTTTGTAAACAAAGTTATGTAGAAAAACATGGATTGCCTGTAACATTATTTGCTATTTGCATGACGAGCATGAGTCACCTGAAGCAGCTACAGTCATTTCGTGTTTGCTTGATCTGTATGATATGACCACACTGTGCTTGCCATACCTGTGTATGTGACTGTAATAATCACTCATCTGTTCACCATTGTGTTTTTACATTTGTTCATTGCATTTGCTCTGCTGTCTGTCTTCCTTTCTTCTTAATGTTGTTGTTTGTGTTGATGTGTCTGGGGCAACAGGATGGAGTAAGTACTCCTCTGAGGCTGTGATGTGGCAGCGTGCATGCTATGATTATAGCCTTTAATCCTAGTCCTAATTCAGACCTTTAGCTCTACAACATAAGACAGCAGTTCAGTGCTGGACTGGCACTGAAAACCAGCATGACACCAGCAGTAGCAATATCAGTGTAGATAATGTAACTGATGTTGCATCACTGACTTTAGTAAGGTTGTGCCTCAGGCTCCACGTTGCTGAAACATTAGCCTAGGAGTTGCAGTGTGTTTCTCCCTGTTGGGCTACAGGGAATGGCTGATGTAGCCATGGATTCATTTTACTGGATCACAGTTCTTAAGGTGACTGATTAAGGTTTCACCTTTCTCTGTTTGGCTTCATTGGTCGTGAAACACCGCAGCTTCGGGCTAAGGTGCCAGTTTACCCTCTTTGTTTAGATGCCAGGTCAAAACTGGCCTTGCCAAGCTCAACAAAGAGAAGGCTGGTTCTTTCCAGTACCATATGCTGTCTTTTGGATGTGTTTTGGGGCTTTTTCCCGGAGCCAGAGTTACCCCAGTGGTCCTGAAGTTTGCAGTGGCTTTTTGTCAAAGGGACAGACGAACAGGGGTTTTCCAGAAAAGGAGAAGTACACACACAAACAGAGAGAGAGAGAATGACAGACAGGGATTCCACTTGATGTTCATTCTGAATGTACTGTGCAGAAAAGTCCCTTGTAGCTCTTGCTCTATCAGTAAATACATTATTTCTAACCTGAACATCATGAGCAAATGAAAGTCAACTAACCCAGCCTTGTTCTGAGCCTTGTTATGTGCTTTTGATATATAATGAGCTGTTGGGACGGTTAATTTATACCTCGCCACATAAACTGAGGAAAATGTTTAAAGTTGATAAGGTTACCCCAGTGAAACACACACACACACACACACACACACACACACACACACACACATATATACATATATATAT
>JBBPCX010000002.1:13529316-13567120 GCA_037974365.1 Hydrocynus forskahlii | reverse complement strand
TACAAGCAGTACAACCAGCACACAACCAGCACACATTTTTTTTTTTTTTTTTGAGAAATTGCTCAATCAAAAGCCCATGCTGTGCTGCCCGGCTTGGGAAATCATTGAGTCACACGAGTAACAGCTTACTACCTCCTTAGAGAGCGTTTGCATAACTGTAATTTTATAGAGTGCAACATCAGAGATGCATTGTGCCTCCCCATTATGGTAATGACAGCAATTACAATAACGCCACAGATTTATTTATAGTGTGCAGCCTAGAATCCCTACGAATCAGCTTTAGGAGCTCTTTAATCTCTCTAGGGAACTGGAAACACTGAGCATCAGTTAAACCAAAACCACAAACGTGTCCATAGATAAAAACCAAAGCAAGGGAAATGCTTCAATCGACTGTAATTTCCTGCTTGTGTAGGTGCTGTATCGAGTTGAGGGCTTTGTGGACAAAAACAATGACCTGCTGTACAGGGACCTGTCCCAGGCAATGTACAAGGCCAACCACAGCCTCATGAAACTACTTTTCCCAGAGGGTAACCCTGCCAAGGTCAACCTGAAAAGGCCTCCAACAGCTGGATTCCAGTTCAGAGCCTCAGTAGGCACACTTATGAAGAATCTACAGACCAAGAACCCTAACTACATAAGGTGAGGATGCTAACATATAATATTCAGCTGGGGATTGCACAAAAATGCTAAACATAGTCCTTTAATAAGCAAAGTGATAGCCAGTAATCAATCAGAAGTCAACTTGTTTTATGAAAACAATCCATTTTGATTAAAATAATGATCTGTAATATAAATTCTAATAACCTTTTTTTTTTTTTTGCATTTCCAGATGTATCAAACCCAATGACAAGAAGGCTGCTCAAGCCTTTACAGATTCACTGGTGTGCCATCAGGTGCGCTACCTGGGGCTGATGGAGAATGTACGTGTGAGGCGAGCAGGGTATGCCTTCCGTCAGTCATACGAGCCTTGCCTGGAGCGCTACAAGATGCTCTGCAAGCAGACCTGGCCCCACTGGAAGGGTCCTGCAAGGTTAGACTATAAACTATGAACTGTCATTAGAACTTTTTAGGTTTTCTGTATGGGCAAAAGCACACTGGCACTGAGTACACCTCACCTGACCTCAACCCAAAACCTTTTACTGCAGGTGTCTGACAGTTTAACAATTTTTTGTTAGGTTTTTTTGTTCATACATTCTCTCCCTTAGATGACCTAAACTTGCCTTGTCTTGTTCAGGAAAAACTCCCACAATATCCTGCAGGTAGACAGTTATGTCAACATGTCTGGTTTGGTTATGCTGCTTACTGCTTATCTGGGGCAACTATTTGACAGACTGACTCCACAGGCTAGGCCCTTTAGAATACAGCAGTATCCGATAAGAAACATGTTGGGACAATTCATGCACAAGCACATGTCACTGCTGGATAGTGACTACTTTACAAAAATATGGGATCTGAATCATAGCATGTTTGTGAATTTGGTTAAGCTATTCTGTCATCTACAAGGGTGTGTTGTCACCATTGTTTTCCACTCTGGATCAGACCCTGATGCCTATCTTTGACTTTTTTTTTCCTTGACAGATCATGCTAATACCCTCAGTTGGATTATTGCTTTGTCTATTGCTAATGTTGTAATCTCACTGGCGTCTAAGTAACTCCTTACTCTCATAAGTTAGTAGGTTGATTAGTAACAAGAAATGAATGAGTGTGCCTTGTTTGTTGCTAATGGCATGCTGACTTGTGCAAATCCAGGGAAGGTGTGGAGGTTCTCCTGAAAGACTTGGAGGTACCAGAAGAGGAATTTGCCTATGGACGCTCCAAAATCTTCATCAGAAATCCCAGAACTGTGAGTAGTTTATGCTCCTTTTAAAGTGGTCAGCAAATTTTGGCTTTTGGACCCCAAAATATTCAGATCTAGACTGGGAGAAACAGAGTGGTTGTAGAGTTTAGAGCTTAAAAGGAATCTATAAACATAGTTTTATAACTGCCAAGGAAAGAATGAGCTGGCAAATGTCCAATTCCAGAATTAGCAGACAACATGAATTTGTATGGCACAATATGACATGTTAAAGGCTACTGTAAGAATTAGGCTGATAATTAGTAGTTCATCTCAGAAGAATGCAAAGTCCTGCATGAGCTTGTCAATGAGGAAGTTGCACTCCTTTGAGCTTCTCTCATGTAATTGTCAATCCCCCTCCAAAAAAATAAAAACAACAAATACTCAAGCACATGGTTTCACTTATACATTCCTATGTCTGTCAGTTAGCATGGGAAAATAGATTGTAGCTGAGGGGCTGCACAGCAGTGATGACGTTCCCTCTTACATTGACTTCTCTCTCCTAGAGGTTTAACATCATGCATTGGTGTTTCATCTTATCCATGCACATTCCACCTCTGTAATCTCTATCTCCAGCTGTCCAATCAAAGCTCTATCAGCGTGGGATCTTACACAGGCTCCCTTGGAGTCCCGATCCCGGCCCCCAACTCAGGCTCAGTCTGAGAAAGCAGTTTTATTTAGCTATCTGCCAGACATGGCTGCTAGGGGTATGGTAGGCTTGGCAGCCATTGTCAGCATTGGCCCAATGATAGAGGAGGTTCCAGTTAGGCTGGATTTATGATGTTTGTTGTTGCTCTTGGCTGCTGTAACCAACAATATCCTTCAGCGCATATGATATAAAAAGGACGTAACTGTGGGGTCACTGATATATGTCCACTCTATTATGGATTCTACTATCCTTCAGTAAAGACAATAGTTTGGACATGATAGTTTGTCGAGATTTAGAGGCTGTATCTTTGCAAAATCATTTTAGCTTCAGGCAATACCTATAAACACTCTTCTATCATACTATTTCTTTAGTATAAACAAAACCCTTGCGGCTGTAGTTTATACTGTGGTTCTGGTTCCTCTCAGCTCTTTTTCCTGGAGGAGAAAAGAAGACAGTGCCTGGAGGACTTGGCCACACTTATTCAGAAGATCTACCGTGGCTGGAAGTGCCGTACCCATTTCCTGCTGTTGAAGAAGAGCCAGGTGGTGGTGGCTGCCTGGTACCGCAGATATGCTGTACGTTCAGCTTCCTTCCTTCTGTTATGCTGTTTTGTCTGTCAATAAATGAATAAATAAATGTTTCATATGCAGCATTAAAAAAAATTCTACTTTCTTAGTTCTATTTGGTAAACAAATCCTCACATGCATCAACAGGCCTTTTAGCTTTGGTTCGTCAATATTTTCTTTTTATTGCAGCAACAACGGAAGTACCAGAAGATCAAGAGCTCCTCTATCGTGGTTCAGTCATTCATCCGAGGATGGAAGGTAAGACTAAAGCTGGAACAACACTCTTGATGTTTCTCTTTAGTCATTTATGGGCACTGTGTTACTTAAGCAGCGATTGCACTATGCAATTTTCAGCCTGATTTTAGATCTGATTCAGTGTGGTTAAATCCATGCTGCTTGACTGTAGTTTTCAGAGTTTGGGGCAATTGGAACTGATATTTGGATGAAAAAAGGCATTTTTTTAACAACCGAACAACATAGTCTGTGGAATAAAGTCTAAAATAAAAGAAGTATTGGGACACGCCTCTTAATTATTATTCAAGTGGCCCCTCACTTTCAGTGAAGGGCAATCTTAGAATCTCAATCTAAAGACACTTTTGACCACACCATGCTTCCACCTTCGTGGACACAGTTTGGGGAAGGCCCTTTTCTTACTTTTAAAAATGACAAAACTTTTCAAGTAATTTTTAAGATGTGTAACTGTCATTCAGTTTGGGCATTTCAGTTTGGCTAAAGTGTTTGCGGCTAGGTACCTCGTAACGTGGATCGAGTCTTAAGTCTCATGCTCTGAATGCTGCTTTTCTGCACTGTAAGAAATGGCACCATGTCCTTACACAGGTACACGGTAATGGCATTTGTACATATGGACGTATGAACGCACTCTGAACGCCATAGGCGTTTTTGTAGCGTTTTGTATGTGCGCTTGATTGGCTTCAGTGAGGCGTTACAGTTTTGTGTATTCACCTGTGGGTAGTAATTATTCTCTCCAGACTGTTTACATGTTGGCCATCTTGATTTGTAGTTCTACACAGAAAGCATTGTAGTTCTATGTTGAACACAAAGTTTTATTCTTTGTTAAAACTTACAATCGATATTATTGTTTTAAAAAGCCTCCTGATACGGCGGCGTAGGCAGGAGAGGATTATGGCAGAAATTTGACACCTCACGAACGCGTAGCCGACCGAGTGCCAGGGTTGAACGCCCGTGTGGACACTGTGATTCGCTCCAATGAGCAGAAGAACGGTCGGCGCTCAGTCCGCGCTCACTTGATGCCACGAACGCCTGAAAAACGCCTGATTCAGATGCCCGTGTGGACGAGGTCTTACTGTCGCCCGGCATGCTTTGCAGATTATATTTTTCTGCTCAACATCCGACTCCTTACACCCAAACCAGGTCAATATGACCAACGTCGCACCGGTCTTCTTTACAAGCACCTCCTCCTCCTCCCCCGTGTAAGCTCCATGCTTGCAGCCGCTGCCATGCTTTCGACCAAAACAGGCGCAGCTTGATGCGCTATCGCGTTAGGCCGGTAGAGTCAAAATCTCTATCGTTGGCCAAATTGTTTCTATACCGTTTATACCGCCCACCCCTAATATGAATGCAATGTCCCTGTTGGTGGAATGGCTAGGCATTGCAGAAATTTTGTCCATATAGTGTAGATGAACAGACCATCATATGGGAAGCTTTTGTTGAGTTTATGGCAGTAGTACAGTCAAATGTCTGTACAACAAATATTCTTGACAGCTACTACATACCGCCTCTCACCTGAATGTGCTGTACCAGTTTTTTTTTTTAACTGTCAGCACAAATCGGGATAAAATGGGTGAGTATGTGTTTGCTGACTTTGGTTCAGTTCAGCAGCAGATTAAATGTTGTGTAATGTGTGATCCCCTGTCTTTCAGTACGTGATCACCGTTATCAGTCTTTTTATAATCTGCTTGGACGCATCATGTAGTGCGTCTAAGGCTTTAGAATTATGCGGCAGTGCCCTTGTTACTTTGTTCTGTTCTTTCTTCAGGCCCGTAAGATCCTACGTGAACTGAAATACCAGAAGAGATGCAAAGAGGCAGTGACCACAATCGCAGCCTACTGGCATGGAACTCAGGTACTGGCTCTTCCCTCCTCCCAGTTGCAATATAATTAATCATGGAAAAAAAAAACAGGTGCCATTTCAGGTCAGAGTGTAACTTTTCAGGTCAAGGTGACCAAACTACTCTGGCTTTTGCCCAGGGTTCACACAGTTGGTTTATACAACAGCGTCACTGCTTTGGCCTCTTGTTCACACACTTTTGCTTGTCTCAGTGCTGCTGTTGTCACTTTTACTTTCATTCTGTCCTTTCTATACTTTCCTCCGTGTCTGTCGCTGCCTGATCTCCTCGGCTAACCTCCGCAGGCTCGCTGGGAACTGCGGCGTCTAAAGGAGGAGGCTCGGAATAAACACGCTGTGTCTGTCATTTGGGCAGCCTGGCAGGGGACTAAGGTATTTAACCAGCCTGCCACCATGTTTCCCCCAGCCTAGTCCCCAGCACTCAACCAGTGAAAAACCATTTACCCCATTACTCACTAACTTCCTATAGCTGAATGCGTGACTAATTTTGTTTGTTCTTAGGTAGCATTTGGTGGACGATTCTGAGAACTTACTAACACGTTATTGTTTATTTTACTTCTTGTTTGTTCTTTTTTTTTTGGTACCATTTTGTTTCTTTCTCCTGTAGACTATAAAATGTCACTATGGCACTTGTTGGTTGATATGATCATGGCAACTAAATGCAAAGTATTTACTATTACGGTCAATCCTTACATATTTTAGGCTCCTTAAAATAAATAGCTTTATGCTCAGTTCAGTTGATGTTTAATTAATTTCTTCATTTTTTTTTTTACCCCTGAGCAGCATCTAAAAACTCTAAATACACAAGTGCATTCATGTCATAGTCAAAACAAAATTAAAGTCCAAAATCCTCACCCACAGCCAAGGGCATTTTTGTTATCTGACTGTGAAAAATCTCCTTTGATCTCAGCAGTCTCACGAGCTGTACTACTACTATTGTTTCCAGATAGGCATCAAAAAGGTTTTAGGGTAGACTATCGAGACTTGCAGTATAATGCAAGAACAGTTGTCTATTGCCAGTATGATCTTAGAAGCTGAAGCGTAGCTTTAAGGTTCAGTGACTCCTCCAGTTAACATTCGAAGCCTCTTGTTGTCATGATGCTAGATAAGATGCTCTAACATAGCACACTGCATGATAATTTTTTTTGTTCTGTCTCCTTAAACCTTGTTTCTTTTATCAGTCTTGTCTGACTTGTGCCTCTGACTTCTGTTCCTAATGCTTCTTTGCCACTTTTGAAATGCGCTAAACAAGGCTCGGCGAGAACTGCGACGTTTAAAGTATGAGGCACGGAGTAAACATGCCGTGTCCATCATATGGGCCGGCTGGCAAGGAACCAAGGTATTCACTGCATGTGTGGGTGGTCTGCATGACTTCCTTTAACCTTTACCCAGACTCACACTTCAGCATACACCAGAGGTTATGAGGCCCATGACCCTCACCAAATCCTGGAACTCATCCCATCTGCCATATATATATGCTGATATTGTACCATAGCTGAAAACCTGATAGCATGAACAAGACTCACATGCACATATTCCCTTAGAAAAAGTTATGAGAGAGGTGGTTGACAGTGGTGGGTTTGTGAGGATGGTGGGGGGAGGGCAGGATCCAGTCTCTTAAGCCTCTTTGCTCTGACCGCTGATGGATTAAAGCTCATCCAGACGGGCTTCCATGTGACGGGCCGATTCCCACGCAGCAGGCTGGCACCTCTCCCTGGCCAAAGTGGCCTATTTTAAAGAGCTAGTGCACTGGGTCAAGGCCAAAGCTTCAGGTGTATGAAAATCTAGATCACTTCAGCATATGCTGTCGTCATTCCAGTACATTCCATTCACAACCTCTGTCTGCATGATTTGCTTGCATCACGTTTCTTTTTTAGGTAGGCTAGTTTTGTTCTGCTGAGTGCCTTCCTGATTTTTTTTTTTTTTGGAGGTGGTTTGTTTTGCTGTGCCCATGAGTTCATGTATTTGTAACCTCTGCAAGTGAATGATCTTTTCCCTCATTAATGTCTGCTGAAAAAAAGTGCTTGAACAGATTTTTGCATTGTGCTTTAGTGCTGCACCATATGGACAAAATGCCCTATTGCAATTATACTGCCAAATTCTGGCATGTCTTGTAATATACACAGGGGTAAAATACATGGATCAGATTTTAATTAGGGTTAGTTGGATTAATGTATTGATTCTTGACCTGTGGATATTTAGATTAGGCCAGGATGCCTGTAACACATTCAAAAAAAGTGGTCATATGTTAGAGTTTATTTGCGCATTGCAGCCTTTTGTGATATCCACATTGCAAAAGTCTATGTTCATGATGAGTGAACAATATATTGTGCAGCCCTAATGTGCAAGCAATTATGTAAATGCATTCAAACCCAACAGCAAACCAATGCACCACATTTTTTCCCCACCTGCAGACAGGACCTGTAATGGTAAACTTAGCATAGCTGAGTTTCATGTGCCCACCTGTTTGCTCTTGCTCTAGGCTGGTTATGTGCCTCCTCTCCGTACTGCTCTACTTTGTTTTCACCAGCTTCACTCTCTTCTGCGTTCCTTGCCCCTCTCTCTTCTTCTCTCACAGGCTCGCAGAGAACTAAAACGGCTGAAGGAGGAAGCCAGGCGTAAGCACGCCATCGCCGTCATTTGGGCCTACTGGTTGGGACTCAAGGTACCTGCCATCTAGCACATTGGCCCTGTCCCATCTTGAGCTACATTTTCAAAAGGAAAGAAAAAAAACCACACCCTAACAGCCAGTCTCAAGGTGTCACTGTCAGGTGATAATTAGCATCAAAACCAGAGCCGCCTTTTGTGCGATGCTGCTGATAAGAATGCTTTCTAAATAATGTAAAATGTTTGCATAAAATAATGCAGACGTTTACAGTGATTGATTTAGCTGTGTCATAATTACATCAATCAACTAATTCATTCGTCTTAACCTCTCTTACAATCACCGCATTTAAATATGGATTTCAGTTTGAACTGGTTATCGGCCTCAACAAGCAGTTTACCATTATCAGCCCAGACGTTCTGTAGTGATGCATTCTCAATGCACACTATGACATTCAGAGGTCTGGGCCCCAGGGTTGACACATGCTAGTGTTTCAAAGCAAAGGGAGTGTTTTAGATATGTGCCACAAGAATGGACGATCAGTCACTCTCCATAAAGCAGAATCAAATCCGCTCTCATAATCCAGGGCTTTAGATAAGCTACCTCTGGGTAATTGAAGGGCAGATACTTTTTGCTCCCTCTTTATTCCTCAAGACTACAGTTTCTCTGCTGAAAAAATTACAACCTTTACAGACACCACAGAGGCTGCCTGGTTTTACTGTCGGTCCACCTGCTTGTCTGTGTTTCTTTATATGTGTCCTGCCTGGATGCTGTGTGCATGTGATGCCAACTAACTCATGACATTTTGCTTTTTACCATTCATTTGTTGGTTCTGTGTATTTCACACTGCTGTTTTGTGTCAGTTTTGGTTTTGCTTTACATTTTGCTTTAACAGCTAATCAGTCTTTTAGGTGGCGAAGACGTTGGATGCTTTACTTATAGAGATCACTGTCTTTGTCTCGTTACCATTCGTTTTAATTAACAGTGTACTCACTGATGGATTACAATATAAGATGAAAACACTCCTAAATTGTTTACAATAATTTCCTTGATTTTTTTCTAGTGAAGTAACCAGTGTTGACTGTTTTTTCACCTTAATTTGAAAATGTCTCTGTTTGTCACTAATTGCCAAGTTTTATAATGTTCTGTGTATTTGCTGTAAAACTGACATTTTGACAATAACCGTGATGAGTGTCCTGAAAGCATCATAGAACATCTTTAAGGAGTATTCCACTAATCGATGCTCCACTGTAGCATATGGTAGATTCCAATGGAAAATCATTTTTATACATAACCCTGTACTGAAAAGATATCAAATATCAGCAGTTTTCTTCACTAGTTAAATTGTTAGTTTTCAAGATGATGTTTTCAAGAACCCCCACCCAAATTGTCATGTGTACAAATGAAGAACCGGCTCCAATTACTTCTCAGGTCCGTAGGGAATATAGGAAGTTCTTCAGAGCAAATGCTGGCAAGAAGATCTATGACTTCACCATCCAGAGGATTGTAAGTCATGTGACAAATCATTCTGTGATAATGCACTGACATAATGTACTATTCTGAGCATATTTCATTAATTGTCAGTAGGTCTAGACCTGGGTTTTCCAGTCTTACCTGCACAGTGATTGCTGGCTCCCAATGTTTAATAAAAACAGATTTAGATATTAATTTTTATTTTTATTTTTTTTTCCTCCTGTCAGTTGTTAAATAGTTTGTAATTCAGCTCACTAGTTAATTGATCATGGCATGTTTTGTGAATATTTCTACAAAAATCAATCCATTTTGTTTTTCCCATATCGCCAACCTCTGGGGTATGGGGTAAAATATACTTGGTGTGGTAGAAATGCTTCTTGAGCAAGAAAGAATGTAACTCTGTTACACAAATTCTGCACGCCAGGCCTACCTTATGTATATACATTCATTTTATTAACTCTACTTATATAGATGCACTTTGTAGTGTACAATCACCAGTAATGGTCAAATATTTGTTTTCTATAGATGCAGAAGTACTTTCTTGGCTTGAAGAATACAATGCCTTCCATGTCACCCATTGATAAGAGCTGGCCAGCAAGGCCTTACCTGTTCCTGGAGGCCACACATCAAGAGCTCAGGAGGACCTTCCATCTGTGGAGGGTCAGTTCTGAAAATAAATTGAAAACCCATCCACTGTTGGATTTTCACTACCTTTAAAAATAAAACATTTGGTTTGACTATTTATACATGTTGCCCACTCAGTGCAAGAAATACAGGAGCCAGTTCACAGAAGAGAAGAAGGCCATCTATGAGGAGAAACTGGAAGCAAGTGAGATCTTCAAAGACAAGAAGGCTCTGTACCCTAACAGGTATGAACCTGTCTTTAGACATCAAGAGTTTAAAGATGTTTTATTCAGATGTTTGACTAGAAGGTGCTTTTTTTTTTTTTTTGCTCAACAGTGTTGGTCAGCCTTTCAAAGGAGATTATCTGGAGATTAATAAAAACCCGAAGTACCAGAAGCTGAACAGTGTGATAGATGAAAAGGTGCTTCTAGCAGATGTGGTCAATAAAATTAACAGAGCCAATGGCAAGGTGAGCACTGCAAAGAACTGCAAGGTCTCTTTTAGTATGACTTAATATACAGTAACCCCCCAGTTTTACGCGGATCAGGAGTCGTGGAATCAGTCATACGCGGATTTTTTTCTGAGAACCTAACTGATAATTGTACGCGGAAATCCCCACAATACCACGGAAACTGCAAATATTCTCCACTTTTTTTTGCTTTTTTCGTGGCAAAATAAATAATGAACGTAAATTCAGCTACATTTCCATATAAAATATAACTGTATAAATGTTTTTGTACTCTCTTGAGAACACAAAGAAAAAACTTTTGGGATGGTTAAATATGCTGTACTCAGAGCAATTATTACTGTATTTACCTGTTTATACTAAAGAAAACGACAGCGCATACCAAAGAAAATGTCTGTGCATGAATTACTGTACAGTCTGTACAGGGGTAACATCGAGATTTACATTCCAGCACTGCAGGAGTTCAGTGTAAACTGTACCGTGTGGATACGGGCTTACCTTTGTACTTTCGTTAAGGGTAATGTATTAAACTGAGTTTTAAATGAAATTAAAGTGTTTTGGGAGCATATCTGGGGGTATATTTAGGGTTTACACTATAAAAATAGGCATTTTTAGGCTTTTTTTTTTTTTTAACCACAACACAACAATGCGTTTTTTCACGATACGCGGGTGCTCTTGGAACGTAACCCCCACGAGAAGCAGGGGGTTACTGTATACATGAAATTATGCTCAAAATCTTACATTGCTGGTTTTATTTTTAGGGAGCATCCAGAATCTTCCTGCTCACCAAGAAAAACTTTGTTCTGGCGGATCAAAAGACTGGACAAGTAAAGGCCAGCGTACCGCTGCCTGATCTCAAGAGCGTCTCCGTCAGCACACAGAGTGATGGTTTCTTTGCTCTCAAACTCAAAGAGGCAAGCTCCTGACTAATCATTCTGTCTCACAAAGGCTGGGACACAAAGCTATTTTGTTTCATTGCTGAAACCCAAGTAAATACTAAGCAGACAAGAAGGCATTGTTTAGTTTTGCTGACATTCAGAATTATCATACATTTTAAAGTCCTCTCAGCATGACCAGTGCTATTGTCTTACTGTTCGTACTGTAACACTCTTTCTGCAGGGAACCCCGTCAGCAGCCAAAGGGGACTTCTTGCTGAGCAGCGATCGTTTAATAGAGATCATCACCAAACTTCACCGCACAGGAGCAGCTTCAGCTGAGAGGGAACCAATCAGTATTGACATCTCAGATGAGTAGGTGTCCACCATCCCAGCTTTTTTTTTTTTCTATCTGTTATATACCAAAGGCAGAACATAATGTTGATTTGGTTTTTTTACTTTCTTCTTTTCTTGCAGATTCCTTGTACAGTTCAAACAGGACAAAGTGTGTATCAAATTCATTCCGGCTGGGCCAAAGAATGGCAACAGTGTTGCCTGCAAGCGTAAAAATAACCGGCTTCTGGAGGTGTCTGTTCCTTCACCATAGAGATCAGTCGTCTTCACTCCCCACTGGGGTGCCATTTCTGAGACTCTTCACCATCAGACCTAAACTTCACCCTAGCCCCAAAATCACTGTGCAATTATAATGTTGTTATTGCCGTTCCTTTTTTTGTTGTTGTCAAAATCAACACAATTGAGATCCCAAAATACTACATACATAGACTATTTTGGCACCTAGAAGAAGACCCCAACTTTAGGAGGACAAGTGAGGGTATGAATAAGTAAGCCATGCTTACTTCCCAGTCTTGGGGCGTAGTAGAATTCCAGTTTAATCAAGATGTGGTCATCAGTAGTAACTGTTATTATGATAACAGTGCTTGATGACACTGGCAGGAACTTGTGCTTAATCCTTTGGCAGGAGAAACACTGTGCTTTTGTCAAGCAGGAAAGTAGAAGCCAATCTGGACTTTTTTGATCAAGTTGATCAAGTAGATAGTCATTGTGTGTGGGTTTCTGGGTGGGTGGGACAAAAATGGCTAGAGAATTTTATGTTCAGCTCCTGAGTTACTGCTGGAAAGCAAGAAACTGGGATTGCACTCCACCCTAACCACCCCCCCCCCCCACCCACCCCCCCAAAAAGGGCCCGATTAAGTTGATTGGTCTTACATTGTCTTACGTTTTTGTTTTTTGTTTTTTTTTGTTTTTTTTTTGGTCTTCCCTTCACTTTGTGATTCTCCAGCAACATAATCTTTCGGTTCAGTCAAAACTGGCTCACCAATGTGTGCCAAATGATGTGACGTAATTTAATGTCAAGATTTTGTACCGGCTGTTTCTTTTTAATAGATGTTATTTCAAGCTTATTATGAGGAGAATGATTATTATTATCATTATTATTATTATTATTATTATTATTATTATTATTATTATTAACAGAGCAAGCCAAACATTTAATCTCTACAGCATAAAGAAAATGCCATGAAAAATACAAGTTTGATACTTGCTTTTAGAAAATGATCAAAAAGTATATCTTCACATTAGAAAGTCATTTTGTACACTACAAACCACACATGAGCACTAAAACCGACTGGCTGTATTTCAGAAAACCATAATTCTTGTCTCAGAGGTTTCGAGTGTTCGTAATGCTGTGGTAAAGGTGTTACTGGAACTGGTATGGTACACAGGACAACACGGTTCCACTGCACTTCCCCCTCACGCTGGATGGCGTTCTCAGGTGTCTCTATGGTGGTTATCACGACTGGTGAGTTCAGTGCTTTGCATTCTGAAGCCTTCTCAAGGGAAAGAAAGCGACCGCTGTCAGAGAACAGAGCTCTCAGCTAGAGCAGTCTGCAGCTCCAGGAATCAACACAGAGAGGACCCCATGTGCGCAGGAAATTGAACTCTTTTCCCAAACAGCTGCAGAATGAGCATGTCCCATAATGCCTATTTACTCCTGCATCACCGCATGTACATAAGCCAGGCCCTAGAACGTGCGTGGACTGTGTGTAAGAGGTTAACAGTAGACGCTGATTCTTATTTACTGTGTAGCGGCAATAGAACTCTATAAGGTTTTTCACCGTTTGTATATGTGCTGTATTACTTTAGCTGGCCCACACTGGCTAAAAGTAGGTGGAGTGTTTTGGGTTTTTTTTTTGGTTTTTTTTCCAGTGTGCATCTAGATGCTTTTCAGTGCACAGCACTACACATTCAAATGAAAAGAATGCAGATACAGCATTACAACTCTGTCTCCACATGTCATGTACACACATGACCAAACCCACAGGGGAGTCTTTTCTGCTTAAGCCTTTATCGCTGATACAGAAAGCCAAATCATTGTTTTTAAATATATTTATCATATGTCTATATTCTTTATATGTCTTAGGAGACTTATTGTACTGCTGCATTTGTTCGTAATAAGGTCTTGTTTGAGATTCTGAAGACAGCCCCTGGGAGAAGATCTGCCTGCGGTTCTCTGCTTCTACAGGTGTTTTACAATTTTCAACCTTTTAAAGTGTTTTTGTAATTGCACAATAAAAAAAAAAGTAGTTGAGTTTAGGTTAAAGGGTTATTGTTGCCTCCTGTTCGGGAAGCACTTCTTTTTTTTTGCTCCTTGATTGTGTACAGTTTCAGTCTACAATGCAGTATGCTATGATTAATCCTTTTTCTCTCCTTTGTCAGTAGTTAAATAAGAAAGGAACTGTTGAATGCATTTTGTGTGCCTCAATGTAACTTGGTCTGACGACAAGGAACGTAGATGTGTTTCAGTAAATGTTAATTGTAACAAAGTACAAGTCATCTTTCTTTTTTCTTTTTTTTAAATTAAAGCAAGAAATAAATATCTTTGGCAAATCAGTGTGCTTTAGATCTGTTCTTGTGTTTTATCAGTATTTTGTCATCAAATGGTGTGTAGAGGGTCACAATGCAAATTTACAAACACCTCAAAGTTGAAACACTGAGAAGAGATCATTTTCATATGAACTATATCATCCATGAGCTGAACAAGGCAGCTGGTGGTCTGATGGGTGGGGTGTTGCCCCTGCAATCGGAAGGCGATGGGTTTGAATCCCAGGACTGTTGGTGGCGCCACTGAGGTAACTTTGAGCAAGGAACCGTCCCCACACACCACTCCCTGAGTGCTGTGTCGGTGGCTGCCTGCTGCTTCTCTTGGGTGAATGGGTTAAATGCGAAGAAATAAATTTACCGCGTTCGCACATGACTAAGGGGCCACTTCTACATTACTAATGTTTTCTAAAGGTTTCTGAATGGGCATGAAGGATCATATAAACTACTGCTCATTCTGACTTTTATTATATGAAAGGGGATGGATGATAGCATTTCTTACCAACTTTGTACATCCTGAAGACCAGGGAGAACACAGGGCAGTAGAACCTTGTCTATGAGTCGCTTAAACCAGATGTTTTCCATCACATCTGGAGAGTTGTCCCGGGTTAAATTCCGCGGCTTGAGGAGGCTGCTGGAGGCAGGTCCCCGAGGAGCCGGCCTTGACAGATTGTGCATGCTGAATTTAAAAATAGCACCCAATTACAGCGCTACCCTCACCAAGTTCCCACCATCCTGCAGTCTGGGAAAGTAGGAGAGGCCAAACGTCCTGCAGGGTCCAGGCCAGCCCTAAAGGGGAGGAATAGAGAAAGGCTCACCCAACTGGAGGTAAATCCAACTCTTACAGCTGCTAGGAAAGCCCACAGAGTCTATTTGTGTCCTTAGACAATGAAAGCCTCATAAAGGCCTGTTTCAGAGCTGAGTGTATAATGCACCAATATGAATATACTAACACTGCGTAAATGTTTAGTGTTTTTCAACTTCAGGGTGACCCTTTTGTTCTAAAGGGTCATAAATGCTGATAGACTTGTCTTGCTTCGAATACTCAGTCCCATGGCGCCACCTAGTGAGTGTTTTGAAAGACTTTAGCAGTGTTTTCATGCAGTTTTGTTTCAACATGGCAACCCGATGGGGGATATGTAGTGCTGGGAAAATCAGTCATGACTTTGTCGTGTCCCTAAAGACCCTGTCCCCGGAGGAACACCAGGTATGTAAACGTTTGTGGGTACTAGTGTGGTCACTAATGGGTCTGTTGCACCGAGTCTTAAGTGGTCTTTTAAACAAGAGCACACTGTAAACAAGCAGTAACACACTCATTACACAGGGACAACGAAAGCTCTCCAGTACTTATATTTAAAAAATATTGATAAACTTAACACAAGATAAATTCAGCGTTCTATATAGAGATTCAATGTGTTCAGTACAATATGCAACAGTAGAAAAATGTAAATAACCGTGAAAAATGAATTTGTTACCTAAACTGAGAAATGCTTGGCAACTTGTACCCTACACTAGTCAACTGACTAAATTTGAATATTCAAATTCAGTGACGATGGGGAACTGAAACAGTCACAGGACCGAAATGACTCAAATATGTTTAAAAATATAATTCTACAAAGTTCATTATCACCTGCTGCCTTTTCCGCCATTTTATTACTGAGTGTTTGTTTGTTATTTCTGTCTACAAAAAGAGTGTGTGTAAATGACTTTCCACACATTTTACACATTACACTTTCAAGATGCACATGCAGCAACATGCATAAAACACATCTGTTACATTTTTTTTTATTTGAGTACTGTCTCACAGCTGCTGCATTTTATACATTGTCCAAATATTTTTGAGGGGGCAGTTGGTGACCTTGTGGTTAATGAGCTGCCTCCTGGGGTTGAATCCCAGGGCTGTCAGTGGCACCACTGATGTACCCTTGAGCAAGGTACCGCCCCCACACCCTGCTCCCCAGGTGCTACGTTCCTGGCTGTCCGCTGCTTCACTTGAACTGGTTAAATGGAGTGGAAAATGCTGTTCACACTATGTGGTGTGTTCGCGTTTGACAAATGGATGCTTTGCATTTATATTAATACTGAACTGCTGCTTATCATTTGCATATCTAAAGCACACATAATTGCATTCCAGTATTCTGGTAGTTCCCACTTGAGTGCAGATGCAACAGTTAACAAGACCCTTTGTTCTTGAGATTATATATCATGAATTTATTTATTGATATATCCTATGTGTGTATTCTATGTGTTTTTGTTCTCTCTAAAATCTGGAGTCACGCTGTCTCATCTCACTGTATACATGCATATAGCTGAGATGATATAGTTCACTTTGACTTTGACAACCTTTTAAACAAAGACAAGTACCTGATAGCAGTTCTGGAGCTATTTAGTGGGCTATAAGAGTCTAAATGATGCATCACTTTGTGTCCAGGTCTGTGCAGTGGCAGCCCGCAAACTGAGACTGGCACAGGACTTCGCCCAACTGCATGGCATCCCCACAGCCTATGGGAGTTATGAAGAACTGGCAAATGACCCGGCAATAGGTACTTTCCATTGTGGGTTTCAGTTCAGGCCTCCATCTTTAACCTAAAGAGCATTGTCTGAGTGAGGCATCTCATCAAATGTCGCATACACAGAAATCTTGTGTAGCTTAAAGAAAGGTTTATTAATTTGCCGTGTCAGTAAACAAAAAGATTTCTGACATTTTCTGCTAACCCATTAAAACAGACCATGTAGGCTCTAACGGCCTCAGCATGGCTGTGTGTGAGTTATAAAACCTACCTACTCCGAATCCTGAGACAGGAGGGCACCAAGCCCTGCCCAAATCAATTTGTCTGAGGTCCAAGTTGTATCACAATACTGCCCTCTAAGGCACTGACTTATTAGATGCCATGGGCAGCAAGGCACTGAGACAGTTGCCTTCTGTTTTGGCCTTAGAGTATCTATCTGTACTTAAACCCGACAAGCATGAATGACATGGAACTCAAAATGGAACAGTGATAAATATTTACATCACATTGTGTCTAGCATGTCTAAAGTTGTATCACAGCAGATCCTGTAATGTAATCTATGAACTCTGCAGATGTGGTGTATGTCGGTACCATCCATCCTCACCATTTGAGAGTGGGTCAGCTCTTCATGAACTCTGGGCAGAATGTGCTAATTGAGAAACCACTTGCTATGAATGCAGAAGAAGTAAAAGAGCTTGTGGCCACTGCCAAGAAAAATAAGGTCTTTTTGATGGAGGTGAGCTATCATGATTGCTAGGTCACTGTGGCTGGTCTGGTAGCCATGCAGACTATCACAGCAAGCTTTTCTGTTTCTGCAGGCGCTGTGGACACGTTTCTTTCCTGTATCTGTGGAGGTCAGGGAGCTGCTTGGTCAGAATGATGTTGGTGAGGTGAAGATGGTGAGGGCAGACCTTGGTGCCCCACTCACTCACATCCCTCGGCTGGTTGAGAAAGAGCTAGGCGGTGGGGCTCTCCTAGACATTGGTGTCTACTGTTTGCAGTTTGTGCTGATGGTGTACGGTGGAGAACGGCCTGAATCTATCCAAGCCACCGGATACAAGCTGGAAACAGGTAACTTTCTAAATTTAAGAATAGTTCTGAATTTAGAAGTGATTAAAGAAACAAGGATGACATGAATGAAGTTGTTCCTGGTAGATGATCAAGAGTCGAACACTGCAGCTCTTTTGAGGACGCTGTGTGTGGGTCATGTTCTGTGCATGTCATGCAACACACTAATGAAGGCATGTAAGCAAAGTCACCCATTATTTTCAGGTGTTGATGGACACATGGTTATTGTGCTGAAATTCTCACGAAACAGAATGGCTGTCTGCACATGTTCCATATCCATGATGCTCACAAACGATGCTGTGATAATTGGCACCAAGAGCATGATGAAGGTGTGTATGCTTTTACAGAGCAAATTAACATCCATTCATTTTCACTGAATAATGCTATTCTGGTTTCCATCTCATACGCTGTCCTGAAGGATTCAGATACCTCCTATATAGTGGATTTGACTACTTCAGGGTAACTCATTTATGACACAGGCGTTCAATGTTCAGCGCAGATGTATGTTCTTCATAGAAAAGCATTGTCAGTTGAATAGGACTATTTAAGTGTCCATAACCAGCTAAAGGGTTATAAAACCCCTCAGCAGAGGAGAGTAGGGCAGTAAAATGTAATTTCTTGATCATCATTCAGTACTTTTAGGATAAGCTTAAGTAGTGTTTGTGATTCAGAAGTAGTGATTCAGCACCTGTATCTGGTCTGACTAATGCTTTTGTGGCTAAACACACAAATTCATTATTAAAATGTTGACAAGAAACATCACTTAGACAGATTTCTATCAACTTTTGGACTTAAAAAGATGCCACAAAGGTTTCTTTGAGCCGTGTCAAAGAAGAACCACTTTAGATTCTCCCAATTGACCTCCAGGGATCTGCAGCGTATATCAAGGAGGTACCTGTTTAGGGACTTATAACACATCGCATGCGTCACTTCCATCTGAGTTTTTTCTAAGCCAGCAGTCCAACAATGACATGAGCCAATGTTCTACACCCATTCAATTAGGAGTGGGCGGTATGGAAATGATATAGTAAAATATTTCTTTTTCACGATACATGATAAGCATTATACTATTTCATTTTTTACTGATAAATTGGAACAGAAAAAAAGTTTCAGGAGTGCCACATTTGAAACTACCCTATGAGTCTTTGAGCGCAGTGATTTTATTTAACTCTTTACAATCAACACTGCACTATATTCAGCTAAACATGACTAATTATGCTTAGAACAGCATGTTATGACACAATTTATCATGGTAAACATACAATATCCCAATAGTTGTAAATACTAAAAAATACTGCATATTCTCGCTATAACCACAGGCATGTATAAAACAGGTACATATTTGTCTGATGTGTCTAACATTTGAAGATTTGGAGTGTAGTGGTCCTTGGCTTTTTTTTTTTTTTTTTTTTTTTTTTCAAGGGGTAGGGGTCCCTGGTTGGGAACCCCCGCTGTCAAAAACCAAATTTGAAAAAGACACTTTTTGGGTGTGAAGAGCCTTTTGAACTGCACACTCACAAATGTTCACACTTCACATCCACACATCTCATTTACTGAATCAGTTCTCTAAAGAACCATCCATTGTAATGTATTTTAGAGAACCAAAAGTGGTTCTTCTCTGGCACTGTGGAAAGAATGCTTTTTTGGTACCTTTCAAAGTGTTTTGTAAATACAGCTGCGATGTTGTCTGTTGTAGATTCCAGATCACATGTGGTGTCCTGTAAATTTGGAAGTAAATGGTAAGGTTATTCATCATGCACTACCGGAACCTTGCCTACCTCTCAACTTCACTCACGGCACAGGACTGCGCTATGAAGCCGAGGAAGTACGCCAGTGTCTTCTTAGTGGTAAGACCCAGCGACTTGTGGAAAGTGGCACAAAGCCTGTTTTGAGAGAGAAAAATGTAAAATCACTTTGAATAATCTTCACAGTAATTGGCTTTATAGTGTGAGGCTTTTCAGGGACTTTCTGCACATCTTCCCCCCGCCCCCCACATAAAAACAAAAATCTGTTTTTGCATTGTTTGTAGATCAGTATCATGAATGCTTTCCCCATCTCTTGGGTATGTCTGATATAGTCATAGCTCAGCATGTACTTCCTCATATTTGTGTCGTGGTTGGCATGTGTATATGTTTGGTAGTGCAACACAACCGTGCAGATTTCTGCTTGGCCAGTACTTCACTTTGGCTAAAGCTATAGGGGCCAGCCCTTTTAAATGGACACCATAAAACACTGTTGGAATAATAACAAGCAACACTTCGAAAGTTATTGTGAACCTTTCATCAATCTTTCACTAAACTATTCTGTTTCATCATCCAGGACGGAAGGAGAGCTCTGTGATGTCCCTGTCAGACTCCAGTCTTCTTGCAGAGATAATGGATGAATGCAGAAGACAGGTCGGTGTAGTTTACAGTCAAGACAGCGCCCAGTGATACCTCTGATTTTGCTCAATGAAATTTCAGTTAGTAAGGTGTAAAATGATTGGTTTGGGGTTTTTGTTTTACTTACTGTGTAAAACAAGTTTGCAAATATTTCTGTGCATGTATTATGTTCTAGGCATGTACATTTTCACACTGTCTGAATATATATAAATCTGTATAAAATATATAAAAAACTCAAAATCGATGTACCTGGGCTCAACTTATTTAACATGAGAAAATCTTCAGAGTACTTTAGGTGCATTGAAAATTTGGAACTGCTCCTCAGTGTGACTTTGTGAGTGAATGTGCATGTTTGTGTCTGCCCTGTGATGGACCGAGTGCTGGGATAGGCTCCGGCACCGCTCACCCCACCCCACCCCACCCCGGGACCATGGTTAGGACCAGCTGCTCAGATAAGGTATAAATGGTGTAAATACAAGTGGCAAGTTCAGTTTACCATCACTGATTTCAAAATCCAGGATCAAAAGCTTGATTAAAGGTCCAGATTCAAAGACCTCTGCTTAGACTGTATATAGATGGCCTTTCAGAAGTGCTCTAAAAATAACTACGCAAAGGTCTGAACACTTTTACTAAAATACATGTTTTATTTAAAGTATTTGATTCTATATTTTGTTCTTTATAGAAGGTATGGTGAACTGCTGTCCTGGAGGGGCTGTTTGGTGATTGTTCTGCTCTTCACTAAACCTAACAATTGTCTGCAGAGTTGAATCAGGCGTGTTTGCGTAGGAAAAATCACCAAACTGTAATTCTGACTCTCGAGGTCTGAAGTTCGTCAGAGTTACCTGAACTCTGCATCTTCAAAGTGTCCGATATAGTTCAGTTCAAAAAGATTTCAGTAATGGCTTTGTACTCTTTTTTACATAGCACCACATACAGAATCTTTTTACACAAATCTGCCCCCCCCAAAAAAAGACTTGAATCTAAATAGAAGTCTAAATGAATGCCCAAAAACATGTACAAGCCTTCATGGGTGCATTTTCCACCTGTGTGCCTTAAGTCCCATCTATATGTGATTTTGGTTCATTTAATGTTTTTGACATTGATTCATATTTCATTGGATAAGTTTCAGGCTGACACAGTTTTTGTGTTGTTGTTTATCTAAAAGCACTTTGGTAGTTTACTCCACCACTGCATTCTGCATTCAAGAAAGTTAAAAACATTTATACTACACTGCCCTCATGAATTACTTTCTAAATATGACTGAGAAATCTTTAAAAATTACTTTAACAGTTCTTATTATGCTGAAAAAAGAAAAACAACTTAACAAGGTTTATTTAGAATTACCATATACATTAATTTATGCTTAAGCCATTTTAAAACAAAATCACATTATGTCACAATTAGTGGCACCCCTAGAAACACAGTGAGGAGGAAGGTCAGAGAAGTAAAAACAAAATCTCAAAGTCCACACTTTCAGAATTACAGTGCTTGGTGGAGTCGGCATGTCTCCGATTCCATCATAAGACATTATCTCCATGCCAACAAACTGTTTGGAAGGTATGCCAGATAAAAGCCTTTCCCGTCCTTTCGCCACAAGCAAAAGTATTGTATTGGAGTTTCCCAGATAAGATAAGAAAGAACTTTATTTATTTTATTTATTGGGTTATTAACATGCTCAGAGCAACAATAAAATAAAAGAATAAAAGATAATAAGACATAAAAAAGACAATAAACAATAGTGCAACACAATGGCGAACATTAGAGTAACAAATAATAATGTAACACAAATATATCAGTATGTAAAGATTTAGAGTACTGTGCCAGCAGATCAGTAAAGTAAAATGGTTTATGGATGCCACAGGATGTTTAACTGGGACATGGTGCTGTGATCAGAAGAAACCAAATTTGATCTTTTTGACTCCAAGCCCTCAATTTGGGTATGGTGTAGAAACATGGTTACAAAGAGAGCACCTGATACCAAGGGCTGAATATGGTGGAGGATCTGTGATGCTTTGGGGCTGTTTCTCCTGCGAAGGCCCTGGTAGTATTATTGGCGTACATGGCGTAATGGATTCCAGAAAGTTTCAGGAGACTTTCAGTCAAAATCTGGCTGCCTTTGTGTAGAAGCTAAAGCTTAGTTCTGATTGGATCTTCTACTAGGACAAAATCCGCCCAAAAATGGTTAAATGTAAACAAAGTCAAAATTTGCCATGACCGGCCCACTCCCTTGACCTAAATCAAACTGAAAAACTGTGGGTTGAGCTCAAACAGAAAAGATCCGGGACACAAGACCTGGAACTATTCTGCTTCGTGGAAAGGTTGAAACAACTTCTGTGTTCTCAAGTCTTTACAAGAGAAGACCCTGCTGCTCTTTTGGCAAAAGGATATTATAAATTGTAAGGTAATATTTATTATTATTTCAGAATAAACGTATCTCACTCTACGGTCTAATTACGTTGTATTGTATTTATTGTGTCTGTTAGAAAAAAATGTACATGTAAAGACAGCTCAATGCTCCACACTGTAGGAATGCACCATTATAAGAAACTGTGGTGCAATCAGATGCTCATGCTTGTGTTGCCTGAGCTACACACACACACAAATCCACACACAGGGCCTACAGTCAAACAGAACAATATGAAAAAAACACTGCTGATAACTCTCAGTGCATGCTGGTAGTTCAGTACTTGCTCATAACAAAGGACTTAGCTACATTTTTAAAGATCCACTTGGGACGCATAAATAGCATGTTTTTATTACAAGCATGCTCTGGGTTAATACTTGAGACACACTAGAAAACAGTTACATGGTGCAAAACACCACACCCAAAACCTTGCTGCGCTGGCTTGCCCAGAATGAGAGGGTGGTTTCCCATCTGCTTCAGTGTACAAAGATGCATGACGTAACCGAACAGATACTCTTAACACAGTGTTCTCAGAGGGAGAGGATTATCGCAAAATGCCATTTTGCATCTGCTGCACTTTCTACATGTTGTCCAGAGCCAATATATAGATTTCTGTAAATGGCTACAGTTCCTTTAATCAACGCCACAGGTATCACTGACACTACTGCACATCTGAAACACTCCCTAACCATTACATTACATTAACCATTAAAAAAAATTGGTTCCTGCATTTGATGTAGAAGACCAGGATTGAGATTGTTAGTCTCAGTAAAGAAAAAGAAAAACCCCACTGAGAGAAACTAAGCTACATCAAACCTGTTTTGAGATGGTAGTGATTATAGAAGTAGTTTGCCTGAGGCTGATGTGCAGCAGAGAGGAGAGGAAGTTCACCATTCAAAGCACATAAGAAAAATGGGGAAACCATTTCCACACATTTCTCAAATCACTTTTGGTCATATATGGGAATAAATGTCTGAATAACAGAGTATGTTTCTATACGTCAGTATCAGTTTTACTTTTCTCCAGTATTATTGAAAGTAAATATGTTTTTTTTCCAGGAGAAAACAAACCATCCTTTTTACTCCTTGTATTTTCATGTAGACCTTCATTGTAGGTTACTCATTTGAAATACCTACCGCCAGCAGAATTTCTTCTTTCTTTGCTTTACTTACTCTCCCTCCCTACTTACCCTGCCCCTTCTCACTCACATTACAAAATCTAATTCATATACCTGTAAAACAAAATGCTCACAACTTTAGTCATTTTTCTTTGTGCAAGGGCTACTGTCCAGCATCCAGCATGAAAGTAAAAAATTAACTCTTATGTGAGTAGAGTAAGATTTTTTATTAACTCTTAGTTATTTGATCCAAAAAAAGTATCTCTAAAAAGGTTACTTTACAGGAGAACTTTCACAACTATTAATATATAAAACAGACTTTAAAACAGACTGTATTCTTTATTTTGGTATATTTCTATTGGTCTGTGTGATTATATTTTGCAGCTGGCAAATAATAATAATAATAAGACATTATTTTTGCTGTTATGATAAATTGTTTGTTCTGACAGTAACAATATCTAATTGTAGAGCCTATTTGACTCTTATAGAGTTGCACTGCAAATAGGAGTGCACTACATACTGACATTTTATACCAGGGGTAGCACAATACTGGTACTCTGAATGGCTCCTTACTTCCTCTGTTGTGTGTTATGTACATGACATGTCAATTATTGGGATGCCTGACCATTACACTGGCAGGGACTTTAATGACATTGCATTTAAATACATAGACTTCAATATGAAGTTGTTCCCCCTTTGCAGCTATAAGAGCTTCCAAAGGCTGAGTGTGAGTGTGGAAATTTGTATCATTTCATTCTGTAGAGCATTTATGATGTTGGACGAGAAGGCCTGGCTAACAATCTCATCAAACGATGTCTTTATGAAAACGATGTCATGCTGGAATAGAAATGGTTCTTCCCCAAACTGTGTCCACTAAGTTGGAAGCATGGCGTTGTCTAAAATGTCTAGGTATGCTGAACCATTAAAGATTGCCCTTCACTGGAAGTAAGAGGCCACCTGTAACACCTGTAACACTGTAATTCCCTTTGGGGGCCTCTGGTGGTCTAGTGGTTGGGGAGTTGGCCCTGTGATCATAAGGGTGTGGGTTTTAATCCTAGGGCTGCTAGTGACACATCTGAGGTACCGTTGAGCAAGGTGTTGACCAACCCTGGGGGTTGCGTTCCTTGCTGCCACTGCTTCTTGGGTTAAATGCAGAGAAAGAATTTCTGTTCTTGTTGTTCTTGTTGTTCTGTGGTGTGTTCATGTATGACAGAATGGTCACTTTCACTTTTCACCTGAATTCAATAATTAAGAGGCATGTCCCAATACTTTAGCACAGTTTGTTCATTATGGAATTCGGCACACATGACTGAATTCGCAGTGGCTCTTTGTTAGACAAATTATACAGTTGCAGGAGCCTGCATTATAAGTGCACCATGTAGGGAGCAGGCAGCCTGACAAATCTCTCGTTACAGCATGTTGTTCAAAGATTTTAAAAATTTACATACAAACTTCTTCCAACACCCAGTCCATATGGCCCGGATCAGACCGATACTGAATATCAGACCAGCACATCTTTATTTTACATCTTTTTACCTTCAGCATACTAAGACATTTTGAACGATGCCATACTTCCAGCTTTCTGGACACAGTTTGGGGAAGACCCTTTTCTATTCCAGCATGACAGTGTCCCAGTGCTCAAAGTAAGGTTCATAAAGATGTGGTTCACTGAGTTTGGTGTGGAAGAAACTGACTAGCCGCACAGAGCCCTGACCACAACCCCACCCAACACCTTTGGCAATTGTGAGCCAGGCCTTCTCATCCAACATCAATGTCTGACCACATAAATGCATTACAGAATGAATGGGCACACATTCCCACAGAAACACTCCAAAATCTTGCGGAAAGCCTTCCAAGAAGAGTGAAAGCTGTTATAGTTGCAAAGGGGGGACCAACATATTAAAGTTTATGTATTTGAATACAATGTCATTAAAGTCCGTGTTGGTGTAATGGACAGACGTCCCAACACTTCTGTCCAAATAATGTAGGGTCACTATCAGCTCTGACAACGTGAATATGGCCTTCTGATGTCTTAAGCGTGTCTCAACATAGCCAGTTGAGATAGAGATCCTGTTGGTATGACCCGTTTTGTTTTACTTGCCCTACTTGAGTCACCCAACGATGATTCAGCCCCAAACACAAGTCGGGAAATTAGGCAATGGCCTGTCATCACTTGACGTAAAATGTAAGAAAGCACTAGGAACCTGCCAACTGTGAAAGTGGTGGGGGGGATTGGAAGGTTTCGTACACGTTTTTTTTCAAAAAGAGATATTATATGTCTTCGAAAATATATAAATATATTTCAGTTGACGTTGCTTACAACGTATGTTTAAATAGTTAAACAGAACATGGCCGATTTTTCAATTTTCGGTCAATTTTATGGTCCAGTCTCCCCCCATAAAAGTGCACGAACCCACCTTCATGAAGAGTGCTTTTTCATGACCGGGACCAGTTTGCTGTTAGTTTCGACTCGTTCTTCGTCTTGTGCTTAACTCTTTTGATCAACTAATTCAATTCGGTAAGTGTTCTTTTTAATACGTTGATGCAGGGGTTTCAAACAGTATTGTTTAGCGTACATGACGGGACCGTTCGTTTTTTTATATTTTATTCTCTTTGAGTTGTGTTGAGCTAACTCCTTTAGCCACAGACTGGATAAATTAATGTTAAATACGTTAGGGGGAAAACTCACGATTTGTTCTGCTTTAGAAATAAAGGTAGGCCTTTTTAATGTCGGAGGCACGTTTGCGTGTTATAAATATTATCTCAGTAACCTAGAGGTCTTATCTTGCCGAACACATCGTTAGCCGATTGCTAAACGGACAGGTAACGTGTTGCATTGGTCCTTGTGCTAGCTAGCCTAGCTGATACTACTCTATTGTGTGCCACGTTAAAGAATTTTGTGAAACAGAGCAAGTTCGGTAGACACTCAGTCAGACTGCACATCCTAATTACTAGTCAATCTGTAGCGAATTATTCAGTTGGACAGCTGGTGGTTAGAGAGTTGCCCTTGTGACCAGAAGGCCGTGGGTTCTAATCCCAGGACTGCCAGTGGCACCTCTGGGGTACCTTTGAGGTACCGTCCCCACACACTGCTCCCGAGGTGCTTACTGCTTCACTTGGTGAATGGGTTAAATGCAGAGATAATTTCACACTGTGCCGTGGGGTGTTCATGTATGACGAAAGGACACTACACTTTCTTGTAACATGCTAGAAGTGGACACTTGGACCATGCTTGGATGGCTTTGTTCACCTTGATACTAATGTAAGCTGTGTGCTTTAAGTGGCCTGGGTAGGTGAAGTGCCAAGTTTTATGATCAACATTAGTTTTGTTAATGATCATAACAGTGATTCACTGGATTAATTATATGCTATCGAATGAAGTTAATCTACGATTCCTGTTCTGTTTTACAGGGTGTCTTTTATGAGTAATCAAAAGCAGCAGAAGCCGACGCTAACAGGCCAGCGTTTCAAAACTAGAAAAAGAGGTGAGCTTTGGGCACCTGAAGGATGCCAGAATTGGATATATTAACACTGAATAATATTGTCTTAAAATGTTTTTTCTCAGATGAAAAAGAGAGGTTTGACCCTGCCCAGTTTCAAGAAAGCATTGTACAAGGTCTGAATCAATCTGGCACTGATTTGGAGGCTGTTGCCAAGTTCCTTGACGCTTCGGGGGCCAAACTTGACTACCGTCGCTATGCAGAGACCCTCTTCGACATCCTGGTGGCCGGTGGAATGCTGGGTAGGTGCTTCTCTAGTAAGCTGGTTACATTAATATAATGTATGTAGAGGTCTCTTAAATGAACTCATTTTTTGTGCTAATTAGCACCGGGTGGTACCTTGGCTGATGACGTGACCCGAACGGAGTTCTGCCTCTTCACTGCTCAAGAGGACCTTGAGACTATGCAAGCATATGCTCAGGTAATGCTTCATGTTTAGGGGAAGCTTTGACCACATGAGTTTAAATGTACTTTTGGAACATGGAAGCAATCTACATTTAACAGCTGAATAATAAACATAGCCCTGACTACAGTTTTGTTCAGAGCAGCGGTCCCCAACCTTAATTGTGCCACGGACCGGTATCATGTAAAAGAATATTTTCACGGACCGGTATAGACAACCAAAAAACAAAGTGTAAAAATAAAACTCAACATTCTGCTGTTAGTGGGAGCCCTGCAGTTGTTTCACTCCTACGAGCTGGTGCCTGAAATGTGTTTTGTTTTTGTTTTTTTCTCAAAATAAAATCCTTCAGACTGATCAATAAAGTATATATTTTTTATTGTCTTTCTGTGCAGCCCGGTACCAAATGACTCTCGGATCAATCCTGGTCTGGGTCCCAGTGGCTGGAGACCTCTGGTTTAGAGGATACTCTAGCTCTAGTATTCCACTGAAGGGTGGTTCATTTCAAACATACTGATACTGCAGCACTCTAGTCAAGACTAGGACTGCTTGACCAACATCTGGTCAAGATTGACGCTAAAAAGTGACCAAATACTTGATTGCCTGCCTTGCGTCTGTGATCAAAATGATGACCAAGGATGCAGTGTGGCAGAGTTTTGGCAGGGCCGACTGTTACCAGACAGCCAATGTCTGTGCTGGTTCCAGAAGATTTGAATTAATTAAATCAGTGATTGGTTTTTACATTACATTCATTTGGCAGATGTTTTTAACCAAAGTGACATTCAATATGAAGAAACACTCAAGTTTCAAGACTGTGAGAACCAGAGGAGAGTTCAAAGTGCTAAAATCCTTATTTAAGAGTGGTGCAAGAAGTACATTAGGAGGGAATGCTCTAGTTTCTGAACAAACTCGCTTATCAATGAATTTGTTTAATGATGTGTTCCTTGAGGGGGGGAAACTGTCAAGACTGACAGCGACAAGTCAGAAAAACATCTAGAGTCAAGTGATTGAAGAGACCTTCACCTGTTTTTGTTGCTGTGGCGGTAAGGGAATGTATGTAAATACCAAATTTAGACAAATGGCCAGTGATTTGAAACTAGCAAAGCGGATGTTTGGATGTCAAGGGGTACATCTGTTAATGAGACAATTAAGTATAAACCTTACTATTAAATCTTACACAAGGGTATATTGTTCATCATGGTGTGTTTTGGGCCACGGCGGCATCCCATGTAGAACATGGGGTGAGCTGATGCGAGTTGACAGGACCGTGGACTGAGGAACCTTTTTTTTTTTTTTTTTTTTTCCAGGGCTGGGTGGAACTTTCCCCCCGGCTTCTTCTTTCTGGGCAGATCTACAGAATGTGTGTGTTTATGGTGTGATTTGCCTCTCTCCCATAGAGCAGGTTACCAGACATCTTTTAGTATCACTTGTTTGTGTATGTAAGCAATCGGAGCATTGATCGATAAACAATTTTTGATTTGACCTAATTGTTTTCTTCCCCTCCTGTTTTGTAGGTTTTTAACAAGCTAATCAGGCGATACAAGTACCTGGAAAAAGGTTTTGAAGAGGAGATTAAAAAGGTAATTTGGCTCATTATTTCTCAAAACGTAAATCTAGTTGGCAACAATACATTCTACAGTACTGAGCATGGATTATAGAATTATTTAATTCTAAAATAACAAACTTCCTGCCCTCTTCTTTTTTGCCTGCACTGAATTGTTTTTGCCATGGATTTCTAGATTTCTTTTTGTTTTGTTGTTTTGTTTTTTTGTTTTTTCCAATGAAGCTATATTTGAGGAAAACCTGGCTGCCATTAGCCGGTCAGATTTAAGCAGAATTGGCCTATTACAATTTTTTTTTTATCCAGAAGTATGGGCGCTCTACTACCCTTTCAGATACACTGGGTATCGAACAGGTCTGCGCTATCTTACTCCACGAACACCAGAAAAACGCCTGATTCAGACATGCATGTTAATGAGGCCTATTGCTTCAGCATACCAAGACATTTTGGAATACGCCATGCTTTGGATTTTGTGCAGAGTTTGGTGAACGCCCTTTTCTATTTCAGCATGGCTCTGCACCAGTGCAAAGTCAATAAATGTCATTAAATCTGCATCTGGTGGCCTAGCGGTTAGGGAGTTGGCCCTGTGACCAGAAGGTTGTGGGTTTGAATCCCAAGACTGCTAGTGGCACATTGTAATTGCTTTGGCATCAACAACTCGCTCAACTGTTTTCTTTTCTTTTCAGCTGCTGCTCTTTCTAAAGGGATTCACGGAGTCTGAGCGCAACAAGCTTGCCATGTTGACTGGCATCCTCTTGGCTAATGGGAACATATCAGCCTCAATCCTCAGCAGCCTCTTCAATGAGAACCTTGTTAAAGAAGGTAAACTAATTATTTCTAATACTGTTGTGCGTTTATTCTGAATTGAGTTTTGTTGAGAAGCATTGTGTAATTGATGTGCATCCACAGCTGGTATGAGTGCCAGTTTGTGTTTAAGATGAACTAAAGACAAAATGCTTTCAGACTTGATGCCTGCAAGGAAAAAAGGAAGAATTCTTAAATCCACAATAAAATCTGATATGCCAAACTGTGGTCTGCTTCGTATGATCATATATCCATGTTTTAGGTGTTTCTGCTGCCTTTGCTGTGAAACTGTTTAAGTCCTGGATTAATGAGAAGGACATCAACTCGGTTGCTGCCAGCCTTCGCAAGGTTGGAATGGATAACAGACTGATGGTGAGTTCGGTAGAATTTTGGTAATTTCTGTTCAGTGTGTTTTTGTTGACTCAGGACACTCTAGCTCATGTTCTATAAATGCCAACAGCAACTTCTTAAGCCAGTTCCTTTTTTTTTTTTTTTTTTTTTTTCCCTCCCCCCTCATTTCCGTCTCTTCCTGCCCTCCCCAGGAACTGTTTCCAGCCAACAAGCGAAGTTGTGATCACTTCTCAAAATACTTCACTGATGCAGGACTTAAGGAACTCTCAGATTTTGCACGTAATCAGCAGTCTATTGGTGCTCGCAAGGAGCTTCAAAAAGAACTCCAAGAGCAGATGTCTCGTGGGGATTCCTTTAAGGAGGTAAATGAAGGTCCATTAGCCTTTGAAATTATTTCCCCACCACTACATCCTGTATATGTGCATATCATCTTCCTTACAATCGTGTTTTACATCTAAGAATATGACGTTCTTTTGAATTACATATAAAGTACATGCAATATTTAGGTTGTATGTGTGTATAAAATGCTCTGTTGTGATTATCATTTAAGATCATTGCCTATGTCAGGGAAGAGATGAAGAAATCTGACATCTCTGAGCCAACAATGGTTGGAATTGTCTGGACGAGTGTCATGAGCTCAGTGGAATGGAACAAGAAGGAGGAGCTAGTTACTGAACAAGCCATTAAACACTTGAAGGTAAGAGTGTCCGTCCTAGATGGTTCTTGATTGTAACAAACCAACACGCGGACGCTTTTACCTCGGAACGGGTATTTTAAGGTTGTCTCATTGATCGGAAGATGGATAGAACAATGTGACGAGCAACTTGGGATTGATTTTCCCCACTCCTGGCAGGGATGCCACCACTACACGTATAAGGACTCGTAATGTTATAGTCCAAACATTACAAAAGACCAGCTTGTGATTAAAACCATACTATTTCATGTCAAATACAGTTATGACTGACATTGTTTTCTGCACTGATGGTGTCGCATGAACATCAAGTTCTGAAGTCTACTGAAAACTCTTGGCCTTAAATATACTTAAATTTCTCCCCAAACCCATATTGTGCAGACAGTGATGGTTGTCAAATGAGAGAAGCCCCAAGCAGTCACCATCAGGGAATGAATGATGTGTTTCATCAAATTGGTTCTGTAGTGAATTTCGCTGAGAACATGATGCCAATATTAAGAAGTTGTGTTAACAGTGCTTCAAATGCTTGTTTCATTTGGAACTTTTTAGGTTTGTACCATGTTGTGATTTTTTTTATTTATTTATTTTTTGCTTTTGTTAGCAATACAGCCCTCTCCTGAAGGCTTTCACCTCCCAAGGCGTATCAGAACTCACACTACTGCTAAAGATTCAGGAGTACTGCTATGATAACATCCACTTCATGAAGGCCTTCCAAAAGATTGTGGTGCTACTGTATAAAGGTAAGTGTGCTCTGTGCCCCCAGAACCCTGAAGGTGTTTTCTGTGTTAAAATTAAACATTCTCTGATCTTATTCTCCTAATGTTGAACAGCGGATGTTTTGAGTGAAGAGGCTGTTCTGAAGTGGTACAGTGAAGCTCACCTTGCCAAAGGAAAGAGTGTTTTCCTAGAGCAGATGAAGAAATTTGTGGAGTGGCTCAAAAATGCAGAGGAGGGTGAGTACAGATCTCTGTTGGTGTTTTCCCTGCTACAAACACACATGGGGACACAAAATAAACTAATTTGACTTGTGGTAAATGTGTTTCTCAACTTTAGTAGATTTTTCACTTGGCAGTTTTACTTTGGCCATGTGTTAAGTTTTGAGTGCATTGCATTATGGGTGTTGTAGTGACTGTTAATGTCCTGGCAAATGTAGTCACTACTGTTATCCAAAATGCTTTTTGTCTTCTCACTGGCACTGTTTTCTTAAGTGATAAATCTACAATAAATGTCAAGTATAATCATTTTCATTTTCTTTTTTTCTTTTTTTTTTTATTACCAACATTGCAATCCAGTTTATCCTTTTGGAAGGGAAAGTGCCAGAATTGTTGGTAAACCTCCAGAACAGGAAAGGCTAATCTAAGGAATGAATTGTGAAATAATCTGGGAATTTTCATCTCTTCTAGAATCTGAGTCTGAGGAAGAAGAAGCTGACTGAGCCCCTTAAGTCTGAACCTGCCATTTTGAAATAAAGGTAGCAGCTAAAGCTGCAGAATGTTTTACTACAAATGTTGTCTGTAGTGATGCCCCTATTTTTTTATTTTATTTTTTTTAATAAATCGAAATCTTCTGTATTCTGAAACCATGTGACCTAGGTATAAATTAAGGGCTTTAGCATATGTTTTAACCCATTTTAATGTCATTTAACCTGGGTAAAATCATAGTCATATCCTTTACTGCAAAAGTCTCTGTTGGACCAGGCTTCATTTGTAACAATGAGCCGTAAGAGTGAATCCTGAATTTTACATGTCCTCACCTTAATTTTGATGAGTAAATTTCTTTGAATTTCATGAGTTTAAGGATCCTGGAATTATTAAAAAAAAAAAAAACATTTTTGAAACGGGAACAAATGTAACAACCTTTTTTTTTTTTTTCTCCTCTCTTCTCTAACATTTTTTGGTTGGAAGTGAAAATGCCCTGAAATTGTAATATCACAGCCAAATCTTTTTTTTTTTTTTTTTTTTAATAAAGTTGTACAAGTATACTGTCTGCTTTTTTTCTGGAATGTGTTTAGTAATGCTGAGCAAAAAGAACAAGCTTGTCCTTTTTGATACGTTTCATTAGTACAGTCACAGCCACGTCCATTTTTAAGTGTAGAGGAAGAAGGTCCAAAACTGCATAGGTGCTCCCAAAATCAGTTTATTCTCAGTGTCCTACAACAGCAAAGGAATTTGACAACTTAACATTTGACAAGTTGCATCAGAAATTTCAACATACAGAGGCACCTGATGACCTTTTATTGATGTGACCTTTAAAAGCCTCTTTTGGAAACTTAAGTTACATGATTTAACTGCTTTCCAAACTGCATGTTACACTACTTACTACACTAGGGTCAAGATGCCATGATATCAGAATTTTAAAATGATATTTAATACTAACAATGTTTAGATGATGCTAGACTGTGTAAAACATGATTGTACGGTCTGCAAATCCAGGCAAATTTATTTAGTGAATATCCCTGCATTTGTATATTTGGAAGTTGAAAGAACTTTGGAAGTTACTCCACCACCAACAAACATGACTATATGATCAGGGCTAGACTGGGGTAAAATATTTGCCCTGGCATTCTTGGCTCTAATGGCCCACCATGACCGGTCAGACACCACCCATCAGTACACCATCCATGTGGTCCACTTATATATGCATATCTACTGTACTATTCTCACAAACTACTGCATAAAACAAGGACTTAACTGATGCATGAAGCTGTTTTTTCACACTAACTACTCAGTTCATACGGATCAGTTCATAATTGTCTAAATATTGATGCTGAATATTGCATAAGGTTTACCCAGTCAATAGACCACCTCGTTGTTTTAAAATATTCTTAGCCAAAAATGAATGCAGTCTTGAATGGAAATGTGTGTTGTGACGATGCCTAAGGTTAGCAATACACCGTGAATGCATGCTCAAATCAAAGCTGGTGGTTCAAAGAAATAATGGAGCTGCAGTTTTTAAACTTTTTGGGTGCCTCCAACATCCTGACCCTCACCACACCCTGCAAATAAAACGCCTGACAGCACTGTTTAATGTTTAATTGTATGCAGAAGAATGGATAATAATTGGAACAGCTGTCAGAGAATTGAGATAAATGACATAGAACAGATCAGCACTGAAAAGTTCAGCAGCAGCTGGGGCATTTAAAAAGAGAAGAACACTCAGGTTCTGAGATATATTAAAAGAAACGTCAATATTTGGAGATACATTAAAATGTAACACAAATCATATAATACATAAAATATGAATCATACATTTTAAAACAAAAATAGTATCAGTAAAAATAATTATTGGAACATTCACAGGCTAAAGGTTTGACTGAGATCAAAATAAAACAATGTTTTCATATGCAACCAATTATCATTTTCAAAAGTAGCACAAATAGTAATAAAAAAAAAATGTTCTTGCCCTATGTATTATTATTACTGCTGTATTATTTTTGAGGGCAAGGAGAATATTCTACACACAGATTTACAGTGAATTACATAATACCTCAAAATAATTTAGTGCTATTTGTTATCAGTAGAACACTCAAAGACGAACATATGATTGAAGGAACGCAAACAACTGCGATTTACATTCAGCACTGCGGCAACGTTTCAATAAAGTCGTGCAAGGCCTGAGATGTGGAACAAAGAGAATGTAGGAGGTCGGCGAGGAAACAGGCTTTACAGACATGAAGTGTAAAAATTGTCACGGCAGCTTTTTTGTTTTATGTTTTTGTTTTTGAGCTATAGTAAAAATATATTTAAAAACTGATAAAATGGGCCTGCATCAATAGGACACGCAATGTATTTTAAATATTATTTACAGAATGATGTCGTGTTTTCTCTTATCTATATCTTCTTCATATATTCACTTTGATAAAGCACCTTGGCTTGTAGATCTTTATCATGCTTGCCCATGTTCGCCACCAGGGATCCTGGGCTGGCCAAGCCTAACCAAGTGTAATCTTATTATACGCACATCAGATAACTCATAAACAGAGCATTACAAAAGTAGGACACACAGCAAGTCTGAAGTAAACTTGAAATTAACAAATGGGTCAAGAGACTGTATTTCCCTCCACCAAAAATTCTGTAGTGGCACCTACCCTACTGGCCTATAGGCGGATGGTGTTCAGACGGGCTGTCGCTGGCCACACTTCAAGTTCAAGTTCAGTAGCATGTAACTTGTGCACAGTGTATGTTTGCCCTGGGACAAAGGGTTGGGTACCCCTGCATTGGAATTTCAGAAGTCTTAAGATATTTGGTCTACTTTTGACAGCGCTGATCCTCCCGTGACGTTATCAGTTTAACTCTATGCTTTATCTGCCACTGTGTGCTTGCATGCTGGTCCTCCAAACTGCTATTTTATCAAGTGTTTAACTGGTGTCACGTTTTCCTGGACAGCATCCCTTGCTGAAAATAAAAGAAATTTAAAAAAGGAAAAAAGATCAAAACCCTCTGCTTTTTCTATTGAAAGTATTCAGAACATTTTCAAGTAAAAAGGTACTCCAACTGCTACTCACAAGACAATATTTTTGGCTTCGGTGCATTATTTTCATACCCCTTTATTATCTTCTCAACTGTTCCTGGAGCTACAAAAGAATGACATGATAAATCTACCGTCTCAATTTACTAGCGCTAGCAAAGTGCCTTTTTTAATGTTATAAAATCACATGTATGGCTTAAAGAAAGACTTTGGTGGAGATAATATAAATGTCTGAAAACATTGTATCATAGTACTTAACCAACATTTTTTGGCATAGCTCCTGGAACATCTAAAGCAGATTTCCAGACTCCCAAAAATTCCCAGCCCATGTCCCATGTCAAAGTTATCAGCAGTTAAGAATGAGTCATCATGACTTGTTTTGTGAGTAAGAGAGATGACCTGTATAAACTACTACACAGTTTTGAGATGAAAGCCTGCATAATCATAGTGTCCTAGTCCGCCACTGTGTTTGTGGCGTTTGATACCCAAACAAAAACACGTAAGGCTTTGGTTTCCAGAGAAGCCACTGTTGAAAAAAAAAGTTGGGGCTACAGTGACATTGCTGCTTCTTTAGTTAAGCTGACTTGTTTCTTCTGTGTCTTCTATGTTTGTATAACGGTCAGCTGACCCAAAACATAAACACATTTCTTACTAACCCCATGAATTATTGCATTTTCACATTTTCTCAATTTCTTCTTATTGTTCTTCTTAGTGACTTTGGCAGGCCTATTTCTAGTTTACACTTTTTATTTATTGACTTTAGTAACAAGACTTATGCTAATTAGAAAATTAGTGCAAAAACAGTTAAAATTTTAGTATGGTTACAACAAGATTATGTAAAATGTAACAGTGAAATTCAAGTTCATAAATGAGATTAAGCAGTAGATCACCAAAAGGACAAAAGTAAGTTCCATAATAGTGCTAAATATTAGGCAAATAAAAAATATTAGGCAAATTAAAAAAAAGTTGAAATTAGCTAGACATCCTTACTGTTACCTGGACTAATTTCATAAGGATGATTACTTCCAGTTCGTGGATGTTTAAAAGGTGTTATTGTCACAGTTTGGCCGTCACCTAAACACAAAAAAACAGAAAAAGGATTGGTACTTCAAATAATTTGTTCAATATCAGTTGAAGATTTTTCTTCCTGACAGTGCTTTTTCTGATTCAGAGTGTTACTGAGTACCCTGTTTTTCTGTTTTCTATAAACTCTTGTTACTCCGTATTCTCCAGGGCTATATCATTGCAGAATAGTTTTCATTTCAACAAAGCAGAAGCACACATTATCAGCTGTTTAAAGACTGGGACTAACTGATAAAACATCAAGTGTGCCCCACATTATTTAGTCACTATGGCCCTTGGTGAAGTAGAATTGGACACTTCTGTGCTTCCAGGACATCATAACTAGCACAGAAGAGCTAGCACACCGTGTACTGAGCAACAGAATTCTGACTCATTAAACACACCTGAATCAACATATCGGCTAATTAATCAAGGTTTACCTGAACTGATATCAGAGTATAAGGAAATGAGATCAAGTCCAGTAGGTTTTTTGTCATTCCAACCAGTGAAACAACATGCCTCCAGGTCCATAGTGCAACACAAGAACAGAAACACAACACCGCAAGTGCAGGATGGAAGCGGGTGCAAGAAAAAAAAACACAAGGGCAGCAAAATAACAGGAAAAGACAACATTTAGTGCAGTCAGCTGCTACAGTGCTGGTTTAAATGAATACAGTATTATGACAGACACTGGGTTATAGCAGCAGAGAGTTGGCAATTGGAGTGTGAGTTGTTTGTCCCTACACACACAATGCATTTACACTGGTCTTTTCTACCGTGAACACAGTTTATGTTTCAGTTCTGATTTAGGAACTTGATGGCTTGAGGGAAGAAATTGTTTCCCCTTCTGGCAGTGGAGGCCTGTATGCTACGAAACCCTTTGTGTGGTCATCCACAATGCTGGTGGCTTTGCAGATGTAGCACGTTGAATACATATATGTGACAGAGGGTAGAGAGACTCCGATGATCTTCTCAGCTGTCCTCACTATCCTCTGTAGGGTCTAGCAATCCAAAATGTAACAATTCCCCTACCAGGCTGTGATGCTGCTACAGAGTATACTCTCTGTTGTCCCTCTGTAGAATATGGTGAGGATTGGGGGGGTTGCACTTTCCTCAGTCTCCAAGAAGGCCCAGAGATGCTACTGGGCCTTCTTGGCAATGGAGCTGGTGTTGAGGGTCCATGTGAGGATCTCTGTGATGTGAACACCAAGGAACTCTGTGTTCTTGACAACCTCCACTGAGGAGATTCAGTGGACAGTGATCATGACAGGCCCTCCTGAAGTCAACAGCCATCTCTTTTGTTTTATCCACACTCAGGGAGAGGTTGCTGGCTCTGCACCAGTCCATTAGCCGTGCACTTCCTTCTGTATGACCTCCAGTCATGGATCTGC
>JBBPCX010000002.1:13500637-13522286 GCA_037974365.1 Hydrocynus forskahlii | reverse complement strand
TCTTCTCTTCTCTTCTCTTCTCTTCTCTTCTCTTCTCTTCTCTTCTCTTCTCTTCTCTTCTCTTCTCTTCTCTTCTCAAATCATCATCATCATCATCATCTTTTCCTGCGTCTTGGAGAGAAAGCAACACTTTCTAAGGGGGGTTACCAAAGAGCTGTGTGCCAAGTGTTTAAGGAGTCTAGTATTATAATCCTTTCTCACCCTAAGAGGGTAACAGTTAAAGGGGAAATAACAGGGGACATAATCTCCTATGTTAATGCATATTCGTAAAGGAATAATCTGTGCTCTGCTTTGTCAAAAAAAAAGAAAGAAAAAACACCTACTCATTTTCAGCATACTCGCACTTTCATCACGTACTGCACAACCGCCATCCACATTCAAGAGGGGCCCACCCACACATGCGATGAAAAACTGGTCACGTTGATAGAAGGCAGGGAACAAGTGGGAGAAGAAAAGGCAGCTTACCTCTGTGTTCACACTTTATGGTAAATGAAAGAAAATTAAAATTCACATTTGCTAAGGCCCTGGCAGAGTGTGGGGAGAATGCATGTGGGCCTGTGGCAATCAGCACCCCTTAAAGCCCACACTCTGCTTCAATCAGCAGCCTACCTGAAAGCAACCCTGTTTATACTTCTAAAAGCAGCACCACATTAAGCCTTACGACGTTTCCTGTTTGATCCTCGGCCTGCTGTTTGCTGTTTCCGAATATCATTGCGTATCATAGAAATATCCTTCTGTCAGGGATGTTCTGCCCAAGCTCTTTTGCTGCCTTCTCCATCACCAGCAGCTTTACCTGCGCCTTCGCTTTATCTATTATTAATCGCCTTTTTCACAGCTAATCACCAGCTGGAGTGCTTATAGATCCAGATTGAAACTCTCTCTTTCTCTTTATCTCTCTCTGTTTCAGTGAAATTACCCGCCATTCTGCTCTGCATCAGGAGCTTTACCTTTGGTTATAAGTTGATGAGATGAAAGCTATCTATCTATCTATCTATCTATCTATCTATCTATCTATCTATCAGTCTATGTCTGTCTATCTATCTATCTATCTATCTGTCTATCTGTCTGTCTGTCTGTCTACTTCTCTCGCTCTTTCCTCCCCTCTGTATGTGTGAGTGAGAGAGAGAGAGAAAAGAGAGAGAGCGGGAAAGAGAGAGAAAGAGAGAGGGGGAGCATTCCAAGTCTTGTCTGAAGACATTAAGTTGAGCGGTGGTTTAGTGGTTTAATAGCCAACCCTGTGGATGGAATGAAAGCCTCAGTTGCATCTTCACACTTCTAATGCTTTGATCTTCTTAATGGTCTACTGATAGCCCCCACACTCTGGGTTTTATGTGTGTGCATCAGCATGTATGAATGTAACTCTGCCTTTGGCTTAATTGGCTTAAATCTAGATACAGTCAGTTGTAGATTTGCACATTACTGTGACTGTACCACATAAACAAAGGTAACACAAAAGCAAGGGTCATCGGTTCTATTACTGGGCGGCCAGAGTCCAGCACAGTTTGTTAGTTTCGCTGCTCAGACACACCTGATTCAACTCGTTCGTTCATTACTAGGTCTGACTGGTGTGTCACAGCAGAGAAATCATCACGTGTGGGACTCACTAGGAGTAAAACTGATAACTATAGCAATAACCTGCCCCCCTGGTCATTGTGCCTCATTAGTAAGTTCTTCAGCTAGAGGAAAAGGGAGCTTTGTAGGTCAGAGTTGCTATTTCCACATTGCGGTGTACATCATTTGTGTGTCACACTCCTGTGTGTTTGGCTGGTTCTGTAAGAATGAACAGCCCGTGTTCCCTTTAAGCGAGATATTTGGATTTCAAAGGTTTCCTTTATGTTGAACTTGTACAGCGACTGCGTTTTTTTCTTGGCACGCTGGAGAGGAGAATAAAATGAATGTGCTGCAAGAGAAAAGCTCTTTTAGATTGTCATTTACTACAGGGAACGCCACCTTTTGTTCCACCAGTGTCTTAGCCAGAGAGAGTGTGATGAATGAAATTGAACTTGACTCTGGCATAAATAAATGAAGCTTTGTATGGGCCTCAAAGTAAGACACACTGTACACATAGTGAGGGGAGATGGACAGCATGGTGATATATATACATACATAACAAGAGATTATAAAGGTCAGGTTTTATTGATGAGGCTTGTTCTCTCATCAAAGTTGGAGTGGACTTTCATCCACAGTTTCCCTTTTGTACTAAGAGAATAACGCATCAGGCAGCTTTCACACAATGTTATACTTAGCACTCTACAAACACATGAACTCCATCTTGGCTCATTTTAATGATCAGACACACAAGAACTATGGACTCTAGTTAAATGCAAAGAGGATTTCTTCATATCAACACTTGCCAAAAATATAATGTTGTATTGCCAGTTGTACTGTCATATGCAGCTGTGTTTAATGCTAGAAGAAAAACACAAAGAAGGTGGAGTTATGCTTGTCAGTGCAGATTGTTTTGTAACTCTGAACTGAATCCAGAGTTATCATTGCTACTGAATTCCATCTGTGACATAAACTACATCTCATAAGTGAAGTACTAGCGATGGGGTGGCTTATTGCTCTTTAAAAGTGTAAAATCAAATATTACATCAATCACTTGTAAATCGAGCTGTATTTTTGTTTAAAAAGAGAATATTTATATATACGCCAGAGCTAAAATGCTTATGTCTGACTGACGGATCTCAGTATAGATGGTGAGACCCTTTTCAGAATTAGTCTCAGCATATTTGCCATGGAAACAGAGACAGTGAGTTACCAAGGTGATGGAAGACAATGACTCTCTATTCCAACTGTGATGTTTGGTTAACTACTGTGTTCGCTATAGAGCTGTCTGGGTTAGTTAAGCCGTCTTCTCCCTTAAGCTGTCACGCCCTGGCAACTGGCTAGCAGCCTGCTGTCAGCCAGCTTTATGGAGTTCTAGCTGGCAGTTTGGAAATATCTGTCAGAATCACGCCATCCATCACGTTTAGTGTGACCCACAGAACAAAGGCAAAGCCACTTACAAGTTTATGAAATCACAACAAAGAACAAAGTGTAGCACTTTGCTCTCAGTTCCCAGTCCATATTTGTTTTGTTTTCTTCAGTTTTATTTTTTCTTGAAGTTCAGTTGCACTGACGAGAGGGGTCTTGTTCTGGATCTATCTCTTCCAGGCAGAGTTGGAAAACTATGAGTCTGCTTGTTGGCAAGTAGAAGCATTTTCATCATCTTATTACCTTCAAACTTCAGGACTGTGTCACAACTCCAACCCTCATACTTAATTGTCTGTCCTAACAAGAAAGTGCCGATTCTGTATACCATCACCTTGTCATGCTATAAGCTCACATTTACATATATTTCTTGGAACTGTTGCAAAAGATTGCATAGCCTGAGTTCAGGACAGGGCGACATTGGCAAATCCATTTCCAGAAGGTCAACATTGGGGAATTACTGATAGCATCTTTTTTCTGGGCGAATGATTAACCACATGCTTCTTTGTGGTCTTTGAATAAAAGAAAACGTCCTCATGAATAATTTGTGTGGAAATAGGCTTTGGCTCCTGTTAGAGATTACCACTGGGGATGACAGAGGAACAGAGTGGTGTAAACAGAAAGGAAGGATTCGCAGCTCTGCGTTTTTGTGGCATGATGAAGGGGGAAATGGTAGTGGACTCCCCACTTCAGTTCATTAGTGCTGCTGAGAGGCCTGCGGGCCACGGAAGCCCAGAGAGCGCAGATGGAGTAAGAATCGACGCTACACGGTAATTTACAGAAGCTGCACAAACGGCGCACTGACAGCCATTGATTATTTTCTTCAAATTGGCTGAGCAGAGGTAATGGGACCTGTAGCTATGAGGCGAATATCCGAAATGTGACCACGCGTTGTAACTATGAATCCACTTGAGAAAAAGTACAGTGTCTTTCCACTTGTCAGACACAGTAATTATATCCATCTGAGCTTTATTAGGTTCCTCTGAGCTGTGCTCTGATCTTGCGCACACGCTGAGCTGAGCCTCAGACAACTGAGTTAATGTGACAAAGTGAACAGAGCAGAAAGCTCCACGCCAGAGGGGTCAGGGGCTGCGGGTCAGCATTATGACTACAATAACTTGTTGCCAGATTGAGCAGAAAGTGGAAGCGTGTCTTGACTTGAAAAGCAGTAGACCTATTTTCTCTCAGCATATACACCAGAACGTTCCTGCAGAAGGGCAGAGAGGTCAAAACTCAATATCTTCCAGCTCCCAATATTACCTCTGACAAAGAAAATCGCTGTGAGCCGAATAAATGTTTGGACACCCACAGAAAGAGGAAGCTGAAAAAGCCTTGTGAAAAGAGAGGGCTTAGAGGACCTGAAGTATGAAGCTCAGCCAATATTAGCCTCCATTTCTTTCTCATGTGCAGAGGTAAAACCAGTCATGTTACACTACCAAAGGAGAAGCAGGCTTTACACAGTGAAACTTTCATGCAACTTTAGTTGCTTGAAATCTACATGAAACTAAAGCATACTTACATAATTGAAATCATTCTGCAATTCAGCCGCAACAGTTGCCAATATTTCCACATTGTTGAACAAGTTTCATGAAACTGCCAGTTGTCAGATCCTGTCAGAACATTAAACGCAGACTCCCTCTTCCCCACAACAGCCCATAATGCCTAATTCTAATCACATTACTCTAATCAATGGACATAAAAATACCTCAGATTTTCGCATTCAGATTTGCGATAGTTTATCGTGGACAGTCCTGCATGCCCAGCTGTTTTTGTCTTATTTGATTCAACTAGTTCAAATTACCCTGCCTGTTTGCTTGTCGGACTGAACTTTGTATTTGGAACTCTGTCGGTGTCTGTTTTTTGTGTTCTGCTGATCTATTGAATAAATATTGCTGCCTGTTTTACTCCACCTCAGTTTATCTTGGTCAGAACCTGACACCAGTGAAAACACCAGTAAAATACCATGCAATCATATGAAAAAACAATGTTGAATGACCCTACCAGAAAGGGTGGTTGGAGGGTGGCTGAAAAGAATATTCTGAAAACTGACTTCATGCAATGTTGGTAGTTTTTCATTTTCTCAGTTAAGTCATGACAACAAATGTGTTTCCCAAAGTTAACATTTCTGTAAACTGATGGTTAAAATAGCCCCTAATTTTACACAGAGCAAATTCCTTTGGGATCCAAAAGATGACAGTTATTAAAAGACGGGATGCACTCCTTAATGAATCTTAACACTTGTAGAGCGGGTTGTGCAAGGCATTAAGGTAGGCCTTCATGTAAGATCTGACCAGGCAAGGTTTTAGTTGCGGTTTGGAGTTTACTAGAAAAGTTTCATACAATCAGTCCACAGTCAGCATTAGGGAAACAGGTAAAACAGCGGTAATTCAAAACCACAATCCAGTGATCAGGCAGGGCTAGAGAGGGACAAACATCAGCATGCAGTCAAAAACAGGGCAAAAGTCAAAAAATGTAATTAGGACTGCCAGAAGCAAGGCTGGAGGCATGAGGAAAGGTCAAATAACAAAATGCAAGATTAATTGCAAGAATCCTTCAGTACACTAAGAATTCAGCAATGCCTCCCAAAGTTATAGCACAACAACTAGCCCTGATATAGTGCTCTACACAGGAAATACTCAATTAACCTAACATGATGATCTACAGCTCCCCTAGTGGATCCATACATTACACTTCACAATAATGACTACTTAAAACATGCATATACAGATGCTGAATATACACAGAACAAAATAATAATATGTTTCCCTTTGATTTTCAGCTGATATTAGTGCTAATGTATTCACTACTAAGACAGGTCAGTGCTTGGGCCTAAACAAACTCTAGACAGTGTTCAGATGCTGTTCCAGTCTGATTTTCTAAAAGCTCACATGTGGAGAATTTCAACTTATGACTGACATTCTGCATTTCAGACTATTCACTTCTCAGGCTGTGTGATCAAACAGAAGCTTGTAATACGGCCCAAACTAATACCCATCACGCCACTGGGAAGACTTCTAATGAGTGTGCTCAGAGAGGAAGTGTTTCCTGGGGCTGGGCACTGGGCAGGATTTCTCATCCTTTACTCACCCCAAAGAGCTGCAGTCACACGCATCAGTCATGCTATCTGCTGGGGCTATTACCATGCTTTTCATCTAAACGTTGCGCAAAAGACGGCCCGGCTTGTTTATTATGTGCGCTGCGCGCTTGAGCAGATTAAAATCCTTGCCTTTCCGTGTGAAGGCTGCCATAGTGAGCGTTTGACTTAAGGCTCGGTGTTATTTTTCGCCTCTCAACGGGGGTCTGTGTGATTTTTTGACTGGGCTTAAGAAAATTTCGCTTCTATGTGCTTCGAGTGGGAGTGATTGAAGCCAAAGTAGATTGAGATCATGCTTTGTAGATTTTCACTATATTTAGTGGTTTGATGTGTGCTGTGTTTCTTAGCTTTGATGGTATTTGAGGGGGTTATAGTAACCTCTTCTTTTTAGGCTTTAATGCTGTGGTTAGACAGTGACTTTATTTTAAATCTGACTCACTACAGCTCTCGTGTTTGGGGAGAATATGACATCATATCCAGTCATGGGTAAAGTGGCCTAAATCTGTATTCAAGCAAAAGTAAAATAATGACTTAAGTAAAAGTACAGGTACTTTTCCAAAAATGGACTTGGGTAGAAGTGGCATGTCAAAACTGCTTAAATATAAAGTGACTTTCCACAGAATGTCATCTATCAGTAAGAGCCCTGCTCACTCTTGGTATTAATATCCATCATGAGTGTTTTGATGAAAAAAGTTTTTCTGGCATATCCTTGTGCCTCAAATGCGTCTTCAGTAACCCCATGTGATCCACTTTTAGTTTCTGTGTTACGCTCTTGCTACAGAGAAAAACATTTTTAAATGTTCAATTTAGTTAATGTACATGTACGAACTGTTACAAATGTTTAGATCATATGAGAATTATTGCTTTCGGTGCCACATCAAGGCACTCTAGTGTCCACACTGCAAATGTTATGTCATCATATACATCCCTGACTACCTCTGAAGTCACATTGAGTGACTGGATCTCAATGTGTTTCCAAGACACGTTGGACCCTATTCATTTATTTGTACGTAACACTAAAAGTGCCAGGGTGTCTTTAAGTGAGTAAATGGGCTGCCTGTAAATTTGAAATGAACTGAACTTCTAACAGTATTTTAATAGAACAAGAATATACGTGCTAGATTCAAACAAAAATGCCCTGTTACTCAAATTATTAGATGAAAACAGCAGCACTTTTATAGGACAAGGACTGGAGTTATTAGCTATTCTTCTCTTTTTGAGGTTTTGGTGTAAAATTGAATAATAAACATCATAAATCAGTTTGACCAAGGTACAGGTGCAGTCATATATTGAGGCTGTGTGCAGCATACATTGTATGAAAATTGGATTTCATTTAACTGCATGAAAAGCCAGGTGTAAACACACCCAGGACACATTTTGATTGGACTACAACCCAAAAACCACATGCAACAGGAGCATAAATTAAATGCATATCTGTAATTATGAATACAATCTGGTGAGGGCTGACTAGCAGGTGAGAAAATGTATAATGGAACCATTTTGTGCAATTTTGTGTGCTTTTAGAATGCAGAATTTTTTTTTATTATCTGGCCATCCTGGTAAACCATTTCAGTGAAAGATATAAATGGAGTCTGGCCATAGAAGATGCAGGCATGAATCACATGTTTATGCTTGGTGTAAACAACCTTGTAGATTCCTTTCCTCACAAACAAAATCACAAAAATGTGAGTACATTTTAATGCACTAGAATGGAAGAAGCCACAACACAAGCTAATAGGCTTAGATTATTTCCATGTGATTTAGTTACTTTGTGACTGTACAACCCGGCTGTGGTAACTTAGCCAACAACAATGAGGTTAAAGCTAGAAAAGCAAATAAAAACTTATGAAGTAAAGTAGCATCCCTTACAGAAGACTGATTAATGCCAACAGAAGGTTTTCAGTTTTATAGTTTAGAGCAATGACTAATTCTGATATCCTTCATCTCATCAAGTTACAACCAAGACCTGATGCAGAGCAGAATGGCAGGTAATTTCATTGAAAGACAGAGAGAGAGAGAGAGAGAGAGAGAGAGAGAGATTGATTTGTGTAGACAGAGCTCAGGGAGAAGCCCCTCTCTGAAGGTGCTCCCCTGGCACTGTGCTCGCTCAGTTTCTATCTCCAAAGAGACAGCACGCTCCTAGCACCATGAAATCAAAGCTCCCTTTCTCTTTCTTTTCTCAGGGCCCTGATCCCTCAGCTATTCAGTTTTTCCCTCACACACTGCCTTGCTTTCTTGTTTTCTGTGCCCTTTCTCTCTCTCTGTTATTCAGTTTCTCCTTCACACTCTCCCTGACTCCCGTCTTTCAGCCCAGTCTTCTGCCCTTGCTGTCGCACAGACAATTAAAGAGGTGCTGTATATCATCCCATTAATTGCTGTGGTATATTTCTAGAGCCGTCGTTTACATTTTCTGGCACTTAACACATTTCAGATATATTCACACCCGTATATTCACACCTGTATGTTCACAACGATAACTCTAGTCATTATCACTTCTCTCTCTCTCATTCTCTCTTTCCCTCTCACGCACTCTGTCTCTCTCTCATTTACGCTTCTTCCACATTTAGTTTTTTTACACATTCACACATTTTATTTTTTCTCTCATTGTTTTTTTTCAATACTTTGTCTCCCATTTTTCATTATTTCAGCTGTTCTATACACATACACATACACACATAGCACACATACATACATACATACATGTAAGAAGGGAGAAGAGTCATCTCAAAGAAGACAGACCACCATCCCCTGAGACACAGCACACTAATGAAGTGAAAAACACAAAAAACACAAACAAGCAAACAAAATCTCTAAATGGTGCAAGATGAAGAAATAGTATCCTTTCATTATGGAGGAACCAGTAGAGGTTCAGTAAAGGACACATACTCAGCAAAGGACACATATTATATTAGCATGCCTCTGCCTCCCAAACTCCAAAATGAGATTTAAATAGGCTGTAATGAATAAAGAATCAGAGTCTCTGTATGTATTTGCTTATATTTGCATTTTATTTGAATACTTATGACTAGATTCCTGGTCGTTTATTTAGGTAAGGTGACCATCTCAAAAATGTGGCCATCTGGGTCCTTAGGAAAGGTTGGCAAATGCTGCATATGTGAACAACTACGCAAAAAAAGGAATGAAAAATGTGCCCTACTTTCAAAAGAATCCAACACCACCCAAACTGTGATCACAGCATCACATACAATATGTCCAAATGTTCATAACACTCTGTAATTGTTAATAACACTGGATTAAACTGGATCAGACTCTGTGCATATGCACATGCAGTATTTTCATACACACCCTCCCCACACCTTACTAAGTTGTGGTTGTAACTTAATCATCTCATACCCGCATGTTCCTAAGTCATGACCACAACTTAATCATCTCATTCCAGCACCTCACTAAATTGTTGCCACTTAATAATCAAAATGTGAACTTAATGGTCACATTCCCACACCTTCCAAAGTCTAGTCCCCAAAGAAATGATCTAATTCCCAGACGTTATTAATTCATAACCCCAATGTAGATATCTCATTCCCACACTTTACTGAGTAGTGGGTGTGAGGTGAGTGGGGGGGCTTTCTCACAGGCCCGCAGGACTGAGCACGGGGCTCTTCCCTTTACGAGAGCCAGGTGTGCTGAGTTAAGGGAGGAGCCAGGACTCTATAAAAACAGGATCTCTGACAGAGTAGAAACTAGAGGAGAGCCAGAGGAAGGAGAAAGACTGGAGAGAGTGCTCCAGAACAGAAGCGAGCGAGCGACAGACAGACAGACAGACAGAGAGAGAAGATTAAGATTTCAGTTGATTAACTGATAGTGCCTTTGTTTAATAAAGTCTCCACTGTGCACTTGCTCCGGTGTCTCTGTGTGCATTTCTGGGTGTACGTTTAGGCCTCCCAGCCTGTGGGTGGCAGCCGTTCCACGGGCCGCACGCCACTGTGGTCACAAATGAATGATCTCACTGTCACACCTTACTGTGTTGTGGCAACATCTATTTCTGAATGGGCCTCTGTAGTATTATGTATATATCTCACATATGTAGTTTACATTCTGTATCAAGTAAATATTTGCATTATCTCTTGTTGTGACAGCACTCATTTATATTATTAATTTAATATTTGTATTCTGAATGCACCAATCCTCCAAGACAAACTTCCTGTACAAGCAATTGTAATTTACCAGTAACATGATTCTGATTCTGCTTCCTCCTGTAAGCAGACACTCACACATGCAGTCGCGCGCACACACAGCCGTTAGATGGCCAACAAGCTATTGGGGTGGCATTTGCTATGTATTGCAATAGGATTGCTTCACCTTATCACCTTATATACATTTAAACCATCTCACTAGAGCATCTCTTGTTGTATTCACAAGTATGTCCTCATATCTGCACATTCAGAGCTCTGTGTGTGTGTGTGTGTGTGTGTTTATTGAGGTGTAAGTGTGAGCTGTGCCTGAGTGCAGTCCTTCATTTGGTTTCTCTCAGGGTATGATTGAGTGGATAAGAGCCTAATCTCCCATGAAGCTGCAGGAATAGTGAAGGACACCAGCGTGACGATCCACATCAAAGTCCAGCCGCCACCTTTTTTTTTCACTGACATTCAGATTAGGCTGATATCTTTATAACTGTACTCTTCCCCTCTCTCAATCTTCTTACTACCTTCTTTCTATCTTATTGTGATTCTATGTGATTATAAAATAGGTATAGTAAGTAACAAATGACATCCTCGGTATGCATATTTTTGCATCTATTTTAATTCTTCATACTGTATTTCCCTTCAGGCATTTCTGTCGTTAAGAAAACAGCCGAGAAAAAAAACTGTTTAACCAAGACATAGGAGCGGAACCACCAAATTCAACTTCATACCTTTTGGAAGAAGAAGATCTTAAGCAAATGTGTGTGCACTAGTGCATTAAAAGGTGTGCATTGCTTTGGCCTGAAATAAGCAAATACATGACTTTGTATCCTTCCTATCAATCAGACAAGGCTGACTACAGTCCCAGTAAGTTGACAACAGATTTAAGGCGGAATATAAAAGCTAAAAAAATACAACAGAGGGAAAGATAAGAAAAAACAAGTCAGGTCAAGCTGGTGTTTGTCATTTCAACCATCTACACAGTACACAGTGAAATAAAACAACATTCCTCCAGGACAATGGTGCACAAAACAACACAAGACTACACAATGTGCAGACAGGGGCAACACAGTGTGCAACAAAAAGTACGACACAATAGCAAACAATGCAATTAAACAGAACAGATATTAATATCGTATTGTCAGATACTGTATTCAAGCAGCAAATAATTAACTGTGCAGGGATATACAGAGTACGGAATAAAAATGCAAATGTATTGTGCAAAACTTCACATAAATAGCAGGAACAGAATAAAGAGCTTACAGTATATGAATGAAGGTTTTGGGACAATGTGAGTTAGTTATGAGGAGATAGCAGGTGTGATTGTTGCAAAAGAAACAGTTCAGTTCAGATGTGTGGGGTTTTTTTTGCATGTGGGAAATACAATTCTGATTTAGTTCTGATTTTGGAGTCAGAGGCAGGTTTTTCCTTGCTTGAGAATGGGCCTGACACATCGAATGCGTGATCTGTATGCTGGGATTAGCATAACAGAGAAAAAACAGTTTGTGTAAAAAAACCCAAAAAAACAGTTTGTGTAAAGAAGGTCCAGTGTGTTCGGCTTTGATGTTTAGGGGGTACAAACTTTAGATTTGTATGGTTAAAATCTCTAGCGACAATAAATAGTCCATCTAAGTTTTGAAGTTCATCGATGACGTCCTAAGGTTTGCACAGCGTGTTCTTTGTGTGGGTGTTGGATGGAATATACACCATAACTTTGAGCGTGGTGATGAATTCCCATGGTTAATAATGTTTGGACGTATAGACTTGGTTTCCCACACAGCCCAGCAAACCTTCCAATGGAAAACCTACTTTCAAAATAAGTGTAAAGTGTAAAGTGACCATTCTGCCATGAGTAAACACACCACAGCATACAGTGTGAACAGCACGAAATTCTTCGTCTACGAATCCAGGGCTAGACTGAATCACTGTCCAGGAAACCACCCCAAAGCATACCTATAGTCACGGTTGGAACAAAACCTTGTCTTATCAAATTGTTACGTTTAAAGGGGAAGGAAAAAAATTCTTACCTTATAACGGAAATAAATGTAAAAAGATTTCCACTGGTCTAACTCTAACCAGTCCAATCAAGATGTGAACGAGATTACAACATGGTGTGTACAACAAGCCTACTAAATAGAACATTTTAGAATCGGTTTTATATCACATCACGGTCCAACTATGATCCAGCAATACTCGTACAAAAGTTTTTCTCAAGATTAACCCTACGCATGCCATGAGCATACTGTCACTGAGAAGGGTGACTGCTGAATGTAACAGAGCCATGCAATCGGAAAAGCCCCGGGCTTGCTGTGGGGGAAAAGAAGTCAAGGGACATGATACATGCAGATCGGCCCGTAAGAAAAGACAGAGGACAGAGATGTCTGCGTAAGCAAACTCAAATGAACTGGTGAATCTTTTATTCACGGTCTGCCCCGTGTGTATGCCGGGAGGAACAGCATGCTGAACTAATGAATAACTTACACTGACAAATTCAGCCTATTTCTCCCCGCTTCCCACTTCTTAATAATGCAGCATTGCTGGTAGAATTAGAGGCCAAGGCCTAATCCACTGGGCATCTCTTCATCTTCCCCAGCTCAAACACACACACACACACACACACACACACACACACACTCAGAGACATCCAAATGGACTATTCAGGTAACCACTTTGCCTCTTGTACCCCTTTTTCATCTCACAGGAGCCACTTTTGTTAAAAAACTGTAATCTAGAGGCTCTGACAAATATTAAAATATTATGCAGCAGCTACTCTTTTCAGGCCTGTGAAAGTAATTTGTGATTTTGGATGTTCAGCTATCGATTAATTCGATGTTATTCAGTGTGACAGCGCGCTATTGTTGTGGTCTCCGCCAGCATTGTGCCCTGTGCTGCTGCGTTAGAGTGTGTAATTGCTTCAGAGCTATGCTGTCAGTATATGGAAAACACAACCTATAGATTTTTAATGAAAAAATCAAACTTCAGGAGTCATTCTTCTTGACAGCTTCATAAAAGAAATATTGATGGACCCCAGTCAATCAAATTATCCTTTGACGTCTTGGTGTGTGCTGAGGAAAGAGTGAGTACACTTTACACCTCACAAATATGCATTCATTATAAAATAAGCTAGAATTACATAGGAGTCATTGCCATATTATTAACATTTTTGCATCCTGTTCAAACTATGGCCTTGTCCTAGGAAGTTTTCCATCCATATTACTGTTTTAACAGCGTTCTCAAAGCTGAGACGAGACAATATAAAAAAACAATATGAAGGGCATTGGCTTTCCAGGGGTCACACAGTTTTTGCCAAGCAGTTTGTTGTGGTGCAGACAAAAGAACTAAGCAGAAAAGTGGCCAAACATAGTCTGTAATGTCACTGAGCATACAGAGGTGCAGTATACACAAAATGCTTTGTCTTCTATGCAGGAGTGCTAGGTGTTTTATGCATGCTACATGCATATACAAGTATTGTACATAACTATATTCCAATCCAAAACTGTGACTATAAAAGATAAGGATTTAAAATGATTTATTGAAGAACACTTACACATTTATTGCAGAACACTTACGTAATGATTCATCACAATAATAATAACCATGAAAACAGCAGCAACGATAACTGTTTTGAATAATTTTAAACAGGGCTCTCGATTGGTTGCAGTGTTTTTGGCAGTTCAGATGGTTCAAATGATCACTGCAGATGCAATGTTATGCTTAAAAGAAAGAGCCTCCATATGGCAGCAATTCAGCAGGGACAGGGTAGCACATACAAAAACGCCAGCTGAGATCACGTGACAGTCAGGGAACTACCGGGTTGATGTCAGTTTTCTGAAAATCTCCAGTTTCCTCCTTTCACATTAAAGCACAAAATGTGGTTTCAAATTTTTTTAGACCAGTGTATTTGCCTCTCAAGCGCAACACTCACAATGTGATACCATAGTGACACCACAGTCATCCATGATCGGGACTTTCAGAAATCCTAACTGGGTGAGTAAGATGGTCCCCAATCTCACCCCATTACTCAGCGTGATGCTAGCAGGCAATGGTAATTCTTTTCCTCCATTAAGGTCTCTTTCACAGTTAGATCAGTTATGAATACACAAGACTGAACCACATAAATGGTAAAACTCAGAGATGGAATGCAGTGACTGTAACATGACAATGGATCATCCCTTCAGAAAATGCACTGCTAATCTCCATTTATAGGAAATGGCTCTTGTAAAAAGAACAGAGAGCAAGCGTCGCTATGGGGTGCCTTTAATGGTAGGGTAGCTCATGACACACTGCAACTATCTGGCTGTGTTTCAGACAAAGAGCTTTGCATTCGCTGGCTGAAACAGTAGGCTACGCCGCTGGGTTTAAGAGTCTGAATGTGCTGCCCTGTCCCTGCTGAATTGCTGCCATATGGAGGCTCTTTCTTTTAAGCATAACATTGCATCTGCAGTGATCATTTGAACCATCTGAACTGCCAAAAACACTGCAACCAATCGAGAGCCCTGTTTAAAATGATTCAAAACAGTTATTGTTGCCGCTGTTTTCATGGCTATTATTATTGTGATAAATCATTAAGTAAGTGTTCTGGATATAACTTCAATAAATCATTTTAAATCCTTATCCAAGAAATAACAGTGCCAACTGAACAAGCAAAGGATGAATTAGTGATGAGTATGCATACGGTACAAATGCTTTGGGATGTTCTAGCATCACATTTTATGCAGCATTCAGTGACAGAGAAAGAGGAACATGCTGGGGCTAGATGACATGAATATTGTTGATGCCATCATTGACATCAGTACCCATCTCTGAAATACTTCAGGGGACTGTGGGGTATTTTGTCAAGAAACAACAGAATCTCTTCCATTATCACAAAAGAATAAAATTGAAAAGTATAGATAATAGCTAAGAGGTAAGTCTACACTTTACCTTTAATATATCTCGTCAAACCTTGACGATTGCATCAAATTAGCTGTGTTTATTGAGCTCTGAAAACAAAAATGTCAACTTAAAAAAAAAGCAAGATTAGTTCTCACCATATTGCAGAAAAAACGTGTCTATCTGACAAACATCATTTCATTCTCAGACAAGGTGAGCCGTTATCCAACGCTTCATCTGTTGATTCAGTCTGAGTTTAAACTCTTATCTGACAACAGCTCATCATCTGATGGTGCCAAATCACTCAGTGTTTGGAGAGGAGGCTGGATTTAGACAGAAAAGAGAAATGCCACAGCTGACATGACATTTTGTGGCCTGCCCCCTGCGGTGGCTCCTGAGTGGAGAGAGCAGAGTGGGCCAAGACATTCTGTCTGCTGCTATAACGCCACTAATGGCAGAACATTTGGGCCATTATCAGTGTCCAAACCCATTTGTCCTTCTGTCTACCTGGCATTTTTATCTTGTTTCTGCTTTTTTCACAGATTATAGTATACTGCCCAGTCTGTCTGATTTCTGTGTTTGTCAAATGTTCATCTCCCAGTACATTGCTGTTAGTCCACTATAATGTCATTGCCATAACAAAATATCTTGTAACAAACTGGTAACTGGTAACTGGTAACATTCTCAACATTATCATTTCATTTGTGATGCATGGGCAAACCACTGAGTTCCATTCAAGTTCAGGCTGTAAATCAGGTCAAAATGCATCCATACGATATCACTCATTTCTGATACGTCCACTATGAGATTCTTACAGCTTGTTAGCACTAATCTGATGGCATTGCAAATGAAAAGTTTTCTGTTCTATATGTGGTTGTAAAAGACATTTCATCAGTGAAGAGTACTGACATGGAACTTTCAGAAGGCCTAGAGTGACTTTCTCTTCTCATAACATTGGCCCCATATGTTGGAAATCATTGCGTTATTTATTCAGTCCTCTGTCACTTTTTAATGATGTTGGTGGTCTGATTTTTCATCAAACATTTAAACTGTGTTGTATCCAACCAAATCTTAATACTGAAATGAGAATATGATCTATCTTGGAATATTATCTGTTCCATCTGTTTCTTATGTAATTACTATATTTTTAAAGTTCACAGAAAACATACGGCTCTGGAGGTTTCCCTGTGTTGTCAGGAAATGTTCATAGTGTTTGAAACTAAAAATGAACAACAAAAACTTGAGGTTTTGATATGACAACGATTATATTATGACTTAAAAACAGTGTTTGCTATTGTTCATTCGCCATAAGAAACTGAATCAGTGTGACTTTTTCTATTTGTCCATATCTTTCAGTGACTGTGCTACAAAAATTGAACACCGTAAGGTTTATGAAATCTGACTCATACGCAGAAATGACTCAACACATACGTTTGAGGTGGCGGTGTTATATAAACAGCTTCGTAGCGATGGCTGTTTATTTAACTCTTTGTTTCTAAAAGCAGGTTATCCCGTGTCGCTTCTTCCGTGATAACGCAGTAACATGCATGAACGTGACAGGTACAGTGACTGATCCTGTGAACTGACAACTTCATTAAAATCAATTAGACCCTACCAATGAGGTGCTCCGTTGCCTGTCACGCATTCTCATTGCACCAATTAGTTCCCCTCTGTTAACATGTCTTTTTAAGCATGCATCTCCCATTTGCCACTCTGTAATTAGCTGACAAACCAGCTAGTCTCGGACAGATGTGTGCAGTTTACAGTCTGTCTGCCGAAAGGTATTTGAGTAAGCTGATGGGTGTTTCATGATATAAGACCAGCCTGGTCTGCAGCAAAGAGAATGTGTTTTTTATTATGTTGAAACTGGTCATCACAGTGGCTATTATGTACATTTTGCAGAGAATATTACTGAAGTGTGATCCAAAGTGAATCATGTACACCAAAAAAGCAGAAATGTATTTTTGACAACCAAGTTACAAACTCAGGCTTCTTTTAAATGACTGTCCGAAGCTATTTACTAGCTGGTTGCTGGCCTTGGCCCGAGATGGCCGTCATTTAACTGTGGCTAATGAGTGCAGAGGGGGGACATCTGTTCTTCGCATTGCTCCACTCACTCACATCTGGTTGACATTCACTTGGGCCACAGCTCTGACTCGCTGTCACACACCATCAAAGAGCTGTGGACAGTGACAGCGTGTGACGGGCATAAGAGCAAACAGAGAGACTGCTAACTGGTCCGTGTCTCACACAGTCAAGCTCTGCGTTCACAGGTTGGCAGTAGAGACCAGAGCCTCACAAAATCATCCAACCCTTCAGATTATGTTCAGCAGTGCTTTTTTAAGTATATAACAAGGTTTTGCTTTTACCTATAGAATTAGAAGGTAGCCTTTTTCCTTGTAGAGAGCAAAATATGTTTGATGTGGTTTCACTTTGAGCAGCTTTACTAAAGGCTAACAATTATTTGAAGCCACAAAATCCACAAAGAGAAGTGCATTAATGCATTCAGGAGCTAAAATGTTAAAAATAGAGAACTGTATTAATCCCAGAGGGAAACTCTGTCATTTCAGCAGATAAAAGTTCCAAAGAAAAGCATGATATGAATTATAAATATGAACAGTAAGGTAAAAGAGAAAAAAAGGTAAAAGATAAAAAGAAGCACATTTCTTTTCAAATGGCTAAACCTAATTACTCTAAGGTGCACTTATTGCTGAAGGCCTGGTGGTTATAGCGTTGTCCCTGTGATCGGAAGGTTGTGGGTTCGAATACCAGGACTGCTTCCCCTTTGCTGGGTGCCCACTGCTTTGCTCAGGTGAATGGGTTAAATGCAGAGAACATTTTTGCAACTTTCAAACTGTGTGCTGCACTCATGTGTGACAAATAGACACTTTGCACAAGTGTTGCCCTGCACACACAGTTTTTGTATTGAATGTGAGTATAGAATGTGATGCTCTGTAGCATATATAACCAAGCCTGATATAACCAAGTCCAATGCCAAGCATCAGCTAGAGGGGTACAAATCTCCCCAGAACTGGACTGTGAACCTGTAGGACTGTGTTTTCCTAAGTGATAGAGCTCCATCCAATACTTTTAGGGCGTGTTAGGGAGGCATTTGTGGTCCAGAGCTGATCATCCAACATCAGTGTTTTACTTCACTAATAGTCTTATGGCTGAATGCAATACAATTCACAAAAAAGCAATGTTCCAAAATGTTGTGTAAAGTCTTCTCAGAAGAGTACAGGCTGTTACTGTCATTAAAGAATGGATAAACTCCTTATTAATATTCTTGATTTCAGAAGAAACATTTGATTAAATGGCACCTACAACCCTTCAGACAGTGAATCACTCAGTAGAGTTATTTGACCTGAGTGTTCAAATGTCACTGAGGAAAGCAGCTGATAAAGATAGCAAAACTCCATTATATCTATACAACCATAATGAGAGTGGAGAGATACGGATATGACAGCATGTGTGCGGTTCATTACTCCTCATGACATTGTGGTGGCAGCCGCTGTCTCCTGGGGGCAGCACCAGAAAAGACTTCATCACCACTCGCACTGAAGCCTCATGGGAAACACAGTGTCTATTGTCTGAGTGAATCTGATCTCCAGCTGGGACACCAACCTGCAGAACACACACTACCTGTAAAGCACAGGCAGCTTCTACTTTACAAAAATATCACACCACTGCAGTCCAACTGCCTGAAACAGGGTCAGAAAACTTGCACAACTCACCACCTTCTCTGTGTCCTAAAAAACTGTACTCGTAAATATAAACTAAGGATCGTTCTCAAGAGCGCGCCTCCTTTCCATAATCAACTGTTTGAAACAGTTTGAGAGCTTCTGCTTGTGCAGTGTTTGTGTGTGTGTGTGTGTGTGTGTGTGTGTGTGAATCTTTATTGATTTGTAATTTTATCATCTACGTTAAGCAAAATGAAACAAGCCCTGGGTACTTGCTTAAGGCTAAGCCATTAGGCCACTTCACTTCAAAAACTGTGAATATAAATCCCTCCCTACTGAATTAATGCAGCAGGATTGTGATGAGAACACTGATAAAAGGTTAGCAAGAAGTTAAATGAAAACAGTAGCTTTAATTCTCTAACATCCTGGAACCTTGCCCCAGAGAAAACTCTTCTAGAGGACTCACACAAAGACTTTAAACACTTTTTTATTTAAATCACGTCTTCCTCTATTCAAAGGTCAGATAAACACAAAGATATCACTGCTTCTGTTAACACATTTTCTTCAGATGGGTATTTTTTGCTTTTGTATAAATATCTATAGGTTTGTTTCAATATTGCTAAACCATACTTTTGACCTTAGGCACTGGCTTTGTATTATTGATCTGACAGAGTTGTCATTTTCTGGTGTCATAGCAACTGCAGCATCTTTTGCTTGCGTGCCACTTTTATCGGCAGAAATACACATTTTTTCATCCTCCAGGCCAAGGTCTCTCCACAGCTTCACATCGCAGAGATTCAGCTGGATGTTGACATTTTTCTGGCTCTGTTCTGGTAGTCATTATGTTCAAGCGGGGCTATTGAAATGACAGCTACACACAAACAGGGGATTGAACGGTGAAGCATTTTTAAATTCAGTGCAACTGCAAATTTATCCCCCATGATACTACACATTTAGGCGCATTGCTGATCGATTTTTCCTGACAGACTCCTGGGCAGAAGTGCATCAGTGGCAGCAGGGATAAAGTTACTAGGTCAGGGGAGGTAACAAACTCTCGGCTGCAGCCTGAACACTGACCTTCCCTCTGGGCCTAATAATTCACGCCCAGAGTTTTATTACTATAGTTTTTCTTATTCCCAGATCGCTGCTTACTTCCACAGACTGTGGAGACAGTATCTGGTAAGCAAATTCCACCTTATGAACATCAGCATGACGCAGTCTTATCGCCTGTCACAGGCTCCCTGTTCTGACTGCTGCACAGTTTGCCTTATTTACTGCTTGGCTTTGATCACTCCCTAAACCGCGCTTTGTCTCAAGAAAAGAGAGAGAGAGAGCTTCCTTGCTTACTATTCACTCAAAAAAGTGATGTAAGTAATCCACTAGATTAAAGTATGTACATCAACACAATTTTTACCAGAAGTAAAGACAAATATGTGGAGAAATATTTCATCAAAACTGAGATGTGCACATCTGAACTGAATAATTAAAAACATTACTTTCTTCTTATTTTGCGTATAACAGTTTTACAGTGATTACTTCAGGGATTATTTGAATCTTATCTGAATATTACTGCAAGAATCTGTTAGCCTGTTAGACTTTTATCTTCTGACCAAGTCAGGCTAGACCCTCATGTTCTTTTCATGTTGTCGTTAATAAAACTGCTATGAAAGAACATGACAATTCTGCAAGCAGTAGATGTCAGGTCATGGTAAACATTCATTTTCTGTAACCGCTTAATCCTTACTAGGGTCACAGGTACCCAGAACCTATCCCGGGGGACTCCCCACCCCCCACAGGGTGCACATACACACAAGATTCACTGACACCTATGGTCAATTTAGAATCCCCAGTTCACCTAATAAGCATGTCTTTGGACTGGGAGAAACAAGAGAGCCTGGAGAAAACCCATGGCACTGCAAAGAGAACATGCAAACGCCACACACACAAGGCCAAGACCCAGATACGAACCCCCAACCCTGGAAGTGTGAGGCAGCAGCACCACCCACTGCACCACCGTGAGGTCCATGGTAAACATAAACATTTTATTGTGACTGGTAGCTAGCTAAATGGCTAGAGAGGCAAAAGCATTATTAAGTACAGTGAGCTCAGCCCAGCACAACCCAGCACTGCGCACAGTGTGAACAGTGTGAAATTATTCTCTGTACTTATCAGTGCAATCTAGAATACAGGTTTTCCTGTTACTAGGTTGAATGAGCTCGTAATGGTGGAGTAGCCTATATGAATCATACCAGTGCCATTCAATTAGTCAGTTCTTTATAAATGATTGCAAATGCTAAGTTTGCCCTCAGCAGTACTCCAAGGCATATAAATATCATTTCAGGTCCCGAATACCGTAAGAAAACGTGTCAAGCTCAGTCAATGTTCAGTCTCTTAAGATAACATGTGAAGCAGAATACAATCCAATGCTGCATAGTTCTGTGTTAATTTGTGAGACACTGATCTAAATTTCATTCTTATCTTGCTAATGCCCTGGCTGATCTGCTTGCCTGGTAAGATTTCTCAGTGTAATTTTAGCCTTGATTAAACCAAACATGCAATCAGTAAACCCTTATAGTCCTCTGTGGACTGCTGGGTTCTCGAGATAAACAGTCTGCAGTTTGCTGACACATTAAGCCATGACCTTCATTCATAAGCAAAGACCATGAAGGAAGACAGTAGTACGCATTTGCATTTTCAAAAAATTATCAAAATGCATCTCAAACTTTTGTTTAAATGATGACACCAGAAGGATCTCGGTTTGATATGTAAATGATCTCACTGTATATCGATGTACCAGACATATTGTCAGGGTGAAAGGTCATTAAGTACTTCCACTAAATTAAAGCTTTTGCTGAATACCTAACTCATTCTGTAATAATGACTGTATG
>JBBPCX010000002.1:13479025-13492911 GCA_037974365.1 Hydrocynus forskahlii | reverse complement strand
GGCAGCCCACTGCTTCACTTGGTGAATGGGTTAAATGCAGAGAAAGAATTTCACATTGTTCACACTGTGTGCTGTGCCATAGAGGTTTTTGCCACACGTTTATGTGTATGTGTTCTGAATAAATCACAATGCACCTCAAACCCATATTGTTTTTGTACAATGCTGCCTGGTAGTGTATTTACTCAACAATCAAAGGATCACTCATAATGAATCCAGGTATTGTTCCAACCATCAAAATGGCGTAGTGTTGGAAAGCTGTAATATGCAAATGTTTGTCACTTTTTTTTATTTTTTTTATTTTGTGACTGTATTGCCTCATCCAGTTATGGTCATGCATGCCCCTGCTCTGTTGCAGTTTTCAAGTTAGCTTTGTTAAAGCTTTTTAAAGAGTACAACAGAATCATTGCTGTGGAGTCTAATGATGCTCTGAAAAGACATAATGATATTCTGTGAATAATATGATCTCTCTGTTGTGATTTTTCCTAAGCCTTTGCCCCATATGGACCTGTATAATCTCAAGTAAAGGCTCCAGGGCAGCTGTCTTGTTTTTCTGTAGAGATATGCTATTGTTTCTGTTATTTCATTTGTTGCTGCTTCTTTCTGTAGCAGCCTGTCACCCTTTGGGAATGTGCCACTGATTATTCTGTCTGGTGTAGCGGTTGCAAGGACATTTCTTCAATGAGATGAGACTTGTGCAGACAGACATGAGGCCGGATGAGGCAGGTAGTGTGTGATGAGGAAATGCGTAGACAGCTAGTGATAATCAGTGTATGTGAGCCAGAGACAGCTACTTGTGTGTAGTGTAGAGGGAGGAATGAATAAACAGCATTTTGTCAGGAGACCGGTGGACAAGTCATGACTGTAGAGTTGAGCTGGGTTTCAGACCGGCTACACAAACAGCGCCAGCGCATGTGAGTGTGTAGTCATAGGCATGGGATGGGAAGTCAGCTGGCTGTGTGTGATTCAGATCAGACCATGGGCTGCTGTCATATTACTTGACCATGCTACGCTCTCAGAGTGTAAGTGTAATAGAGTGTAATGAGGATACTGTACAGGTGCTGAGACAAAGAGGACAGGTTTCTTAGGAAACATTTTATGGTGCTTTATTTACGCTTAGGGTTATGACATTAAGTTTACAGTTTATTCCTTTAACCCATATACAGTCATTCAAGACATTTGTTGTCCAATGTTTGCTTTTTCAGTTTTGCAGATTTAAAAAGCAAGTAATGGAAGCTTAAAGACAAATGTCTAAATGTAAATCTCTACATCACTCATCAAGATTGGCCTCACTCTTTCTGGGTGGCACTTGCACTCCACCTTCATTCAGCTAACCAGATGATCTGATGTAAAATAAAGTGGCCATTTTTGTCATGCATGAACAAAACACACAGCAGAGCACAGCACACAGTGTGAACAGTGTTAAATTATTCTCTGCTGTAACCCATTGGCCTGAGCGAAGGGGAGCAGTGTGTGGGGTCGCTACCTTGTTCAAGGATACCTCAGCGGTGCCACTGGCAGTCCTGGGATTCAAACCCACAACCTTTCTGATCGCAGGGGCAACTCACTAACCACCAGGCCACCAGCTGCCACAGTATTAAAACAGTTGCCAACTATTTTTCTCCGGCAGGGGCGTTGAGCTGCCAAAAATCTTGTATTAGCAGCAGTTCAAGAACAGACAGAGTGACCTCATGTGACTCAGAGGAGGGATGTGCAAGCCTTAGCTCAATGGGAAAACGTAGCAAGCGGATGGAACTGGCAATGACTCAATCAGGAGAAAAGCTTGGTAAAAATCCGCCCGAAATGGACAAAAGAATGGAAAAAAACAAAAAAGTCTGTCACGTCTGGTTTTTATTTTCAGAAGTGGTACAAACTTCTGTCTTGTAATGGTGTGTATACCTGTACAGTACGTGTGGCTGGTATTAGGGAATGTTAGCCATGTCTGTATATGGAGAAGGGCCCCTGTTTCCCCTTTTTTGTGGTGGCATGTTAATGCATGTGCATATTCCAGTGTAATTAAATCAGTGCTTGCTCTGCTGCGCATTCCCTCCCTCTCCATCTCTCTTAAACTCACATACGCGTGGTGTCACCACAGCCAGACGGGGCCTGCTAGCAGATGGGCTGTTCTATTTCTCCCCATTGCAGATTGGTCAGTGACATCCGAGGCATCATTCTCTGACTGTTTCTTCACTTCCAACTGTTCACATTTGTCATCGTTTATTCTGCCATGCTGCCAGAATATGGACACGGCACTGATCGAGTGCCCTGCACTCGACAGTACCATAAGCAAAAGCAGGAACCAGCTTTCTCTGGTGTGGTTGTTTGTAGGAGATAAACCTCCTGACAGTGGAGGCAGTCATGCCATCACCAAGAGGGCATATATTTAAGCGCTTGTAGTCTCTGACTGTAACCTACTTGCTCCATGACCTTAGCAGTTATAATTATGCCACAGACACTAGTTCATTGCTTTTGTTTGTTTGTATGTTTATGAGCTGAGCACCATGAGTGGGAGCATTAAGTCCAAATTACATCTGTCTGCTGAGGACCACTTGTTAGGTCTGCTGAAGTGGCTTGGGTCATGGACAGACAAACACACGCACACATGCTAACTGCTGCACTTGTTCAATTCACAGAAGAATAGCTGAAAGGGCTTCATCAATCGTAAGTGGACTGAACAGCTTCATAAGTCACCAGAGTGCAGATGCTCCTGTGAACTCAAGTGAACAAGCAAGTGCAGAAGTGATGTATAATGTTCCTCACTCACAGATCTCTCTCTCTCTCTCTCTCCCTCTCTCTCTCTTTCCCTGTGTCTCTCTCTGTCTCTGTCTTCTTCTTTATGTCTCTCCAGCAGGCACAAGCTCGGCCCAGAGGGTAGTCTTGGTGCAGCCTGGACCCCTGGTCCGAACGGAGGGCTCCCATGTGACCATCTGGTGTAATGTAACCGGCTATAAAGAAGGTGTGGAGCAGGACTTTGAATGGTCCATGTACCTGCACACTGCTCCAGACAGGGAGATCCGTATAGTGAGCACAGCCCAGCCCAACTACGCCTATGCTGTGTACTCACAGCGGGTCAACAGCAAAGAGATTTATGTGGAAAGACTGAGCGGAGACTCTGCTCTTCTTCACATTACCAAGCTGCAAGCCAAAGACCAGGGCGTTTTTGAGTGCTACACGCCCAACACGGACGGCCAGTACTTGGGCACCTACAGCGCCCGGACCAACCTCACCGGTGAGTCAGATGTTAAACAACCCTTCATGTTTCATGTAGGATTTCATTCTTGTACAATCAATGTTTAGGCCTGTCGCAATCATGAAATTCTAGTAGAAGATTAATTGTGAAAAACAATTTTTACCTAAACATGATTTACTGCTGCCCTCTGAAGGGTTTATAGCACCAGAAGTTACAGTTTTTGTTGTTTTTGACAGATACGCCATGACCCATGGCGTATCTCAGTGAATGTGTTTTCTGCATGATTTTGTTTACATGCATTTTCCTCAACCCAACTTGTGAAAACAAACCCACTTTTACCATTCTGTGTGACCTGAACATATGATTCTTAAAGCTAACAACTGTGGGAAATGATTCCAGCTCAAAAATTGCAGCCAGGCAGTTAAGTTATAATTGTGACAGGCCTAGACTAAACCCTTATAATACATACCTTGGCCTGCGACCTCATTACCCTACCTCCACTTTGTGCATATTTTCTGTCAAGACATGATTGCTGTCTACAGTTTGTGATAAGTAGTGGAGACTTATGGAACTGTGGCTAAATAATATCACTTGACACAAAAAGAAAGTTTAAGTAATCTCAGATAAACTTCTAATTTCTAAATTGACAATATTAAAAGGCAAACAAAATGTTACAGCCATTGTAGACTGTCGTAGCAGATTGTTGTGTTAGGCATAAGAGCTGGGTTGTTAACAATCCAGATGTATATGAACAGCTGGCAAAACACCAATGCGGTTAAGGATTCGTGAGAGCACTTTCATGCTAGTTTATTGTGAAAATGAGAAAATGGCTAATTTTGATCACAGAACAGTTACAAGTAAACCTCTTTTTCTTGTCTACTCAACCTTAATCTCGATTCTCATAATGGACTTGCAAACTTACAGTTGAGTAAGAATTTGGGGTAGTGACGGGCCGATCCACGTTTTTCCAGTTCCGATCCGATTCCGATACACGACTGCCAATACCGATGAAGATTCCGATATAATACATCATTTTTACTTTAATATTAGCAATATTTTTGTTGAAATTGTACTGTTTGTTAGTAAAGTTACATCACAGAATAAATAAACTACTCTTCTAATACACGTATTAGAAGAGCAAAAAATATACACAACTACACTGAATTTAAAGGCATTCCAAAGGAATTTATTTACACTTAACAAAAAGGTAGCTGTAAAATTTTGTAAACATCAAAAACAACAATCTTGGCTGAATCATTTAAATAGTTCAAGTACTATACCCATTTTACCAGCAACAACTGTGTAAAAACAATAAAGTGTAAAACTAATACATTTTAAATAACGTGAATTCGGAGACACGACATGGACAGAGTGTAATCTAACCACTTCTGTATTTAAGGTGGACTGGCCGAGTTACGAGATGTCCAACTTTAGTCTTGTGTTTTGAGAGATAGAGAGAGGGGGAGAGTGCAAAAACAGCCAAACAAAACACACAAAATAGCCCCTGAAAGAACCTGAAAGAGGTCTTGAGGGAGAGCTAAGAGTCTTCTCTGTTATTCCTTTCGCTTTTGGGTTGTCTGCTGTAAATTTGTTGCGTTTTTGGAAAATGTCAACGAGCGTCTGCTGCCAACGCATCTCGTATTATAAAGCGTCGAGTTTAAGGTCCAGCGCAAGCTGCGAACTGGAATATAGAGATCGGGGCTGTCCGACCGATATCCGATATCGGATTTACGGCTATATCGGACCCGATACCGATATCATATCGGATTGAGCCCATCTCTAATTTGGGGCTTGTCAGAATGAGTACTGCTCTCAGCACCAGCACTTCTTTCTCCATCAGCCATGCTAATGGCTGTGTTAATTGGTGGAGTTTTAATGCCTGAGTTGATTTGTGATAGCAGCATCAGTCATTTGCTAGGGCTGGCTGTGTAATGGAGTAGGTAACTGACAGAATGCCAGTCCATCTGCGTACCAGCCCACCCCGTCATTAACCAGGACACAGGGCTCCGCTGCTGCTCTGCTATGTGCCGCCATGATACAATTATCCCTAGCCTTTTAATCGTAATCATAATTAAACTCATCCTCTACACACACACACATACACACACACACACACATTAAATGTGGGGCTATTAGCAGGCAATTTGCATGTAAAATATTTGTAATATCCACATATGGGACACTTCATGGGTTTTATGTGTATGAGAACGAGACTTGCCAGCCAGGTGTTCCTCTGTGGGTGTGTGCTGGGTGTGTGCTCCTCAGTTGTTGTTTCACCTATTGTTCTAGTAACAGCACCGTGATAAATGAGGAGTCACATGCTTTGTCAGATCTCCAAGATACATAAACAGTTTAACAGCAATAGCAGCTCTGAAAACTTAAAAGTTATACCTTTATTTGAATGATTGATATTTTAAACTGTCCCACTATTGTAATGTCTGGCAGATGCTTTGGTGGCTTAACCTGGAACTTCGCAATGTTTTAATCAATGCTTTATTTGTATGGATGTAAGGTTTGATAAGATGTATAGTCTAGTGGTCAGGATTCTGCAGAGCTGTAATCATGTAATAAACAGATTTGGTTTATTTCTGATAAATACCTCGTATTTGTGTCTGTGCAAAACAGTGATCATGTAAATCAGAAAAAAGTGCAGCTATCACAGATACAGAAAAAAGACGCCTAGTGCTTTCTATATCCCAGTTTGGAAGAGTGTAATTTTTTGCAAGATTGTGAAAACCAAATTTAATTTCATAAGTTACTTATAATGTATGTAATTATAAATAATTTGTGTAATTATAAATAATTTATGATCAACAACATGGTGGTGGGAAACAGCAAGAAACAACACAGAACTAATCAAATCAAATCAACCTGAGATCTTTAAAAAAAAAAAAAAATAATAATAATAATAATAATAATAATAAGTTCAATACAGTGTCCAATCAAAACAGAGAAAATGAATACTGGAATCAGTGTCTCATAGATTAAACATTTTACAGTAGCATGAAAGCCGATTAGTCAGTGAATCTAAGAGAGATCATGGTGTGTGTGTGTGTGTGTGCACGTAACAGTGGGTGCGTTTTTAATATGAAATCAGCGCATGAGTCATGTTTGTGTTTTGGGTTGGAGAGCACATGTAATGCCACACTGAGAGCCACCTGTTTAAGGACAGCCATATTGCACTCTGGCCCTTCATCCCCTTCCACAGCCTGACCCCCTCATACTACTCCCCTGAACCCCATCTGCCATTGTGCACTTCTTTATGGCTGCTAAGACCGATCAGAAATATCCAATTCAGGAACTGCTGAAAAGTCTCTATTTGAACAAAGCATTATGTCTGGGGTAGCTTATTCAGAACCTGACTCATCTCACTTCTAGACAGTGGTATTTTAGTCACTAAGTGACTGGGCCCAGTAGATCCCCTGAGTTGTTTATTACACATTCCTATTAGTAGCATTTCTAACACTGTAAGTGTATGAGCGAGTTTCAACCTCATTCAGCAAAATATCTATATTTTTCATTCAAATGACTGTATAGATATCTGAGGTGGTTGTTTGGTAGTCAGCAACATGCCTAAATAAGGATTATAGATATAAGCCTTTTTTCTCTAAATGAAAGGTGCCAATACAATAAGTTGAAGCAAAGTAAAATCACTACAATAAAATACTCTGAAGCAGAATAAAATCACAAAAGCAAAGTAAAATCACTGCAATACAATACATTGAAGCAAAAAGAAAATTCACTGATGCAAAGTAAAATGACTACAGTATAATACTTTGTGTGGTTTGCTGTCACATGTAACATAATATTAATGTGTATATTTGTGTGTGTGAGTGTGTGAGTGTGTGAGTGTGTGTGTGTGAGAGTGTGAGTGTGTGTGTGTGTGTGTGAGAGTGTGTGCGTGTATTCATGAAGACGCATGCACTCGTGAAAAGAGCATCAGAAGTTCATCTGTTGCCGGTAGCAAAGCTGATCTGTAGAGAAGAGACTGATTGAATCCGTGTTCAGTTCGTTTAGATGCCTTGGGTCCATGTTATGTCACGTATTTCAAATGAGCGAGGCCAGCTTCCTCAGGAGGTTTGGTTCTCTTATTTGGTGCACAGCAGGGTTTGACTGGCACTGGTCTCACATATTCTAAAGATCACTCCAGGGCTGATTTTAATCAAACCACCTACCAAGCGTAAACACACCCTAAGAGGTCAAAATACAAGAATTGCTACCGGCAAACCAACTCTACTACACATTTAGTTGACGGCACTAAGTTATGTGAATGTAAAGCTAACATAACATTATTATATAACACAAGCTGTTTACATTATAGTCTGTTAGTCATTTAACTGCCATAACTGACAGCTTGTTGGTTGTTTTGAGAATTTAGGTAATATTGGTATTCTTAAGATTAATTATATTAAATCTGCAATCCAAATTTGTAATTATGAATTAGTTTTAACGTATTGATTAGATAACAGTAGCACAAAAGATACAGATTTTGGGACTTGTGAATTTTTGAAAACACCATTCCACATGAAAAAAAAAATATTTCAATGGATGATGCCAGGTCTTTTGATGCAAAACCTAAGCAGAAGGAACTAGCTAAACTGGGACTGTGTGGGTCACTCAGAAGCCCTGCCCTCTCCCTAGATATCTTTCCCTGGCACTTCCCACACTGCTTGGGAAGACACATTTCACCTGCACCCCTAGTTCTAATACCGTGTTTTGAAAGAGGGGTAATTAAATTTTCAGTATTATTTCAACCCCTGTTTGCACCCAATCGCGTAATGAGTGTGTGCACAGCCCACTTACTTTCCCTTTCTCTTATTTTTTTTTTTTACGCTTTCAGAGGTTACAGGCTATCCATACAGTTGAGCTTTAGGTAATGGTGTTCATGTTTTTGTAGGATGCTTTTATAACCGTGAGGAGCCAATACTACAAGAACCTTTGAGCTGGGCAGCTGCGTTTCATTTGCATGAATAGGAGTTCAGTACCTGCTCCCATTCCATTTTGTTGTTGGTTGAATGGACTGTGACCTTTCATGCCCTTTGTATTTATGTTGTGTGTGTTTGTGTGTGTGCACCGCTAAGGCACACACAAGCTTTTTCAGGGGTGTCCAAACAATTTGAACCGGTGGATCGAAGTGTAATCTTAGTAGTGAACCGAGGGCAACATAATACCAAGAAAATCCATGTGTAATTTGTCTGATAAGGGCTTCTGTAAAAAACTAAAATGTCACCTTCAAAGTATATGTTGTCTGTAGGCCACAACAAAGACTGAAAAGTAAATGCCCTGCAGTTTGGCCAGATGAGACCTGCATGAACAAAAAGTACACTAAAGTTATGACAGGCTAAGCAGAGGCTGGGTGGATTGAACATAGGCCAGGCCTGGGCTTTTCTTCTTGGAACGAGTGGCGTAAAAGCTGTACTGATTGCAGGCTGTATTTTTAGGCTGTCTTGTGACGCGCTGAGATCTCACACACCACACACACATCGACCTTTTCTGTGTTTCTAACTTCTCAAACCACTTCTCTATATTGCCTCCCCCCTCCACACTTGTGTAGCTCTGTTAGTTGCTCCTTAGCAGCTGATGGCCTAGTGGTTAGGGAGTTGCCCCTGTGATCAGAGGGTAATGGGTTTAAATCCCATGACTGCTAGTGGCACCTGTGAGGTACCCTTGAGCAAGGTACCATCCCTACACACTGCTCCCCGGGCGCTGTGTTCCTGACTGCCCCCTGCTTCACCTGGATGAATGAGTTAAATGCAGTTAAAATTCGTGCTGTTTACACTATGTGCTGTGGTGTGTTCACTTATAACAGATGGTCACTTCACACTTACCTCCACTCTCGGTATCTCCTCCAAATTGATCTAAGTTCCTTCTTTCCTTTTATTAAAATCAGTTCAGCTTTTGTGCTGCTTTTGTCCTGGAGTTCTTTCCTAAAAGTTAAGGATTGCTAGGAGCTTGATTAGGTGTGACAACACATCAGCTTAAGCTAGGTTGTTTTTCGTGAAGTTACAAGGTGATGGATGAGGCTCCAAAAGTGTGGTTTGATGTGTAAAAATTAGCTCAGTCACTGTTTCTTACACTCTCTACTCAGAGGTCAATTGAGCTAGTCAGTTCAGCTAATTTTGAGCTACCTGAATATTTCATACGTCGTCAGGAGTGAAGCACTTTCTTCACTTTCCGGAATTAGTTGGAAATCACCTGTTATCAGGGTTCAAACAAGGGGAGGGCTGAGGGTAACCCTGAGCCTTCCATGTAAGATCACCTGATAAGAGGGTTCTGTGTTTATTTGAAGAAAAGGTGATTCCCTGACTGAAGTCACGGTCTTCTAGTCTTTCACCTCGTTCAGCATCAGATTAAACCCAATTTACTACCCAAGTAAAACATATTGCAGTTAATTAACAGAGAAAAGGTTGTGTATTAGACCTGCTTGCTGTGTTTTCCTGTCTATTTCTAATAATGGCCAGTGCCCTCTTCACACTGAATGTAGTGTGTGGGTTTTTGTGTGAATTTTTAAACTCAGTATCTACCTACTATCCGATGTATTAGACGCATCTAAGACAGCAATCTTTAAATGGATGCTTAGGGTCCTCCAGACAGTCCATGTTTTTCTCCAGTCTAACTCACAAAGCATAATGATGGAGCAAAAATGTGGATCACCTGGGGGCCCTGAGAACAAATTTGAAGAAGTTGGTTTTGAAGACCATTGTTGATCCACCATGCAGATGTATAGTTATTGATGATAGTTTGTCTGTTGTGGCACAGTTAGTGTTAATCATCCTTGAGTTCTTCATCAGTGATCAGTTTCTGGCCACAAAATACTGGTGAAAATAATCTACCTCTCAAATTAGATCTGCTCTGTGGTGGTCTTGTGTGTGTTTTTACCATTGATGAATAGGGTAAAATGAACCAAGAAACAGATGGCCTTCAGTCTAATTGTAAACTACAAAGTGGACCTGTATGGTAAATGGAGCTGATAAAATGGACAATTAGTGTAGACAAAAGATAGGTATACCTAATGAAGTGGCTTGTTAGTGTATAATGTAACATTAATCCCAAAGGTAACTGTCCGTTTCAAATTTGAATTATTTTAATGTATGATCAGGACCTTCATCATACAAGCAAACTGCCTACTGCTACTCTTTCCATTAAATGCACGTCAGCACATCTTTAAACAGTTACAATCTGCTCGTTTCAATTTGTTTAACTTGTGCTTAATTTTAGAAAGGTTCAGTAAATAGTGAATAGATTACCTATGGTCAAGTGATTTCAGTGTGTATTAGACTACACTCACATTATCAGGATGAAGTGGCACAAATCCAAGTTCTTGTGAAGTAAATTAGATCTTTTCTGATCTGTTTCATGTGTTTCTTTTTCCTACTGCGTGTGCCCATTTCATTTTATCCCATGTTTGCTGCCTAGCAACAGTGACTAACTTTTGTTATCTGTTCAGAGCTATGGCCTTTGTTATGAAGGTCTGTGCTGCTAGTTTGTTCATTTGCTGTTTGATGAGGCATGTGCATTATTCACATCATATTATGGACTGGAATGTGTGCATTTGGGGGTCATTTCTGACTCATTCTCACTAATGGGAGATATGGTTCACTTACAAACTCTAATGTGGACCATCAAGGCAGAACCATCAAAGCAAACAAATCAGAACTGAGCAATAAGACTTGCACCATGATAGTGGTGTCAGCATTTCTAAGAGTTTTTCATGTTTCATGTTAACAATACTACCTCAAGACAGAAGAAGTTGATCATTTTGGTTACTTATATGACAGTAAGAAATGTTAATACGAAGCCCACTGTGAAGAGGGGAGAACCAGGGACACTGCATGTCGCAGGTAAAGGTGATATTACTTTGTGAACACACACATACACATATAATATCTGCATCAGACTCATGGTCAGTACATTGGCCCAATTTAGACTGCCTGTATCTGTCCATGATATGATGAAGGCATGAGCTGTCAGATCTTTCAAAACCCATCAAAATAAAGAAATATGCCATCAGAAACACAAGACTCCTTTGTACTTCTGACGTCAGTTGACAGAAGTGAAGCATGCTACGTGCAGAAAAAAAATGCCAAACAACAGAAATGTCTTCTCCATCTGCTTCACTGAGCCTGCATGATTTATGTAACAGTCTGTTTCTTTCTGAGGAAGACTTTTTTCTGCTGTAAAATTTCAGATAGCTGTTTCTCTTGTCTGTGTTAGCCTCCTCTTTTGAACTGTCCCTGGTGGTGTAGCGTTACAGGTCATAAGAGGGATTGGCGGTATGAAGGTTTTGGGGGGTTTGGTTTGTATTTGTTGCGTGCCATGTTTAGAGCATTTGAGTGCGTTGAACTCTGGAGAGTGGGAGAGTTGGATGAACTACACATTACAGTGCTCTTCTGAAGTCCTCTGCCTCAGCCTACCATAATAAGATATTGATCTACTGTGGGTTGTGTTTAGGATTTTTCCCCTCCTTAGTTTCCATTCCTTTGATGCTGTGGTATTTTGTTGTTCCCAGAGAGTTATTCCTTCTTTTTTTTGGCTGTGTGTGTGTGTGTGTGTGTGTGTTTTCTGACGTGTTACCCCATCACACTGAAGATAGCCCGCTGGATTTGTTACTGACACTGTGGGAACCTGCTCTGAGTAAACAGTTATTCTGAAGAGGAATTCTGTTGCAACATGTACCAGCACCATCAGCCACCATTGTTATGCACCACTGGTCTCAGAACCAGTCCCCCACACACTTTCACCTATCTAACTGGTTGGCTTGAGCTTCTCACACATTGTATTGTTAAAAAAAAAGTGGTGAAATCAGCAGAGGTGACGTTGATGACGTTTTTGAAGCTGAACCAGCTTAATTTACAGGAAACCCATATGACACATGAAAACACCTGGACAATACATTAAAAAAATAAAGTGTCGCAATGCGTCCTTTGAGCAGTTCTACTGAAGAACTATTGTAGTTCCCACAGAGCCATTTTGATTGAGATGTGACTGTAAAGAACTTATAAGAAACTTCCACATAATTTAATTATCAATTTAGGAGATCTTTGGGAGCCTTTACTTTATGAATAGGTTCTTTAAATTAAAATTAAAACTTTAAATCAATTAAAAAGTTCTTTATGAATCTAAAAATGGTGGCATCATACAAGGAATCGTTTCTGGCACTTTTGTTTTTTAGAGTGTATATAATAACTAACCTAATCAAGAAAATTCATGTTTATTTACTGTATAGAAACCTATTCGGTAATAAAAGAAATACTGCATCATTTAATAATGAAAGCCACGTTGAAAGGAATAATTGACAGAATAAATATCACTAGTACACATATATCATAATGTCAATAGATCTATATATTATTAATATTAAGAATTAAGCCCACATGATGCTTTGATACTGAATGTAGACAATGCTCAATTCCAGAAAAATAAGCCCTGGCAACAATTTTTGTTTGTATTACTCTGTTTTTGTGGTGTAGCAAATATGAACATAATTACATACATTTACATGTTCAGCCTTATAGAAGTTTCACCTCAGGGATTTAGGTTTAAGGACTATTTCAGCCTGTATTTTAAATGAGACAAAATAGATCACAGTAACATTACATACATCATTCTGTCTAATTCTGAAATTTAAAGAGAGTTTGAATAATGGTTCTGTTACAATGAGTTATGACTGAATCGCACAAATATTCTAAGTGTACCTCGGGGGGAAAACTGCAATACAGTAAAAATTGTAGGATGTGACCCCTTTAATACCCACAAAACCTTTGCACGTTATAAATGAACAGTGCATTAAAGCATTGCTGATATTCCAAAGCAGGCACATGGTCAGAGGGTGCCACACACATACACAGTGATGAAGAGCGCTGGGCTGTGTTCTGGCTCTGAACGTGGTCTCTTGTGCAGTCCTCTGAAGTTTCCACTGCACACAGCTCTCTTGTTCTCTTATCAACTCTCTTTTCTGAAACCCAGATTGGTTCCCCCTCAGGACAGCCCCCACAGCTGCATGCAAAAACACTAAACCCACTAGGAGAGCTGTGGAAAGGCAGGATAGAGGCGCACTGGGACACATAGTGAGAAAAGATAACAGAAAGTGGGAATGACCGCTGTATCATATCACTGTACGGGTTATTTTTGTTCTCATTTGAAGTGGAGCGCTCGGTAAGAGAATCCTTCACAGCTTACGGCCAAACGGCACAAGCATATCCCCTCTCTGCTTTACCTACCGCACTCGCACTCGCTTACCTCACAGCAGGCCAGCTCAGGCACCCCCAAGAGGGCCGTGCGCTGAGGCAGGTACAGAGAGAAAGAGGGGGTGGTTAGTCATGAGTATGACTGGTGAGGCAGATCATGTGTCACTGGTGTGTAAGTGATCATTACGACACAAGTGAAACTCAGCAGCTTCTGACTGGAGTCATGTTCCAACAGCACACCCGGGGCTGCCCCAGACGTATACACCTGTAAAACACCCACACACTCACTCAAACACAATGGACTCCAACCTTCTGGAAGGACAAAAGGAAAGTAACCTGAGTCTGCACTGGGTCAAACTGACTCATTAACCATGGCAGATGAGCACTGACTCATTACAGCACCCTCACACCTTGAGCAATACTTGCCACTGTACACCACTGTGTGTGTGTGTGTGTGTGTGTGTGTGTGTGTGTGTGTGTGTGTGTGTGTGTGTGTGTGTGTGTGTGTGTGT
>JBBPCX010000002.1:13431610-13478925 GCA_037974365.1 Hydrocynus forskahlii | reverse complement strand
GTGTGTGTGTGTGTGTGTGTGTGTGTGTGTGTGTGTGTGTGTGTGTGTGTGTGTGTGTGTGTGTGTGTGTGTGCTGTTTATCTGCTCCCTTCCTTGTTTTTATGCCCTCCACATTTCCTTTTTTGTTATTCTCCTGTGTGTATAAGCGCAGGCCCAGACCTTTGGTCAATCAGTGATAGACTGACCTTGAAAAGCAGGTTGTGATAAAGCTTTGATAGTGCTGCTCTTTGATCCTTACACTTCGTGACCATTGTTGTTCTAGCGTGGCCTTTCTGAGTGCTTGGTTTATATGGGTATTGGTGGAAAGAAAAGTAGCAGCAGCTGGTAAACAGAGCCCATGCTGAGGCTTACTCACTCTTTTTCTCCAGCTTTGCCCACCAGTGTAGGAGGGGATCTGGAGCTGAGCTTGTCTTTCTATGGAACCGGCCTGCACACGCAGTGCAGAAAAACAACAGGCTGCTCTTACACACTCAGACTGAGTGCCTCTGACGAAACCCTTTCTTCATCCATCCTGCTGACCCTCATTATTTCAAACGCTGAAATTAACCTTAGTGGCCAGGGCATCATTTTTCTGAAATGTCACCATGTGTGGTGAGCATACAATTTGACATGACTGTGAGAGTGTTGCTGTCTTACTGACACGGTGGCTCACAGTCCAAATGAGCAACAGAATGTTAGTCATGAAGCACTGTAAAGCTAGTCTTTCCTCATAGCAGGTCTGTTCTTAAAGAAGGGCATCCAGTAGAAAAAGGACAATGCCCCCTCTGTGAAACGCAGTGTTGTGGTGAGCCAAAGATGGCCTTGCAAAGGGTCATGTGAAGAGAAGAAGGTCAAGCTGACCTGGCCTTTCAGAAGAGACTAAACATGTGTTTGGAGGCCAGCAGGAATCATTAAAGAACAAAGCTCCCTGCTGAGACTGGCATCACTTTCTTATTTAAAACACAATACCTGCCATTGTGTTTTACCTTGCTGCATAATTGCATAATTGCTTAATGATGTAGTTACATAAAGAATTATCTTAACATTTCATTTCATCTTTTGTCATCTCTGAAAATAAGCCTGTACTCATAACCTTTCATCAGATTTAAATCATAGTACTTCCAAATGTGCTATTGATAAAAAAAAAAATTGCGAATCTGCAGCGTCAACAGAAATTCTCTGCTCGTTTCAACGAGCCATGAATAATAAATTGCTATGAAATTACACCATGCTTTTGTTTTTGCCCATTATAACCACAGCTTCTGTAGGATAAAGGAAGGTCGATTACATTTTAAAGAAAAATTTATGGGAAAGAGGGAATTAAGTAAAATTCTTTTAGAGCACTTCGACATTTTCTAGGTCAGTGAGTTTTGAAAGGGCACTAGAGTTAATTGAGAAGAGGAAGAGACAGGACAGCACATCAGTTCTGCAAGGGTGTAGATGAAGCCCCAGTGACTATGGCCTGTTCGGGCTTGTCTTGTGCTTTTTGTAGAGCATGTCGTCTGTAAGCAGTTATTATTTCTTTCTTTTTTTATAAAGCCTGTGCTTATGCAGTGAAATGATGAGCTACATTTACAATGACTTATTACTTACATCATTTTATTGGCTGTTCCCCCTTTGACTTTACCCCCATACTTCTTCTGGAGATGTTTTTTTTTCTAATCCATTTGCTCTTGGACATTAGACTTTGGGTTATGTTCTTATGGGAATGAGCAGATCTTTAAGGAGATGTGGAGGGGGGTAATGAAGCGGGCTCGAAGTGTGCGCAAGGAGCAGTTCTGCTGAGATCAGCATGAGGAGAGCAGAGTGATGGAGAGGATTCCACTTCTTTTCTCAACTCATTTAGAAAATCAGCACAAAGACAATTACACCATCTCTCTTCTACAGCTTTCGTCCGCTTCCTCTTTCGTCCCCTCTACGCAGCCTCTCTTTTCTCTCTCGTCTACGTTTACCCGTTCTCAGGTTCTTTATCTCCCCCCCACCCCCACCTCACCCATCCTTTGCTTCATGCTCTTTCTCACAGAAATAAATGTCCCTTCCTGCTTTTCACTGACATCAATAGATTCTCATCCAAGATGAACTAGTGAGGTTTCCAGGAACTGCTGAATTTGTTCTGCTCAAGTCACTAATAAGATTCCTGGTTTTTCAGGAAAATGATGGAGAACGAGCCTGTCTAGGTTGTGCTTTCCTCCAGCCATCCCCCCACCCCCTCTCAAGCTATGTGCAACATGCTTACATTCTTTGCTGGTTTTCAGAGTAATTCATGACACCATCTGTGGACTAGTGGGGGCAGACCGCAGGGGAAATACAGGGAACAGGAAATACTCATCTTGCCTCAGAGGAGACAGTGTGATTTAATGAGCTTTATGTACTGCATAAACCCATTCTAGGTCCATAACAACCAGTGAAAGAAAAGAAAAAAAGAGAGATAGAGAATAAACAATAGAGGATGCATGTTAGAGACTTGGTGGAGAGTAGAGAGCACTTTAAGATAAGGATATCTTGTAACAAGAGAGGCAAAGGACTAGCACCACTGGGTAACAGCAGGCGTGTAGCTTAAGCAGAAGCAGATAGATGCTGGGGTGGTGGAGGCTGCTTGGCCGCAGTGGGTATCAGCCGGGCTCCGCTCAGTGCTGGGGATTTCTCCTTTCTCTCTGCCGTTTTAAAGGAATTATCACCACTCTCATCCACTGGCCTTTCCTCTGCCATTACACCTCAGATTGTTTTCTCTCCTGCTTTAGTCTGCCTCTGAGGGAGTGTTTGCCAGTCATGACTCTCGCCCTGGCCCGGCTCCAGAGGGAAAGTGATTTTATCGCTGCTGCTCAGCCATTTCCCTGAAGATCCTGTGGGTTGCCGGAAAGGACTTCTGGCATAAGGACATTAGCCTGGCTTTAAGCCTCCTCAGAAGCCTCCATAGGGCACGGCTGGATCGAGCGTACCAGTAATTGACAGATGTTAGAGAGCAGTAATTTACTCTGAATGAGCTCCATGGCCGCCAGCTTGGAGCTGCTGCAGGACTATGGAGAACGTGGAGAGTAGGGCGGGGAAGCCGAATGAGAGAAAACCCAGAATGGTTAGTGGCTGCTGGGGGAGCAAGACAAAAAACAGATAAGTTTACCAACTCAGGACTACAGAAAGTAGAACATTGGAATAGGTGAAATTCCTCAATGTGCAAGAAGAAGCAGGCTTTGACACCCACAAGGTGTGGAAAAGTAAACGAGAGAACTTCAAACAGGTGCTAAGGGGCGTGATGAAAACATGCCGAATTGTGATGCTTAGGAACAGCAACATGGAAGTACGTTTGGCTGCTCTTACTGGAGCAAGCACTCGGCTGTCCTCACTTTTCTCTTCATTCTCCAGGCCAGGAGCCGTTCCCCGAGATCCATCCTGCTAATGGATGATGCCCAGAAGTGTAGCAGGACTGTATTTGGTTAGTAGCCACCCTGTGGTGAAATTAATGTGACTGAAAGATGCTGTGGGCAAAGGAACATCCATAGTAACAAGCTTGCAGCTAATAAGAAAGACTTAATATGTTTATATTATGAGGGTGTTAACAGGGTTCATCTTTACATTGGGAAAATGGGCCAAAGTGTTTCTCCACTGTGGCTCTTTTGATTTGATTAAACCACTAAACCCCAGGCATTCATATCTCCTCTGTACTGTCTAATGAATGCAACAAATCCTCTGTAATAAAAATATGAATATAAATGGTGCGAATGTATTCAGCGATTGTTCTTTCTCTCTCTCTCTCTCTCTCTCACTCTCTCACTCTCTAACTTTCTTCCTCTCTCTCCTCCCACTCTCTTGTTCTCTCTCTCTCTCTCTCTCTCTCTCTCTCTCTCTCTGTCTCTCTCTCTTTCTCTCTCGCAACTGCATGCACAGGTCCAAATGACAGTGTAAGAAAATGTGACTGCTAGTGTTTGGCCTACACACATGTTATAGGAACCACCTTTTACTGATTTTTAATGGTGGTTAAACCCTCATCCCCTCTTTGTCTGTCATGATGTTCCACTGTAGACCAGTTTCATCAATGGCAAACCTTACTGCCTAGTGCAAAGGGATTTTTTTTCTATTTCTTGAAAAAGAGCTCAAGGTGCCCTTAGTGTGAGGTCATTATCACACAGTCCATCACTGTGCCTCTTCCTTTCAGGCCTTCATTTTCACCCATTCTCAAAGAGCCTGCTCTTGATTATAATTATTCCTAGGTGCTTCACCTTTTCTGCCTGTTGCTCAGAACAGAGTTATGGAGCAGTAAATGGAGACCATAATGGATGAATTACATGTCTATTAATCATGTAAGGCGCGTCTTTCTGTGAATTTCCCCGGTCATTAAATGTTGTCATCTCATGGTCAGTGTGTCTGCAGAACTGGAGCTTCACCGTGGTTCCCATATGTAGGAACTTTAAGTCAATCATAAACTATCATCAATCATAAAGTTTCAAGAGCATGAGTCATAAAATGTATAAAAAAACAGATGTTTTTCTTCTCTTCTGAAGCTGCACAGATGTGCATTGTGCAGTCATTTAAAAAATATGATTCCATACATGAGTTTATGTACTCTCTTGTGTTGAGAAACATAATCAGTGTACAGATTAATATGCACACAAAAGCCATAAAGGCCGCAGGTTTGTGAGGAAGCATGCGGGGGTGCGGTGGTGCGTGGTTAATGGTGCTGGAGCTCCCCATAAGGCTCTGAATCAATGTTCAACTTTCCCCGGAGTTATTAAACGGTATTACCATTTCACCCTCCTCATTAAAATGTTAATCACTCCCCTCATTATTTGGAATTGAAAATTTAGATTTAGTAAAAATGTCTAACGCAATTTGTTTGAATGTGTGCAAAAAAGCTGCAGGGGTTCTGGCGTCCTCTTTAGGTGAGAGAAATTAGTCAGCCTTGAAGTCTCGCAGCACAGCAGTAAATCCACCACTGCTTTAACTTTGAATAAGCAGGATAATGCACTCTTAAATCTGCCTGTATCTGAGGCCCTCTCAGCCCATTCTCAAGGCCCTCGTGAAGATAACTGCCTCAATTGCTCGGAGCACACAGGTTAGCAGCTCAGCCAGGGAGGAACAGACTGCTGCTCTCAGCTACAGAAAATTGGGATTATTTAACCTTGCTAACGGGAAGCAATGGCTTTATGTTTTGTTGTCATTTTTATATTCTTTCCTCGGAACAAAACGTATCTTCATTTCTTTTTGCATCATTTCAAAATGTCAGCTCTCCTGAACAGTGTGTGAAAATTATAATGCTAATAGACTAATGGAAAAGTTTTTCCTTCTTTGGTAAAGCCACAAATTTGAAGATACAAGGTTATAATCCATTCATATTTGATTATGCTCAGTCAAATCCCAGTAATAATTTTCAACTCACTATAATTTTGTTAAAAGACAAGGTATGGATAGTTACTTGTTTATTATTATTTTATATATTTACAGGATGTATTTAATATACATATTGATACGTATTGCCAAGGTTTTTCCCTTGAGTTACAATAGTAATTGGAAAGGAACTAAATGGAAATGTTCAAGTAAGAATGTATTGTTTTATATTTTAATTCCATGGGACAAATAAATCGCAGTGATACAATACAGTCATAAATTGTGAAGAATTGCAATAATATTGGACTGTGGCTCAAATATCATGATAGTATTGCATTGTCACTTCTGGGCCAGTTTCTACTGTACAGAAGGGTGGATATTATGTGGGTATTATGTTAAGGAATGCATTGGGTTTTAAACTTTTTAAAGACGATTCCAGACTTCAAATGGTAGTGCGTGCTGCCACCTATTCTACTTAGTGTGTAAAGGGGGATGTAACTTCCCCTCTGTTGCCCTTTCCACTTGGCCAGGGCTCAAACAGGCTGTAGCTGGGTGCATCTGCTGCCCTGCTGGATGAGTGCCTGGTGGTTTTGCCCTCTCTGCCTGCTCCAGCACCCCCGCCCCCTGGGCTGGTTCCTGCTGGGGGCTGGAGGTATTCCGCTCTCAGCCTGCTTGTGTCTCTGGAGCCCAGCTCGACTCTGCGCCTCGGTTCCAGGCCTGCCTGTGATCCTGCAGTCTGGATGATCATTAATGAAGCGGCTTGATGCTCATTGGGCCTCCACAGTCCAGCTGATGCACCAGCCTGGGCTGGCCTGGACGTCTGCCTCCTGCTTATATGATATTAGCTTGGCTTCTGGTGCTGCTGTTTCCTGACTGTCCCATCCATAGCGATTACTTTGCCTTGCCAATTATTAGATCTGACCATGGATAATGGTTCTGTTTGCTTAGGAACATTGCTCACCAGTAGGAGTATTTATTTTTCTCTGAGATGATTAACAGGTTCTAGACATACAGCTACCGTAATTCTCATTGAAATAATGTCATTGGTGTTGAAATCCACAAAACTGTACAAACAAAGCCTAGACTGTGACTTCTAAACTCTGGCATATGCGTCATGTAATGTTCTTATTCATGCAGCTAGACAATGCATTATTGTGTGCATGCACACACGCAGTCTCATGCATAAGCACGCCTCGTTGAGTCGTCGTGATCAGATGGTTGGGCTGTAACCGTGTCCTTCCTTAGGGACTTGCTTAATTGGTCACAGGGCTTGGACCATCTGTGGTTGGAGAAGCTTTTGAATAAAAGAGTGGAAAAGATGGGAGGCGAGAGGAGAATGGGGCCTGAAGGGCAGGTTGGGGCACAGAAAGAGGTGGAGGAGAAAGAGAGGGCGACAGAAGGATATAGAAGGCATGAGGGGAGGCAGTGGGTGCCAAACCCTCTGGTGCAACCAGGGCGGGGTCCAGTCTTACACCCAGTCCCTTTTAACTAGGGCTCAGCCATTATGGAAAATGTGTGACCATTTAGGTTCCCATTTTACGGGGCTTCCAACTTTTGCTAACCTATTGATATCAGTTAGTAACATTTTATGTTTTATATTTATATAATTATTTTACTGATTTTGGTCTAGTTAAACAGTGCTGAAGGAGCCATCTTAAGGGAAAAGATATTTAATTTAATTTAATTTATTAACCCTTATTGTTCTTAATTTTATATGAAAGAGGTTGAAGTAGTACATAAACACTTAATTTTAAAGGTACTCATCACTTGATGTACATTTACATACTTCTTCCTAAGCTTTTTAGCTCTGCCTATACACAGTAAAGTTTTAAGGATTGTTTCAGTCCATACAAAATTTTGAATAAGGCACAGTACATATAAATACAGTCAATTTACAGAAATCAGTATTAAGAAAACGGTAATTAAAATTGTTTTATTACAATGAATGAGAAGAGGTTGGAAAACCGTAATGTAAAAATGAATCATGGCTGTTCTAAGTAGACTTCTGAGAAAAAAATAAGAGTATGAGCTATTTAAATAATATAAATATTGTACCAATAAGGAGAAGACTTAGCTTTTCGAAAGTGAGGTTTTTTTTTGGCATCAGAGGTTCACCCAAAAATGAAGCTTTCATTAGTGGTGCTTTATCACCTGGAATTTAGCTGATAATGATAAAGAGGGAAGACTTGTAATAGGCCTTCTGTATCCTTCAATATTAACGATCAAGCGCTACTTTGAAACCTGCTTTGGTGCCGCTACGCTGTCTTTGCTCTAGCCAAACACATTTAAAATAGTTTTAAATAGGATATGTGAGAAGGAAGCTGATACTGTGCAATATCTGCCAGCTAACAATAGAGGCTTGAGCCAAGCATTTGCTAATAAACCCTAGGAAGTGAAATATTCCGGACCTGCTTACATCCTCAGCCTGGCGAACGACTGCTGTGTGTTAATGCTGATCAGATGCGCTGTCTTAAAAGAACCATGTTCTTTTCCTACTCCTTTTTTCTTCCTCAAACGTTTAGTGTCACGCTAGAGCAGACCGGCTTTGTTTGTTCGCTGGAGAACGTATTGCTCTTACCGCCTCATTTTAGAGGTGCATAAACTGCAGACAGAAGTCGAGGGGAAAACTCTGCGGTTCCCTCTAGTTAAAAGTACTAAATCAAAACAAATTACAGGAAAGTGCATCAAAGAGCTGTCTGGCTGCTTTTTCTTGTTCTCATGCTAATGCGGTAGCAGGCGGCAGTTCTCTGGAGCGGCGGCACCAGCAGTGCTTGATTAGTTGTGAGGCTGCAGGCTGATTGCCTGTCCACTGGGGTGGGGGGTGTGGGGAGGCTATGCAGGGTGTTTATGGAGACTTCTGGTAGTAATCACTTTTTTGTGTGTCTCTCTGCCTTTGCACATTTCTGCTGATCCAAGCACTACAGTGACAGGCTTGGCGGCGAGGGCCTCATGGCGCAGCTCACTGATAAGGCCCTCCAGGTCATCTGAGATAGAGGCTCGTCTCCTGATGGAGAGTGATGTTAATAGAGAGAAAGGTATTGAGACATCAGTTGGAAAATGCTTGTGTTTAGTTTGTTCACCCTTTTCACAGCTATTCTGTCCATTTATGTGAGGCTGTTATTTCGATAATTCTTAACAGGCTTAACATCTCTATTTTTGACAATACCCTCGCGTTACTCCCTCCCCCGCATTCTCCTTGCTCTCAGGTAACTTCTCTTGTTTTTGTCTCATGGCTTGCTCGCTTGTTTGTTTGCTTGTTTGTCTTTCTGTCTGCCTTTTTTCTGTCCTTCACTCTTTCCTTTTTTCCACCTTGACTCATTTTCTTTGAGCTCTCCTGTCTTTGTTGTGTCTGGCTCTGAGTGGGTGTGTCTCTTGTTCTTGTGTGCTTCAGAATTTAATGGCCTTGAAAGGCGTGGCAGTGCAACTTAATGGTAATGAGAAATCTGTTAACGATCTCAGACGCGCAATTTCGGCAAATTTTATTAGTGATATTTAGCTTCAGACTGTCCGTTTTAGAGCTTTGCAGCTACTTAAAACTTCAATTACTAGGTGAGAATGGAAAGGCTTTGTTGGCAGACTATTGCTTGCCAATTGATTTGTTTTGCCGTATTGCATCCCTTTTTTTTTTTTTTTGTTCGTGTTTTTTAATCCAGAGTTGAAAAACTTTTTCATATCTTTGCAGTGATTTTAGGCAATAGAGTCAGGGCTAATGAGCTCATCCCTTTAATCGGATTACAGGCCTCTTGTACCCCCAACATCCCATTACACTTTCTCTCTAATGACTGCTTGATTATCCCAATGATAAAAACCTGGTAATGCTCTGCTAATCCCAGCTCTGAGACTGAGTTTGCGCAGACACAGGCAAACCATGGATAGACCATGTCAGTGCTACAGCAGTGTTGTGGAACTTCCCAAGTCGGTTATGTTGGGTTGTGGTGCCATTAATGGATCCCTCTGTAGCCTGGCATAATTTCTCAGGTGGCGTGTATGTGTGCCGTGACTTATGTCAGTGTCAGAGAGAAGGGCTGCATGTTGCTCCATCCTGTGTGCTTCGGTAATCCTCATCCTCTCTCTTCCCTCGCCCCAGCTGGAAGAAGGCTCTTGTGTATTTTACCGCTGCATTACATTCCATGTGAAGGGCCCTCCAAGTGTGATTTTTTTTTTACACTGCTCTAGCACAGCTTTGCCAAAAGCGCACACATCTTTCGTGGGTTCCAAGCAGGTCTTTCCGTCATCCATTACACCAGCCACTCTCACACTAAACCCCTTCAAAGTGCATTCTTCTCTCCTTTTAAATCTCCCTATTCTCTGTCATTCTCATTCACCCCCGTCTTTATCATCCCCTGTTTTCATCTCTGTGAATAAACAAAGTCATTATAAATCTCCTCCTTTTATGTATAGAATCTGCTCTGATGGTGCAATGTCTTGAATCTGCTCTGATGGTGCTTATTGTGAAGTGCTCGGCCTTTGGCCCTCCTTGTTTGTCCCAGAAAATCTTTGATTCCTGCATTTCGTCCCCAGTCTCTCTGCCGACATCTTTTCAAGTGAAACCTCGATAAATTTGTTTCCTGATTTCATATTACTACCAGTTAAACCCTCATTATTCACCACCTACTATAACCTACTTTTTCCTCATCTCCCCCTCCTCATCCCTTTCTTTCTTTTCCCTTCCCACCTTCTCTCATGTGTTTCCAGCAATTTCTGCATTTCTACATTCCAAATGTTTTTTTTGTCACATTAGCTTACACTATAAAGTCAGAAGGTCTGTTTTTCAGAACTTGGTGGATGTGCACAATAATTCTCTAAGACATTTGCTCCAGGCACTTAGGCCTTTTCCTGAAACCTCAGGCTGGCTTCTATGATGCCAATAAAGCTCTCTGACAGACATAGCATCACAGATTAGAGCGACTGTTCTGGTGATTTAGATGAACAGAACAGATTTCATAGCCAAGATTGCCTCAGTGAAAACAACTTTCTGTTCCATTCAGAATGGCATTTAAAGCTCCAACAAAATGGTCTTTGTACAAACTGGTGCCCGTTGATTGCACAATTCTGCTGCAGACTCAATCATGTCTTTTTCTTGACCATTTGAATTTTCTCTGAGGTCTGTAAGGGCCATCACATATGTCAAGGTTATTAAGCACTTGATGAAATCTGAATGAATGGGCTTCTTGAGAAATCTGCAGTAATACAGTACTGCAGTATGCCATCATAGTGGCTTGGCATATGAAACACACACACACACACAGACACACACACACACACAAACAGCTGCTTTGTTATCTCTGCTGCAAGCAAGGGAAGATCCTGGGGCGAGTTGCTATCTGAAATCAGACGGAGAACTGTACTTCCTCACACTGCTCCCTGCTGTCTTTGTGTGTGTGTGTGTGAGAGAGAGAGAGAGAGAGAGAGAAAGAGAGAAAGAGAGAAAGAGAGAGAGAGAGAGAGAGAGAGAGAGAGAGAGAGAGAGAGAGAGAGAGAGAGATCCAGTGGTGGTGCATTTTGATGGCGGCTACAGTGTGTAAGTGAGGTCAGGATTGCTGCGAGCCCCTGAACATAATTATCCCTCTCTCTGGTTCAGCCCCTCTCTCTTAAGTCTTTTCTCTGCTTTACCATTCAGAACGGAGCAGCTGCCCGCATGAGGTCAAGGACAAGGGTGGAGAGGTGTGTCTGCTGATTATTGTGTCTGTATTTTTTCCAAAACTCACTACAGTATTTGAAATTTAAGCTCATTTCCGTTCTAAGATCATTAGAAACAAGTATTGCAAAGGGTAGTGAACGTATATTAAACATAATACACATCAATACACCCAAGCTTGCTTTCGTCCCTGCATAAAATGCATTGATGAATAGCAATTGTTTTTCTATCTCACCCTCGGTTGCTCTAATCCTTTGTTTTCTTGTTTGATTAGTTTATCTTATGTTATTTTTTCCTTTGGATGCATTGTTTTATTGTTTCATTGGTGGTGACTGTATTTAATATTTTCCTTTTTGCTTGTTTAAATTTTCTTTTTCATTTTAGTTTCATTTATTTCTTCTCCAATCACAAGTGAAAGTGTCTTGTTCTGTTTCAGTACCTCCTGTAGGTGTGTGTGCTCTGCCCCTGTCATATTTGTCTGTTTGACATGAGGAACTCTTGTAGTGTGTTAATCTTACATATGGACAGAATGAAAATAGTGACATTAGACAATCTTAAGAAGCTTAAGTGATCTCAAAGAAATCCAAAGTGTATGGAAGGGAGGATGATTTGGTTGTCAAAAGTATCTCTGTGTTGCCTGCTTCTTATCAGTCCCTGGTCATATGCGTTGTCCAGAGTGTCATCACTGTGGCCCGCAGCTGTAGTCAGTGCACAGCCTTGCTGTAGGTAACATTGGTTTGTTAGCTCCAATATTACTGTGGTCTTGGACCGGTGTTGCACCACGATAAATGTTCTTGCAGCATTAATTTTGTCACATAAATCCTGTTGCACTGCCGTAGCGTTATTACATCCCCAGTTATGATGGTCTTTTTTTAAATTTGGTGCCTCAGCCTTATGCTTTTTTTGGCTATGCATCAGTGAGCTTAGAAGGTTGTTAAATGGTTTTAAGCTGCCCATGGCCTCAGTGTGTGTTTGTCTTTTATATTAGTGTGATGCTGTGTGTTCTGCTGTGAACACAGGGCTCCCGGTTTAATAAAGAACAGACATATCTTGGAGCGGGCATTAAAAAAAGCATCAGAAGTAGTCGAGTTGCTATGGACACCCTTTTCTCGCAGTGTCTGTGTCAGAGGTGATATGTGCTGAGCATTGGGAATCTAATTAGCATGCCATTAGCAAGGAAACAGCATGGAGCTTGAAAACAGGCCGTGGAGGACAAAGCTAACCCCTCACCCTAACCACCCCCAACGCCCCCACCCCCTAACCACCACCACACACCACAAAAGATTACCCAGACACCTCACACAGCTCTGTTACTGTAGAACCTTCTACTAATCCCTTTGCACTATTGCCCCAGAGGTCTGGCAACCTTTACCTCCATAGCATCCTTTTACTGCTACCCTTTCCCCCTCAGTGATCTCCAACAGGGTCACAATCTCACTGCGTCTCATATCCGTAATGTGAAGATAGCCAGCTGAACTGCCAGTCAAGGAGCCCACCAGGTCTGTTTACGTGCATTGTTTTATGAAGTGTTGCAACATTAGATCTCCACTCATTACCCATACACCGCTTTGGAAAAGGCCACAAGTTCACGTCGTTCAAGCAATTATAGCCTAAAGCTTCCTAAGTCTTTAATATGCGGTGCAGCTTGCACAAGAAAAGAGTTACTAAAAGTGTGTGTGATAAACCTGTTGGTTGCATATTCCTTAACTGTTCTACATAACGTTAGAAAACCATGCCATAAACATTTAATTGCAGATGTCATATACTGTCTACAATTATGATGGCCTTTAACATAACCAGTGAGGTGACGTGGATTTGGAGGCACATCAGTACTGTTGATTTGGGCATTTTAAATCAAGCAACTATTTCCTTGCATCCATGTTCTGTCAACACACTTTCGCCTTACTGCCAGACATAAGACTTGTCTGCTCATGTGACAACTTTTGCAATGAAATCAGAACTCTTCTCTTGCTGATCAAATGCTTACACTGGTTTTGAGTTGTTCTTTTCTCCTACTGAGAAGTCCGGTCTGTGTCTCTGCGGCTGAATAATCACACTGAAGTTTTAATATAATATTTATTGATGCTATGCCCACTTCAATATGCCCCAAGTGAATAAAACCACTCCAAGTGAAAAGAGCACTCTGGTTTATTGTTTATATGCATCAAATTTTCAACTATCCTTGATGGTTTCCTTATCTCTATGGTTTGTTAGCATGATGTCATTGTAGCAGTACTGATGGAAAAACATTATCTGTTATGGCTGTATACAGAATTGTGCTTCCACAGAGATGTCAATTACACACCTTTCAGCGGTGATTGACTGGTGATACCTGTGTGCGCCTGTGTGTAATTGTGTTTGTGTTTGCATGTTTGTGTGAGCTGAGAGGTAGCTTTTTGCAGAGGTGCAGTGACTGGAGACAGATGGTTGTACATTGCTGCGTGGCAAGGCAACCCCTAGCTCCAGGCTGATTCCAGGCAGACTGGACCCCCTGCATGGCTGCCCTGTCTCTGGAAACAGCCAGTCTCGTCTGAACCTGGTGCCTGCAGCCCATCTCCATCTGTGGCCAGTCGTAATGAGTATCTGCATCAACGGGGGGGGTCTGCATGTTCTTGTGTTGTATATGTCTAGTTATACAACAACAAATTGACATTTGAGACTGGGACACTGAATCAGGTACCCTCTAAATGGGAACTAAGGAAACTAAGCTACAAAAATGATCCATTTAAAAATTATAATTTTATGTCACATAACCAAGTCAGTTAAATATATCTCTTTATTCAGGTTACAGCAGTTTACCCCTGCCCATTATGCACTGATTGACCAACTCCTTTAATAAAAATTCAATTTTTGTCAGATTTCACCTTAATTCACCAGAACACCCAGTAACAGCTGTGATTGGTCACACTGTCAGAAACACTGTGATTGGTTGGAGGCTCATTTGCATATTGCAGCCTTTTGTAATATCAGAATTGCAGAGACTAATATTGTGATAACAATTCGCAGACAATATATTGTGCAGCCCTATTGTGGTCGGGTATGATTCAGGGGAGAAATGGCAAGACAGTGTAAATTTACTGAAATATACGATCAGATCATTTGAATCTCACATTGGAAACTACCTCATATTGAACTCATGTTCATTATGTGTGAGATGCTAGAAAGTCTTCTCCGGTTTTTCCTTTCTCTACTTAAGTACTTTAAGTTACTACATTTATGAGGTATAGCAAACTAAAAATATAGGCTAATTCTGAAGGCAAAAAATGTACATCATAAGTGTACATATGTAGCTGAACATAGAATATGTGGCTGAACATAGAATATTTGTCTGATACAAAAAATGTGTGCCTCTCTTTTAGAAAGCCTTTTTTTGCTGTAGGTTTTTAAAGCCTGAACGATATCTGGAAATTCAATTAGGCTTGTTTGACGTGTAATGTGGCTGTATAAAGCCTTTTTATTGCATAATCAAATTAATTTAAATGATGAAAGTGTGTAAGAAGCTGGTTAATGTGTCTAAATTCTTTCTCCAAAATCAGCATGGAATAAGCATGGTTGATTTAGGCTGATGCAAAACGTGTACCTGTAGATCTCTTTGGTTCAGACACATTGGTAGACGGATGCAAGTGTTTGGCTTAAAACTGGCCTTCTCCACTGTTGTCATAAGTAATCAAGTACCTTCAGGAGTCAGGTGAAATTTCCCAATTGTACACAATACCATAACAACATGCTGAATATGCATATTTTTTGTTGAAGCTGGGTTTTGGCTTCATAAAGTGATGAGCAGGCTTATTTGTGTAAACCATCAATAAAGCCGTCAAGAGAATACACAAATAAGAATAACTGAGGCAGCTGAACCTGCTGTTTTTTTTATGTGTACTGGATTACATGTTTGTGTACTGAAGGGTTTATTTCTTGTGCCACCTCATCAATTTTATATTTTATCTTTTAAAAGAGAGAAAGACAGTGAAGTGAATCAGTTGCACAGCTACCACTCTCCTGAATGTCTCTCTGTTTGCCTCTGTCTCTTGCTTTCTCTATCTCTGTTGCTTTCTCTCTCTCTCTCTCTCTCTCTCAGGGCAGCTGGAGGCTGTCACACCCGATTTAATAAGCTTTTATTACTATGGGGGATAAGCGTTGTGTTAGCGTGGAGTGATGCTGTTGTAATAGTTGTTGTTGTTGCTGGTGTTATTTGTGTTTTGTCAATTTGCTTTGTATTTATAGGCCTACAGATGTGTATGGGCGAGTTTTTTTTCTCCAGAGTGTTCTGTGGGATGTTTTTTTGTTGTTATAATGCTTAGTATCATTCCTGTTTAAACACTCAGCACTTATGATGAACCTGAGGTAGTGTCCCAGTTACTGCTGTGGCAGTGTTTGTGAGCGTGTTTTTCATGGGTGGCATTGTGGTGGAGTAGTGGTTAGCTGTTGCCTCACAGCAAGAAGGTCCTGGGTCCTTTCTGTGCAGAGTTCACATATTCTCCCTACATCTATGTGGATTATCTCTGGGTTTTTTCCTTCCACCACAAAGATGTGCATGCTAGTACATGAACTTCTTTCAGTGATTTTGACCAAGGCAAAAGACTTGGAGTTGGTCCTTGGGTGCTGGTAGTTGAGGCTGCCCACTGTACTCACTGGTACTCACTGGTACTCACTGGTGTTAGGATGCATTTAGTGGCTGCATTTCACTGCTTGCTGCTCTTATTACTCTTTTAATTTATTCTATTTTCAGCAATCATTTGCAATCACGCTCCTGTAACACTCTTATTAAATCTTAGTGTTTGCTGCCTTACACTCACACATTCATTGTCACAGAACATTTTTGGGTCATTCTGTTGTTTCCGTAGTGCCCTTAAAATGCTGTGTGTCTCATCTGATGAATGTGAAAAAGAATGCAGTGGTCAGTGCATTGGAGCAGGACAATACAGTCTTCATAGTGATGAACAAGTCCACTGCTGTCCCCGGCACTTTGACTGGGGAATCTGTATTGAGTGAAAAGTCATAGGAAATGCTGCTTAGTGTGGTGGTATCCCCATTGCCTTAATGTCATGGCTGTCTTGGGTCGAATCCATCATTCTGCTCACATGTGTTTCCATCTGAGTGATGGATGTGTGTGCAGCGTTCTGGGTCAGTGATGAACGTGGTGCAGGCCTGTATATCAGTGTCAGTGTGGCAGCAGAGTGCCTGCTGCTTTAGAGCTGCTGGAAGAAGCTGTTTGTGAGCCTTGGGGCCCCATGTTGGTCATAACTTTACGCAGAGATGGAGACCCCCACAGAGGAGAAAAGTGCTGTCCAGCATATCGTCTGTACTAAAATCCTGGCATTGCTTTTGCCCAGCAGAACTGATTTGGTTTACTGGTGATTCAAATATTGTTTTGAAAGAGCATTTCAAAATAGATTAGAAAAAAAGTGTTTTCTTACTGTAGTGTTTTGGCCCTGTTCTTTGGCGTTTTGCCCTCTTCTGAAAATCTGTTAACAGTGATTTATAATGACTAGTGACTCTCAAAGAAACTGTGAAATAGTTCCACATGGCCAAAATTTTCATTGTTGACCTACTGCCACTCAAAGTGTTTGCGACAGAACCAAGTGTTTTTAGCACTATTTCTGTTTTCAATTGTATTAGAATTATCTGTTTAGTGTTAGATGATCTGTGTTTGTGGGTTTTGCTTATTTTTTTCTTGCCAAAAAAGGAAAGTGCTACATTTTTGGTGGTTAAAATTGCTACTGAATTTATCTCCCAGCTCCAGCAGTTTGCCTTTCATTTTTCTGCACTTTACATATGGTGCTCATTACCTGATGTTTTACGGCAGTGCACGATATTTCTTGGCTGCTTTTTGGAACTTAAAGCAGCCAGCAAATATCATGCGCTGCCGTCAAACATCAGGTAGTGAGCACCATATGTAAAGTGCAGAAAAATGATTTTTTTCCGATTTTTTTCTGTTATGATAATCTGTTCAATATTGGTATTATTTAAAGAGAGTAAACTGGACCAAAAAGTATACAAAGTCTATTCAAACACAGGACGTCAGGTTTGTTGCTCTTTCAGAATCAAACTCAAGTGTTGATTGATTGATTCATTATATTTGATATTTCCTGATGAAACTGGAAATATCCTTCCAGCACTGGTAATGGAACCCACAGTCACATTGAAAAGAGAAGCTGCTCTTTCAGTTTGGCTTAGTCTCTGTGGGATATTGTGACGGGACTTTTGATAGGCGAGACTGATAAATGCAGTGTGAAACTAGTTATCGTTACTGATATGTGATAAGTTCATATCTTTGATATTTGAATTTCGTTCAGTAAAGTTAACCCTTTTTTTCTAATCATTCATCATTGATGCTGTAGCTGTCATCTGATTGATGACAGATAAAAGAAACTTTAAACACCGAGTGCAACATGGTTTCTCTTACTATGGTACTGTATAATATACAAGTTCACTTGTGTTAAGCTCTAAACCGTTTGGACCATAGCCTTTTGAATTATCCAGTTGAAATGACGGATTACTTCAACTGGCCGTACGAGAGCATTGAGAAATTAATAGTGAACGTGCATGTCCCAGTGAACAAATCACCCACTGAGACAAATCGCCACTTGAGTCACACAAGATTCATTTAAAACTAGAGATGCATTTCTACTAGAAAATGCAGCGTGATCATATGGCTTAAGCAGTACCCAAATGGCTGCTGTGGTAACTGTGGTAGTTACTAGGGTGTCACTATGGTAGTAATAGAGTTTCTTTGGTTACTAGGATGTTGGTAGGCAGTTGTGTTATCTCTGGTTGCAAGGCTATTACTTGGTTACCATGGTTTTCCAGATCATCAAAAACTCAATGCTGACTGTCCACTGCTTAGACACTGATAATTGTGCGACATTTACGAAAAACTTGCACAAAGAAGAGAGTTCTTCGGCCAGACTTGAACCCACATCTCATTATTTACATGTCAGGGCTCTTAAGAGGTAAGCCGCATTTGCCATGTATTCTTTATGTGGGGGAAAATGGACTTTAAGTGAGCACTGCTTAGACCCTGTGCTTTAGACGGCATGCGCTCAAACACACTGCCCAAACGATTGGCTTTCGTGCTGCAAAGCTCACAGATGGAAAAGAAAATAAGAGGGGAAAAGAGACAGAGTCAATAAAAATGTGATAACGGGGTGTTAGATGTAGATCGGCATGAGAGGGGATGTGTGCGAGTGTGTGTGAACTGAAGGACATGATAGATCTTAGCTTGAAGACCAGCTCTGAGCGTGAGTTATACAAAGGAGTAAGACTGAGGCAAGAAGGAGTATGGGTGGAGCCCTGTGGAATAAAATTTGATTTCCTGCCGTTTGGATTGAAACATATCACAGTGAACCTTAGAAGGATGTGCAGGTTTAGAGGGGGAAAAAAATGAAATGTTCTCAGGTGCTCAGAAGATGAAAAGAACATTTTCTCCTCAAATGTAATGTGTTTTTCTCTTTCTCACGTGGTGGCCTGTCTTCTGAAGACACACACATCAGCGTGCCTCGCACTTTAGGAGATGTGTGCGGGTTTTAATGGGTTTTTAGTGGCTGTACAATGGCTGATGCATTAGCAGGTGAGAGAGAGCACTGGTCTACCCTGTTTGCTTTTAAGGAAAAATCTTTTCAAGCACCATCCAGCTTTGGTTGAATGACTCTTAGTGTGTTTCATCACCTGCCCCTAAAACATCACCACTCTCCCAGCCTTGAATCAGCCCAAACCTTGGTCTAGGCCTGGTCACGCAACTCTGTACTACAGTGACTGAGGTTGCATCCTCCTGCTGTGTGTGTGTGTGAAAGAGAGAGAGATTAATAGTGCAGTGTTTGAATGATGGAGCTGTAGGCCTCAAGGGCGCCCTCACCTCCAGCCTCATGCTCCAGTGGTCCCATACACTTTCTCCCATCCAGCACACTCACATAAAACACTGTTCCAGAGGTTTTCTGATGCAAGGAAAGCCCTTTTAACAATTTACACCACAAAGGCCTGTATGTGAGCCCACACTTTCATATAGGGCTCTACTATTGTTTTATATCAAAATCACATGTTGACAGCATGTGTCTTGTTTTTTTGGGGGGGTTTTTTTATCGCAAGAGCTGCAGTTTTAATTATATCCAGCGTCACTCAAGTCAAGTCAAGTAGGTGTTTGTCATTTTGGTCAAAACAAGTCTACAGTGAAACAAAACAATGTTCCTCCAGGACTGTGGTGCAACACAAAACTACACAAGTGCAGATAGGGCAACACAGAGTACAAGACTTGAAACCAAGAGCAAACTATACAAGAGAACAGGACAGGCTGCAGTGCAGCAGACGAAAACCAAAACCAGTATCGAGGGTGAATACAGTATTGTTAGATACAGTATTCTAGCCGCAGAGCCGTGAAATGTGCAATGAATGTAAATATTAATGGGGTTAGTTATAACAATGGTAAATATTGTGTCACGATATCCATAAATAGCTTCCACAGGATGGAACTGTAACAGTATATAAATAAAGGGAATGGTACAGCATTGTTGTTTATGAGGCAGTGGCTGTTCAGGATGATTCAAGTTCAGGAGTATGTTTGTGTGTGAGAATTGCAGTCCTGATTAGGGATGAGAGCTGAGAACCGGCTCCAGCTCATCAAGGTTATCGGTTCCTTATATTTATGCTGGCATGTGTTTTGTGTGTTGCAAAAACTTGTGCATCGTGTTGTCAAACTGTGCATCTTCACTGCTGAATATTTCAACAAGAAGGAGTCATGGTGAAGAAGAAGAATTTAAAGTCAACTTCGTTTTATGAGGAAAGATCACAACGGTTCTACCAATGTCTATAAAATGATTTGAGTGCAAACCCCATCAATATTTCAAAACCTGTTTCGACACAACATGGCTTAAAATTCCAGAAATGCCGTGTATTTGATACTCTACACTGGAATGCCACTGTTTCGCATCCAAGCAGCTCATCTGTTCTTGAAGATTAATATCTGAGGTTCTAGCATTAGGCAGATGCAGCAGATTTTTAACTAAGAAAACTTAAATGAAAATGAATGCACAGTGCGTTCTTTCCATCAGCACTGAGTGGAATGTACACCCTGACTGAGAGTTGTGGTAATTAATACAGTCTATGTCTAACAGGCACTAATTCCACCAGCAGTGAGCAGAAACTAGAAACTAACACAGCATTTATGCACCATTCAGAGCTGATTTAAACACAGTCCGCTTCTCAAGTCTCACTGGTCAGAGCTGCGTTCCTGTCGACTCTAATCAACGACGTCTTAACAGGCTATAATTGGGAAGTGTAATAATAATGAAGTCTAATAATGCAGAGCTCATGTATTTGCAGTCTGACAGGTTACTTTTTCAGCCTGCAGTCTGAAAAAAACAGATGTGCCATACTCTTCTCCAAAACACACCTGAAGCCTAATTATAGAAAATAATCACATTTAAATCATAATGTTGTTATAACAGCATGCACACAAGTATTCTCCAACTTGTTCAACCCTTCCTTCATGACAGATTTATAGTAGTTACTATAGTGCCTGCACAGTTTAGGGCTGTAAACTTTTTTGAGCTGGTAGTCCTGGAGCCAGGTCAGGCTAAACTGAAATGTAGAATGCACAAACTAAAATAAAGAATTGAGCAGTTTATTTTAACTATGAAGATGTAACATGTCAAGAAGCTAGATGTAAAAGGTTAGAATTGTAACCTCTTATATTTATTGATTTGATGTTCTCCACTGTAATTCAGATGCGAGTGCTATTAGTACTCAAGTATCACTTTTATCCTAAATTAGCAGGAGCTCACAAATATATATGTATGAATCTCAAATTTCAAAACCAGAAACGAAGTGGTGTGTTGCCTTGAGGCAAGGCTCAGTATTATTTAATATGTGAATTTAATAAGTTATTTATAAAAAAGGATATGGCCTAAAAATAGGAAACAACAGGGAATGCCTCAGGTTCTGAAACTGGAGATATCTTTAGACTTTTTTTTGTTGTTGTTGTTGGTTTTTTTTAAAATAAAATCGAAAAATCCATGTTGGGTTACATGTGATATTAAATGTTAAAACAAAAAAAACTTCATACTTTGTACATGAGGTCCTGTGTTTAAAGACATTTAGATTTGTTCTATAATGTTTGAATTATCTGATTTACAACTACTGTTAAGACTAAAGCCTAACAGTTTGCACAACTATGCTCAAGTAGAAGACTTGGCCCATTAGGAAGCATTGCATACTTTCCCTAATCCCCTAGTGACTTTAGTTTACGAATAATTAACTACAGCTTCCCTGAGCTGGACTTTCCAAAATATCTGAATGGAGTTGTACATGGTACACACACACACACACACACATAACAGGATTGTCTTTCAGATGCATGTAACTTAGCTCTCAGTTACTTGTTTAAATGGTTTTAAAGATCACTTTTCAGAAATTATTAGTATGCTTGGTAATAAAGCAGATTATAAATTCTCCTATTGATCTTATTTACAATAAGTTGTTTACAACATGCCTATTTATGTGCAATTTTTGCCTTGTAATGCCAATATCATTTCAGTGAAATGTTTTAAAGGCTTGTTTGTCTTTTTCCAGTTCATGATTTTGGAATCTTTGAAAGGCTTTGTGTGATTTGCTGTTGTCTGTTTGCCTTCGCTTAAAACAAACACTGGTTGTATTAGTAGTCTTCATGAAGCCTGTTAATGTTTTACTGTAGTATTATGTTGTCATCTTTGAAACATATGGTTTATCATTTAGTTACATCTAATACTAATCTAATCAATAGTGATGGCCTATAACAGTTACTAGAAAACACTGGTTATGACTCAGGACTAACACCAGGGTAGTAAACCTGCATTTTAAGGGGTTAGTCTGTGACATGCTCAGGGAAAGCAGATGTTCTGCTAGTGGAGCTTTTCTTCTTGCCAAGTTGAAACATATTTAGCAGAGAGGTAAGCACATGCTGTGTAATTTATTATGGAGGTCTGCACCATTACATGAGTGAACTGGAAAGGCTGGTGAAATCCTGTGTGTGTCTGGATAGGTCCATTTCACACAAGACATTCCTAGAAACTCTGCCCACCTCTTGTCTGCTGTTTGTAGTGTTTTCCTTTCTGCCCTCTTCTTTTTCCAATCACTGTTTCATATCCTTTCTGTTTCATGTCCTGAGTGGCCCCATGCTATAAAGTGGTACAGAGCAATGTACAAGGGGTCCTCGAGTTACGAGGGTCTCAACATACGACGTTTCGAGTTTACGACGCTCATGTGGGCGAACTACTTTAGTGGCGTGCGGCGGAAGAACACGCAGAAAGCACAAAATACGCAGTAACGCGGCATATGAGTGAGTGAGTACGCTCATCTAAGCACAAGTGTTCCATTTGCGTTGCTTTGTTTGTCGACTTTTTGGCCCTCATCATGGCTTCTGAACGATTTTTTGACACTCATTTTTTGTCATTTTTTCTGTTACTACAGTACAGTGTACAAGTACAGTATATTTCTGTCCTTGTCCTTTTTCTGTGAAAAGGTTGTGTTTTTATGTTCTAGAGTTTACAACTGTGTTAGGATAGTTTATTGACTTAGGCTAGGGTGTGTTTTGACTTCGGGTTACATCCCTGTCGTAAGAACGGATCTCCGTCGTAATTTCAGGACTCCCTGTATGGTGAAAGGCAACACGCATACCTTTGGCAATACACATGTGTAGAGACACACACACACATACACAGACATACCTACTGAGAGGCTTTCACCTTTCCTCTCCTTTTATTTTTAATACATTACATTCTTTAAATTAATTTCCACTCAGACGAGCTTCATGTTAAGAAGATTTGTGGGGAAACTGGGCTTTAGATGTAGACCAGAATTGGCATCTTTTCTCACAGCTTGACTATCATGAGGGCTGCTCTTTTCATGGGCATGGCTAATAGTACTCATTATGAAGGCCTGGATAAATTATAGATAGAAGCCAGTGAAGCCTGACTGCCTCCAACACGCAGGTATTGATCTCCACAGCTGGGCCATGCTCTAACTGAATTAAGACAGTAATGCGCTGTAGCAAATTAATGTCTTATAACACGCACATCAAATATTCCATTTTCAGAGTGCAGAGATTCACTCCATCCTTGTTCAGTCTTAGATAGAGGAAATTACATCTGCTGTGTTTAGCATTCCACCTGGTTCGTTTGGGATGAAAAAGATCTATATGTTGAGTACGGACGTACAGTACAAGTACAATACCCGCAGTATAACATATAAACAGGGAAAACATAAGGGAATATTATAATAGGAACATGAAATTATAGGAATATTACACACTATACATAATTAAAACATTACAGAATGCGACCAGCCATAGCAATAAATTCACCTGTCTGATGTGTCGAATGTGCTGTGTCTTTAACACTTAACCAGTGATCATTTTTTAAGCAGTTTATGGATTAGGTGGGCTACGCTCATCAGTGAGCCTTGGGTGCCTATGACCCTATCACTGGTTCACTGTTTTTTGGGGGTTTTTTGGACCGTATTTGGTAGGTACGAACCACCGCATACCGAGAGCACTCCACAAGACCTGACGGAGATGTTGTGACAATATGGCCCTTGTCAAATTCACTCATATCCTTACTCCTGCCCATTTTTCCTGCTTCCAACACATTATTCACTTCACCTGTCAGTGGTTTAAATGCAGTGGCTGAGTGATGTATACTATTAAAGCACAAACACCAAACTAGATACATATATAATGGTAAGGAAGGGAAGAAAAAAAATGAAGGATGTATATGTGCGCATGTACATATATCTCTCTGTGTGTATTATGGTTTGATGCTTGCTCCCTTGCCCTGAGTGAATGACTCTCATGTTTGTCTGCAGTGGATGCTGACAGACTCCCTCCCTGTATAATTTCTCATTATCTAATGTCATGAAAAATTTCCAAATGATTCAAATATTCATTCATTCATTCATTCATTCATTCATTTATTCGTTCGTTTTCTGTAACCGCTTAGTCCTCACTTGGGTCACGGGTACCCGGAGCCTATCCCAGGATCAATGGTTGCAATTCAGAGACTCACCCAGGGCAAAGTGATTTATTTCTAATAATTTCACATTTTGAGCGATTTAGTCTTGCACCACCCTTGTCCTGCAATGACCACACAGTTTAGCTGGGACGTTTTGAGTCTGCATCTCTCAGTGGCTATGCTGTGGTCACAGAGGATCTGGCTCTGCTTCATCTTTTGGATACTAACATGATATTTGTGAGCTACTATTATTTTTTCCAGTGTTCCAAGTAAGTCGTTTTGCGGTGTTTGATTCGGTTGATGCTGATTGGTTTTTAGAAAGCAGTGCTGGTCAGAGAGCTCTCATGTTCTCTCTCTCCCTTTCTCTCTCGCTTTCTCGCTCTCTCTCTCTCTCCCTTTCACTCTCTCTCTTTCTCGCTCTCTCTCTCTCTCTCTCGCTCACTCTTTCTTGCTCTTGCTCTCTCTCGCTCGCTCTCTTTCTTGCTCTCCCTCCCTTTCGCTCTCTCTCTCTGTTCTGTCTGTTCTCTCCCTCACTCTCTCTCTCAGCATCTCTCTCTCACATATACACACTTACTTTAATGCTCACCAGAGCAGATGAAGAGTGTGTTAGGGAAGGCCAGCTGTTGAGTGTTGTATTATGAATGTGGTCCCTGCTGGGTGCTCACCTCTCATCTCATCTCTGCGGCTTGTTCCCCTCCATAGCAAGAGCACGGTCAGCTCATAACAGCAGGAGACACTCCACCTCGTCCTCCTCTGTTCTTTCCTCAATCTTCCTTGCTCTTACTCTTATTCTGTAGCTTCTCTTACCTCCTCCTCCTCCCCCCCAGAGGGCTGCTTGGACCTTGTTCTGCCCACATAAGAGGTGGGGGGGGGAGTAAAATCCATGGAGGTATGGGGGGGGAGTAAAATCCAAATGTCCATGGAGTAAAATCAAGTAGTTGATGTATCCACAGATATATGAGGAACATCAACAGATGTTCCTCATACATCTGTGGTACCCTGAAGTTTAGCATCGATGCTGACTGTGTAATTCAGTGTCTTTTAGATGTTTTGTGTAGCATTTGCCTGCTCACTTAACTCACACAGTAGCTGTTTTTTCCTCAAATACCGTAACAGTCTGTTTTGTATCAGACTCTAGGCTAAAACCTTCAAAAGACATTTCACATCATCTGTCGGCAGCTGCGGCTACCAATTACGACTAAAATTCTGTGTAAGTTTACATGTATAGGCCCACCTCTTAGCTTGTAGCTCATACTCTCAGGCCCACTGTCACTAGACTACTAGCATTCTATCATTTCAGAATTCCTATTTGGGTGGCAGGCTATTCAGGCCCTGTTTAAACTAAACATTAATACCCACTCTCTGTAAACCAGCTCATTTTGTCTGTGTCAGGTTTGCACAATTATATCCTTACCCCAAATGTATGTTCATGTCTAATGTCTGAAATTTGCTTCTTTGATTTCCTTCTATTAGTGGAGCTGTGAATCAAAAGAATTTATCTTGTATGTGACAGGGCGTATGATTAATACTTCAACAAGAGATCAAAAAGAACGCTTTAAAACAGTTTTCTAGAAGTTATTGAGTGCTTTATGATAGTAATTAAGAGCAACAATTTTGTTTAACCTGCTCGAACGTAAAATCACATCTTTCTTTGACTCCTGCAGGGATTAAAGAAAGCAAGAAATGGTATACATGTGAATGGCTATACATTTTCATCTTCCACAGTGTGTATGACGTGTACTCCATTCAGGTGTGGATGCTTTCAACACAGCTGAATGGAGCACTCAGTTATCCACGTTTTCGTTTTCCTTAGTGTTTGCATTCACATTTACGGCATTTATCAGATGCAACATTTTATCTACAGCATTTTATCTAAAGCGACTTCCTTCCTCTAACTACAAGGGACAGTCTCCCTTGAGCAACTTGGGTTTAAGGGTCTTGCTCAGGAGCCTGTGGTGGTTTTAAAGGTAGGATTTAAACCCATGACCTCTGGGTCTAGCAGCAAGTATCCTATGCACTAGGCCACCACCAGCCCCTAGATGTGTTTTATATCTTTGTGTGCTCCATTTAGGTGTGTTGAAAGTATCCCCACACACACACATAAGCAATTTTGTTTTTGTTCAGTGTCAGACCACCTGCCTAATATTGTGTAGGTTCCTCTCTTCCTGCTAAAACAGCACTGACCCATCAAGGCATGGACTCCACAAGACCTCTGAAGGTGTGCTGTAGTATCTGGTACTGAGACAGCAGCAGAGTCCTGTAAAGTGTGGATTAGACTAGTTTGTCCGGCACATCTGCGGAATGACGTGCTCAAGCTGATTTGTCATGTTCCTCAAACCATTCCTGAACAACTTTTTAACAGTGTGACAGAGTACATTACTGCTGAAAGACACCACTGTCATTAAGAAATACTGGTGCCACATGGTCTGCCATTTGTTTTTGTAGTTTTTGTTGACAACAAACATGAACACACACGATCTAGTGGTAAGTGCATTAGTGTGTATTAGGCTATGACTCGGTTCTGTGACATGCAGGAGAACCCTCAGCGCACTATTTACACTGGGTTTCCTCACAGAGCATAAACACAAACACTCCTTCTTCACTGGGTGCAGATTCTTTGACCTTTATTAACAAGAGAAAATGAGGTAGAGATTGTGTGAGAGTGACAAAAAGGAAAACTTGTGGTCTCCATTCTCATTTCACTATATTCAGTATTTCAGAGCGCAATTAGTGGAACTAAATATCCAGGGAGCCTTAACATTGGCCATGACGTGTGATGGTCTCTAATTAGATTTAGAATGAGGAGAGAAACCCCTGCAGATTACACCATACTCACAAACACTCCAACACTCACACACAACTTCACCCTGAACACTTCACTGCACTGTTTGTTCTGCACCTTGTCTGCCATTGTTTTAATGCTGATTTTCTTGACTTTCTTTACTTTCTTTCTTTCTCTGTCTCTATTTTGTTTCTCCGTCTGTTGCCTTAGTCTCTTGTCCGCACAGACACACACATTCTCACCCTTTAGCATTAGCTGATTCCTCAAGTTGTCAGCTCTGAGTGGAGAGGACTAGGATCAAAGGCAGTGCCAGCCGCTTTGGGCTGTAAACAAACCTGACTTATTCTCTCTCTCAAAAACACACCAGCACACACACACACACACACACACAGCCAAAACATATACGCACCCACACATTTACACACACACACACACACACACACACACACACACACACACACACACACACACACACACATATCCTGTCAGAGAGCTAGAGGTCCACAGACACACAGACTCCTACATTTTCTACTGTCGTGTCTGAACACTCCATTACACCCCTCGTCCCCATGCATAGCTCGATTTTCTTCTCTACCCTCTACCCTCTTCCTCATATCTCAAATACTCAAAGAGGTGTGTGTATCTCTATGTGTGGTTCTTGGCAAAATGTCCTGATTTTATTGGACTCTAGATCTAGTTACAATCTACACTAGAAACTTTAGTATTAGAGGAGAATTAAACAATATTTTTCACATTTATTTCAAGAAGAAATTGTATGTCTGTGTGGGTCCACATGTCCTGAAATGGCATTTTCATCACTACCCGACTTATTAAACATATATTAAACATACATGGACATTTATTATTTATGTGTATATATATGTAGACGTATCCAACCTATGGATGCATGATCCCAGGGGGACTGTCCCTGTAACTAATGATTGTAAGTAGCTCTGGGTAAGGGCGTCTGCCAAATGCCACTTTACCTTTACCTTTACCTTCAGCAATCATATCAGTATCGACAGATGATTGTTTAAAAAATGGTTTGTTTTTTTTCAGAGGAGCATATCTCCGTTGTATTCATTTTAATTCATGGGTAACCCTGCAGGTAAAATATTGTATTTCTCTGTAAAGCTATTTATAAATGTTTGTGTCAGCGTCGAGCCACTATTCCCATCATCAGCTCATTCCCACCTCAGCTGTGACCCCCCTGGCTGTGTCAGTATAACAGCACTGGTGGGAAGAGTGTGTAGAGGTGCCACAGTGACTGATGCTCCTGTTGGGATGATCGTGATGTGCATATAGCAGCACAGGGCGACCAAGCGACTGCACAGGGGAACAGAGGCCAGCAGCACTCCCCGCCATGACCCTCCACTCTGCTCTGTACACCGTCACCAAATCACCCATTCACCTCTGTCACATCCCCCACTCACTCCCTCTCCTCACAGCTCTCTCCCACTCTCTCCCATGCTCACACCCACAGAGCTGCTTCAGCTCCAGCATGGCTTACTCTGTGCTTGTCAGAAATAAGACTGCAGTGGGCGGCCGTGAAGTTTTATTTCTGGACTTTGAAAGCCCCGAATGACATTTAGTTCCTTCCAGGCGGAGCACCGGCGCTTCTGCTCCACGTCTCTGGGACAGTTGAGAGAGATGGGTGGGGGAACATCGTGGGCTGGCCTGGGGAAAAAAAATATTCTACACTGATTTCTAAGTGTGCAAAAGCATCTTTTCATTGCATGTTCTGCTGTGCGTTTGGGTGAGTGAGTGTTTGAAACCCAAAATGACTTCACAGATTCTGCATGTGTGTGTGTGTGTTTGGGAGGGAGACGGGTGAGAGAGTAAGAGAGGGCCGTTAAGCTGCTTGCCTGCCTGCCCATCAGTAGGAGAAGAGCCAGAGGCAAGTTTTCTCTGCGCGCGCACACACACACACACACGCACACACACACACACACTCATACACACATGTCTCAGTGAGGAGCCCCTCTTAATGTTGGGATTAAAGAAAGAAAGGCGCTCTCTCTCTCCTCTCTGGGGGGTAGAGGCGGGTGGCTATAACTCCTTAAGACTGCTTTTGCATCCATCAGAAGTAGAGGGAAATGAGGGGCACTTTTACAAAGAGGGTCTCATCTGAAGCCGCCGTACTGATGACTTCCCCTGGGCACGGTGTCCTTAATGATGGTGTGGAAGAACAGCCTCTGCTCCCACACCCTCTGTCTGCCCCACCAATCCCCCCCGCCCAAGATAATCAGCCACTGGTGACCTCAGCGGTTTGTCCTTTTTTGGATGTAAGGCGTGTCTATTTTTGATGTCTGCTCTTATTTTTCACCCTGACCTGTACAAGAAAAATTGCCACAATCCACAAAAATATCCAGCATTACTACCTCAAAAAGACAGGGCCTAGTCAAAATAGGTCTAAGGATTATTTGCTGAAGGAGCAAAAGATTTGAGCTTTTTATATACTATATCTCTTTCTCTCACCTTCTCTGTCTCTCTCTTTTATGGTCGATTTTTCTATCTTTGCCTCCATTCTCTCCATTCAGCTCAGTTCAAGTTAAGCTGTCCATCTCTGCACCATCCCGCAGCTATGGCCTAATTGGTTACTCCTCAAACCAGCAAGTCCACCATTTCTTCTTATTTCTTCTTTCTGCTGGAGAAATGTTTTCTCTCTACTGCCCTCTCTCTCTACTTCTATATCTCTCCCTCGCTCTCTCTTTCCCTACCCGCCTCTCTCTCTCCCCCTCTCTCCCTTTTCCCTTGTGCAGTATTTACCACAACAGAGGCCTCCATCACATTCGTTTTTCAGAGAAATGAAAGCACGGCATTGTTTGTGGCTTAAACATTGCATTGGTGTTAGAAAAATATTTCCCAGCACACTTCTTGAAGATATTGCATTTAGGTGATCTTCCCACAATTTTCCCTCTGAATATCTGTCAAGTGGCACTTCATCAGGGCATGTGAAATCAAGCATGTACTGCATGACACTTGACCTGGGTTGGGAGTCATCTGTTGATTTATAGGTGTCAGGAGAAAGTGGTTAGTAGTAAAGACAACTTATTTCGATGCTTGTTCAGCTTTAACTTACCCAACTGTGCTTGTTTTTTGGTTGTTGTTTTTTTTTTATTCTTTAGGAATCAAAATCATTTAATTGAAAAGCAGGTGGTATCAAAATCAGCAAGAATAAAATACCTAACAATGAATCCAGACACCAGACTGTTTTCACCCTGTTCCTGCTACATCCACACTACATTGAGGAGCAGGTGAACATGCTCTGAGACTAAATCTGACTGGAAGGTTTTGTACACATGGCCTAAAAGAATGCCCACAATCTGCCAGCAGCAGTTGTAGGATAACAAGACAGAGGAACTAAGCCATTGTTCCAACCCACAGAGCCAGTTGTGCTCTCTTGGATTACCAGCCGCTGATGGCTGTGGCTTTGTCGGATCTTGGCAACAGGATACCCCGCAAACGGCAGCAGCAGCCATCTTATAACTTTAGTGCATGTCATACGTTGTACACGATGACTGCAATAAACTTCAGACCAAATTCTATGCAATATAATTTATGCTGTGTGTGTGACACTGTATGACATCATTTATGTTTAAGTGTGCTGCATATAATATATGGCAGGCTTTTAATGCCTCGAAATTGACATTCACACCTTTTTATAGCTGGCATGAGTGCTGTGTCATTCCATGCTTTACAGTTAGTGGTCATATTTTTGGTCATATGTTCTTAGAGTATTAAATGTAAAGCATGTTGCATTAAGTACTTTAAGAACAGTGATGTTAACTGGTGATAAAAGAATGCTTTCACAATTTGCAATTTGGGTCTGTTACTGTGGCAAAAATCAATGTTTACAATGCATTTTAGTCAGATGTGCCATTCAGGAGCTTATATTTAGACTTTGGGCATTGGCTGGCTAAAGCCATTTGGTATTTGCAGAGTATGGGAATGTTACTCTTTCTTTTTATTTGATTTGAGCCATCCTGTTCCATATGGTACAGGAAACAACAAAACAAAAAAAATATTTAAAAATTAAGTTTTGTAGGTAAAATGGTAGCTTAAATGGCATGTTTAATTAACTTGTTTTAAGCTTGAAATAAATATATTAGATACCTCTGGCAGAGCTAACGTTGGTTAGGTAGCTTACATTTTAATTCAGGTTGCGTATATGGGTGAGTGAGAAAAGTATGGCCCTAGAAATAAATTATTTCATTACGCGTCTAAAGAATTAAATTAATTGAATGAATAAAGAGCTCCAAGACAACTAGCTGAAGTGTGAGTTTTATAGGCTATTCTGAAAAATGCCCTTTTATACAGAAATGAAAAACATAAAAAAAATATGAAGTCGATATAATTCCTGCTATGCACTGATCAATAGCATCTAAGCACAGAAATATTGATAATAAATCATGGATCTGCGCTTGACTAACCACATACTACTGGGACAATCAGATGAACAAACGTTAATCTAATCAGGACTCGTGTATAAATAATGAAACCATGCAACACACTATTTATTTTTTTTTTTTGGCTTTATTGATTTATATTATTTGAGGTTAGAGCTGGGATGGCAATTGGAATGGCAAGGCTTATTTCAAGAGTGGCACAAATTGCCGAAGGACAAATAGTTTGGGGAAAATATCTAATTGTAGTTAATTCTTACAAACGAATGTCCAGGACTGTGCTGGTAGGCTGCATTGTATCAAACGTCTGCAGGGTGTTATTACAAACATATTTTGTTCTTGAATCAAAAGAAGCAGATGAAGTGATGCACTTTCTAATACTTATAAAGTAGTAGAATTATTTTCATTTTTAACAAAGTAAAAACTTTTACAGCATAAAAGGAAAATAATAAAAAGGAGGAATGACAAATCTAACTATGGTTAATATATTAGTAGTTAGTAAGGTAAATGAGCTTTGAAATGAGAGCCATGCATGGTTGTTGTATTCTTTTAGCTCTACTTTCAAACCAGATAATCACTGCTACTACGTACCCGACCTGTTTTACTGTGTAGTTTTCATTTTATTCCATATATATCTCATGCAACAAGATGAAGAATTTGACTGTGCGACACCACTGTTTATTGGTAATAGTCTCCATGAAGCTTCTATGTTTCTAAATGTTATATTCTCTGTGAAAGCTGGGAAGCCAGCTCTTGTCTCCTGCAATAATAATCAGAGGCAGTGTTTAAGGTGAAAACAGTCCATGAAAAAGGAAAAACTGCTGTGTTAAAACCGCGCTCGTTCAAATCGTGTCTCCAATATGAGATTAATTCATTGTTTATCTGAAACAGCAAATGAGGACTTCACTGCACTCAGCAAATCTGCACTTCAGCCTTTTGTGCATGTGTGAATGAGTGAGAAAAGGATGGCCTTTGAAAGAAGAAAAGAAAAAAGAGGTGGTGAGAGGGTGGAAGGTGGAGACAAAATGTGAGTCAAGGAAAGGCAGGTGAAGTGTAGAGGTCAGCTACACTTTTTTTTTTTCCTGTTTTCTATTTTTTTCCTTGGTGGGCTTGATGTGGCTGTAAATACAAGCTCTCTGCCGGAGTACCTTGTTCAAAGGCAAAGTCACGTACGAATCCTGGGACTGTCGACCTCTTTAAAACTTCTGAGCTGCTGCCCAGCTCTGCTTTTATCTCTCTACCCACCTCTTATCGCTCACTCTCTCTCTCTCTCTCTCCCCCCTCCCTCCCCCTAACTGTCATTCACCCCCTTTCCTCATTCCATGCTGCCAATTATCTAGCGCTCAGCGGCCATGTGTGATTGTATTTAAAAGGCTAGGAAAGAGGAAGATCGCTTGTTCAGTGCAGGTGAGAGATGCCAGATGGGGGAAAAGGGGCGAGAAACGCACAGAGCTGTGTTGAGAGAGTTGGAGAGAGGGTGGCAATAAATAAGGGTGCATCAGTGTGGCCCTCTAAGGCTGCCCAAATGAGCTGCACACTTTAGAGAAGAGCTTTATACAGAGCTATCTCTTTGTCCTTGTTTACACTATCTTTGAACCCTCCTCTTCCTCAGAAGTAGCACTCTCACTCCTAAGCTCCTCAGCTCTCCTTGAAGTGGCCCACTGCTGGTATCCTGCAGAGGAAGTGGTGTCGCCTTTGGGGTGGGGGCTGAGGGGGTTTCTGCTTAGCCTTCCTTCCTCCCTCTTATAATTGTTTAATTAATCCTTAACCTGTTTGCATTTGCATTAATGGTGGGATTATGTTAATTGACAGCCTCTCTTGCTGGAGGCGCCATTTGATATTGTAATGGAGATGAGCAGGGTTAACGTGCTGCATCAGCGTTGCAGGAAGCCTCATTTGCGGATGGTCCAGGAGGGAGTAGCTCACAATCTTTAGCTATTGTCTTTACTCAGTTGCACGGCAAATTGAATTGGACTGTCAGATAAGAGAGCATGGCGTGTTACCATCGGCTAATTCCTCCCATGTTAATCTCTGATTGTTAAGTGATGTTTTGGCCCCTGATCTGCAGCGGCTTTGCTACTAAAAACTATTTCTTTAAGGATTCTTTAAAAAATATTGCCTTTTGAATGAGTAAATTGTTCTTTTCCATGATGATGTACATAATTCTTTAAAGATCTTAAACATGTTGTTGTTTTTAGAGCCATATAGAACTCTTTATGTGAAAACAAGTTTTGACATGTTAAAAATGTGTAATGACCATGGGCAATTATCCTCTTAAAACCAAAGGAACCAAAAACCTACACACTTCAATTTAACCTTGACCAGAGCTATTTGGAGTATATATAATGCAGCAAGAAGTACTAAGGCCTGCTAGATTGTGTAAAAAGGTTTTCCTGGTCTGGAGTTAGCTCTGCAGTGTTAGCTTTGTACTTTTGATTGCCCCTCCCTAAGCCCCAGACCAGGCTGCATCTTATCGCAGGCCGTCCAGTGCCACAGCCACACTAATCCAGGCCAGATTGGGGTCACAGAGTAGTTGCAGATTCTAGAATGGAGCCTTGCAGGCTGGAGATGGTATCTACTTGTATAATATATACTTTCACCTATTAGGACATGAGGGTAAGGAGAAGCATCCATCAGAGAGGGACAGAGAGGTTTGGCCTCACAGGGCTCAGAGCTCTGACACACACTCAGGTGTATGACTGACTCTCATTGAGAGGAGATCTTTGGTGTATCTGTCAAGCGGTCAGCCTCGCCCGTGTGTTGGCCTGAATGCTGATGGCTTTGCTCTGGCTGGAGCTCAGTGCTGCAAGCCGGGCTTGGCAGCTTAAGGAAGCCTTTGAGCTGGTGGCCAAAAATTGTTTGATGTTTTCTGTAGCTTCATGCCTTACAAGTTGAGAATTTAGTGTTGGCATGGAAACAGCAAGTTTCTGCCTGGCTCTTGTTGGGAAGTTGTTATGGTAACAAACTCATTTTCTTCCTTTTTCCTCTTTATAGGAAACGATATCTGATGGTAGTAGCGAGCTCGGGACTTGTGTTCCTCAGGGGCTTGGCAAACATTTGGATAAAGGATGGTTATTGATTTTGGCCACTGCCTGTTTTGGATGGTATCATGATGTTCAGCAAGTTTTCATTCTAGGGGAGGACAGTGTTGGCACTGCTGTATTGGAACAAATAAGGATTGTCCTAGTCCTTGCCCACATACACATTCACACATAAAAACAAACATACATGCACGCTGTACACTGGCTTGATCCCTATTGCTGTCTCTCTTAGGTGCTGTCGTGAAAAATAATGTAATTTCAAACATTTGCCTCTGCCCTTGTGCCTTTGAGCGCTTTGCCCAAATCTCTTTGCCCTTATTAAGTTTTACCTCCTGTGGCACCATCCCCAGATGTTTTCGTCAACACTTTAGTCTGCAGTGTTGAGAGAGAAGGAGACAGGGTGGCAATTTGTCCTCATCACTGTTTATCAGGCTGCAAGATACACAGTGGGACCCTTATTAAAAAACAGCGGAGGTCCCCTCCCCCCACCCCCTTCTACCTCTCTACCTTCTTACCAGAAAGGGCCCCTTCTCTTCATATCTCTCTCTTCTTTCTCTCTTTTCTTATTCCTTTCATCTTGCTCACTCTCTTAGTTTCATTAGCAATCTTGACTTTATGATCACCCTTCCTAACCCCCTTCTCTCATTTGACACCCTCTCATTCTTTTTATATGAGCATAGTCTCTCCTCCCTCACTCGTGCTCAGATGTCTTCTGTTTCATTTGTAGTGCACAGCTTTGTCACTCCAACTCTTTTAAGCTTCTGTGTGGGAATATGTTAGCAGTTTGAATAATTGAGAATGCAGATGCACAAACACAAACACACACACACACACACACACACATATATTCAGGAAGTGCAGTGGAGCAATAGTTACCATGACTAGAACCTCAAATAGTGGCACATGTAAAGTCTCTGATGCAGTCGCTTATTGACAGGATGTGACTAAGCATTCTGAGCGGCATTCTGAATCTATAAGGCTGACTGCATCCTGTTTGAATGGACACACTGCTCTAAAGCACTCAAAAGCTGACTGTGCACTGCTTTCTGTGTCTCTTTTTGTCCCTGAGGTTTTTCAACCGAGCTTTAACCATATTAGTTATATTTTTAGTGAATGGAAGAGAGGTCATATAAAGTGAGCTTGAAAACAGGCGCCTCTGTGGATTCGCAATTGCCTTTTTTACTTCCATTCCATTATCTGCCTACGTTTCTTTATAAAGAATTGCCTTAGTTAAATCCATTATAATCCAAAACTCTAAATGCATTTTAGAACTGAAGGACAGTGCATTGGTTTGGATATATAAACCGTGTTCATAACTGTAGGTTTTAATCTTCCCCTACAGCACTAAAATCCACCTGTAGACGGTGTTTGATGCTTTCTAAAGCTTCTAACTGGAGCTCTGTCTGTGCATGAGAAAATAAAGCTATGTTCTTCAAAAGCTTTTGTCCATTCCTTCTGCTTTGTTGTTCATCTATAAATAGTTATGCTTGTAGCCTATTAAAAGTCCTTCTGTTCTCTTTTTTTTTCAACCTTGGATTTAGGCTATTTATAATGTGATCTAATTCCCCACTTGAATTAAAAATCGTGGGAAGTTAAACACGAGGAATTGGCAAGGTGGCCGTGCTTTTCAGCAGAAAGGCATACAGTACAGACAGAGGCGTACTGTATACGGTGATGTAAGAGCAGGTTGTTAATGGGTGAGAGAGCAGCCCTGCAAGGCTGAGGCTGTTATGGTTGACATTAATCGATGCTATCAGCATGGTGACACCCAATGAAGTACTGGGAAAGAGAATGGCATTGCCTTTTAGCTAATGCATGGCAGCATGGTGTCTGTCTGTGCTGGAATGCTGCTGTCTGAGCTGAGTGCTAATTGGGATGTGTGGGAGCAGAGCTGGCTGAAATGTTCACTGCTCTCAGCAGGGGGCATGAAGCATGTTGGTAAGGGAATTGCATACGTGTGAAAGGCAAGCGTGTGCAAAGTTGGGTATTTAGTGATTGCAATTAAAGGATATGTGTGTTCAGCAGTACTGAGTTTTTTGCTTTGCTTCTTTCGTGTGGCACACGAGTTCAAATGCATACATAAACACGTAGGCATGCATGGACCTGTATAAATACTCTTCCATGTGACGACTTGTTAAGGATGGAGGGGAACAGGTTTTTGGCAGATGAAACCACATCATATTGAAGGAAAAACAAAAACCAGAGTGCAGGTGACTGTGAGAAGGGGAGTGAGAGGGAAGAGATGCCCCTTTTCCCTGAAGCGATGAACAGTCATAATAACAAGGTTGAGGCTGAGTTCCACTGCAGGAGAGAATCCTGTTTAAATGTTAATGGGCCACAGAGTGTGTGTGTATTTCAGCGTATTTGTGTTTCTCCTCTCCTATTTCTGATCCCTCTACTTTCCTGCCTCCTTTCCTGCAGTGATTCCGGACACCCTCACCGTGACGTCGGCTGCTCAGTCCTTGTCCAAAGTAGAGGGGGACATCCTGCAGCTGAGCTGTGAGGTCATACGCCAGACTTCCCAGCACACGCACCTTGCAGTGGGATGGTACCTTCGCTCCCCGGACGACCCGGGTGCCCAGGGCCGTGATTTGGTCACCCTGTCCCGGGACTTTGTGCTGAGGCCAGGTGGCCCATACCGGCAGCGCCTCTCCTCTGGAGACCTGCGGCTGGACAAGATCAGCACCACCACTTACCGCCTTACCATCTACAAGCTGCAGCCCGCTGACCAGGGCCAGTTCTACTGCGAGGCCTCCGAATGGATCCAGGACCCAGACCGCACCTGGTACGCCATGACACGCAAGCAGTCCGACAAGACCTCGGTCAAAGTTCAGCCCACAGGTGAGTGAAGGTTACTGGGACCAGCTCTTAGAATTAATCCATTCTGGCCTGAGACAGCAGTGTAATGTTTTTCATTGAGGAATGCACCATTCTTTAGCACAGCATGGTATCCCTCAGACTCATACATCATACAACCATTGGGAATCCTTGTGGTGTCAGCCAGTCCAGATCACTAGCCTAATCACAGATCTACAGAGTTAACATTACTGTAGCAGGCCGGTCCACACAGGCAATACAACTCTTTAGGCAGGATTCCAGTTGTAAAAATGATTCAGTTATAAGCCAAAATGGCATAAAAGGTAAGGCAAATACATATGAAGAGGTAAGTGCTAAGGCAGAGCGATTGGCTAGTGTTCTGGATGACACTCTTGTCCCAGAGAAACAGTTTTTACCCTTTCTCTGAGGATGAGATAAACTGATATCCTATACCTTGATACCCAGCAAACTTCCTTATTAATTTCAGCATGCAGCTTGTTGTCAACCTCATCTCATAAAACATTTCTGTTCTTTCAGTGATTCATTCTCTCCATTGTAGGGATGCTTTGAAGACAGTTAGCATAATTATATGGTTGCAGTATAATATTGGGCTTCCTAACAACATTAGTTTTCACCTGTCCTGCTGAATTTACCAGCTTGGGGAAAAAATAGCACATTCAAGATGCGTCATCTGAAAAAAATGATAGTCTTTGAACCTTAAAATCTCACTCTATAGAGATACTGTGAACAACAAAAACGTGGCACAATCGATGCAGCACATTAAACAAACAAAACATAAAAACTTTCCACAAGTTCAAGCTGCTTTTGAGATACTTGCCTCTCACACTGGTGTTGAAGTGAAAAAAGTTCTTCAGACAGAGAATATTGGTCAGGGGCCTTGCTGTGCTGAACCAGTGTCTGACTGTGGTTGCCTGCACTTGAGGGTCATGATCCCTAACCCGCACATCAGTACTGTTTACCTTTCAAATAGCCTCTAATCTCCTGTCGCCTACTGTGCGCTACTGTCAGACGCTCAACTTTCCTTTATTCTTGATTTCCTTTATTCTTGATTATTCTTGATTGGAAGATCTTGGTGAATGCCTGCAAAAGTATTTCCTGTTTCCCGTCCGTCAGAGTGGCATGATTTCAGGTAATTCATTTTGGAACCATGGCTTCCAGAGCTTCTTCATCACAAAATTTGACTCTGATTGCAATCTTAATTAACTTTTCTCATATTTTACAATTTCTATTGCTTGCTGGACATTAAGCCTCTTAGATTACGATGTTAGATTACAATTGAAAAGTGTACGTTCCTGAAAACACAGTGAGGCTACGTCATTGTCTCAGATTGTTCAATTTGTCAACGGGTGGGGCTGGGGAATTGGACGATGACTAACAACGGGCTTCAGAGAACTGATACAGGAAGAGGAGTCATGTGACAACATTTGTTCTGGAAACCTGTTGTAGCAACGGAAAAGTTTAATCCCTGCAGGCACATGGACAAACTACAGTGCACTGGAATCAGAGCAGTGATCAGCCATGTTGCTGTATCAGCATCATATGCAACATTGACTGGATGACTGTGAAATTTCATTAAAAAGATAAATAGTCTGAAAAAAAAGATATTTAAGGGATCAACTGTACATGTTTAATACATCTGAATAAATTGTGTTTAGTGTTTAGAAAGGCTAACATCTCCTCATAATGCATTTGACTGGCAAAAATGAGGTTTGGATTTATTTTCTGACAAAGCAAGTATAGCGTGTTCATCCACACCCTCAGGTCTGTCTTCCAGTTTTTTCCCTGATTATGTAAGATGTCTGATCAAGATGCCTTCTTCCTGAGTTGCGCAATGCCTGGATTATGTAGTCTTCTCAGATGACGTGCAGCATATGTTTCACCTACCACCTAGAGGATTACAGATCTAGAGAAACTTCGAACAGGTTTTCCGGTCCGGGCCGGTCCCTTCTGCTTTAGAGCAGTCGGCACAGGCGACAGAGCCCAGAAATGCATGGATCGGACTCAGGTTTATGCAGGCTGCAAACTGATCACTATCTGAAATTAAGCTTGTTCCCAGCCTCCCATGGAGGTGCCGGCCAATCCTCTTAACACTGTCCTCCGCATCACGGGGTTCAGCCTAGGCTGTTGCACCAATGCTTGCTGGCCTCTGCCGCTGATTCTGGCTGTGTTATGGAGGTTATCATTACCTAGAGATTTTTCAAGATTCGACTGTCTCTCTGCAATACAATCAGACAGTCCCCTTATGTCTGTGAAGTAACCAGGGCTCAGAAACTCGTTCTAAGCAGAAGCAATAATTTAACATATAAAAATTTAGACCTTAAAATGGCCTTTCCTTTCATGACCATTAATAATCAAACGATAAATATTTAAAATTTTAATCTACTGCATTTGCTGCTCTAAAAAGAATAAGACATTTCAAGAGCTAAAAGTTTGACTTTTTTTTTTTACCTCAAGCCAGGGGTCTCTGACCTTATACGAATAACAGTATTCAAATTCTGAAGGTCTCCAACAGTTACTTTAACATTAGAAAAATGTTCTAATTCCACACTACAACATAATAGTATAAAGTATATACAAAAGTACTAATGTTAATAGTATGAGTTTGGCCAGTCATTTCACTAAAGTATTAACGTACTATACCATTTCATACTGGGAAATGCCTTTTTTATTTCCATCCAAATGTAGGTCGTCCTCCTTCCGTTTCACGCAGTATTGTTTTACAACAGTGCCCATCAGTGCCGTAGAAATATCAAGCAGTTTTAAGGATGCATTGTGGGTATTTGAGTGTACTAGCCCTTGACACTTATTACAAAAATGCATACTACATACTCAAACACAAGTGAGTATTCTTTTAAATACTGTGGGGACACACCCCACATTTTGAGGCTTAGCCAGCTTATATTGAATGGCACAATCATAGCTGGGTTCCAGGTTATTTCCATCCTTGTCCCTTATAATTGACCAGAATAAGTGGTTACCATAAAAAATATTTACCTTTGCTCTGGGCTTGTTATTTTATATGTTCGTTCATAACCGATAAACAAGCCAGGTTACCTGTCTAATGCATTGTTTGTTAAAAAATGTGTTTGTTTATTTTGAGTTTGATAGGTTAGTGCTGCTGTAGCTGTCTCCATTAATCAGTCTTATGATTGAATGAATGCTTGTGAGACATGCTTTTGCATGCATTCGGAGTTTAGGGGTAAGACATGAATAATAAGCTTCTAGTTAAATTGTGGAAATGAAAAACAAAAATTATTAGGTAACTTGATTAAGATTTCTGCTTCATAACCATTGAGAATGATTGTTTCAAATGGGTTTGATTTTGCTTCTAGGAAAATAGCATGTGTACTCACAGCATGTAATTGGAGGAGAGTGAAGCCAACTGGTTTTCAAGGGTGCCTACACATGTCCATGCAGCAAAGAAGGAAAGTCTAATGGGTTTGATTTGTGCTGGTTTGGAGCACAGAGAGAGAGAGAGAGAGCGAGAGAGAAAATGAGTGAGAGAGAGAGAGAAAGTGAGTGAGAGAGACAGAGAGAAAGTGAGTGAGAGAGAGAGAGAGAGCGAGAGAGAGAAAGTGAGTGAGAGGGGGAGAGAGAGAGAGAGAAAGTGAGAGAGAGTGAGTTTTTCAGCATGATGGTGAACAAGACTTGTGGTGAAAAAATTGTCACTTGCTTGAGAGTATAACAGATCTCTATATCTTCAGCCGCTGTCTATTCCATTGTAAGACATTGTTCTTGCAGCTCACTCTGACTGATCTGAAGGCTGTAACTCAATCTCACAGCACTGAAGTCCAGCGATTTGATGAGAATGGGAGGTGACAGTTCGCCTCTTCATCAAACGCACAGCAGGACTGAGCCTCGGAGCGGCAGTGCAATTCTGCAACATTATTGGACACTAGCTCTAAGAGGGGTGGATCACATGGTATGTGATTGGAGGAGAACTGAGCTGGCCGGTTCTCAAGGGCACCTCCACAAGACCATACAGCAGAGAAAGAAAGTCGAAGTTTGTTTTGTGCTGGGTGACAGCAGCAGTAGTGTGTAAAGACAGGAGTAAGAGTGAACTGTATACCAGACAGGTCCTGTTCCCTACAGAGACATCTGTCCCTGGCGTCAATGTAGAACAAAGCTAGGCCACAGTGTTCAGAGTTGGACAGTACAATTTATGAGGTGACTACTATGGTTCTCTTGTTTTACTGCCACCATTTGTCTCCGTGCTCATTTTTCATTGTCACACGCTATTTGGAAACTTCCCTTGTAATAAATGGGTAATAAATTATTCCATAAGGATTAAAGATTAAAGCCTATCCGTTTTATAATCAGCAGAGCGTTTTCAGGATCATAGCTCATTTCACTTACGATTTAAAATGGCCTAAAATCTCCTCAGACTGGCTCCTCTTTCAACAGAGAGCAGAACGTTATTAGCCAGTTCACAGTTTGAGTTGTCGATTCTCCAGCTGGATGGATTTGGTGTAGGACATGTTTCCCACCTTCTGACACACACACACACTGTAAAGTGCGGCCCACTTCTATGCAGTTGTCTCATCAATTTCAGTTGAACTGTAGGTAGTCTTATCCTTCGCCAGCCACCCCCTGACCATCTGATGCAATTCACTGCTGTTTTTGGTGTTTATGCACAGACTCTCACATTTCTCACAACATTATCGTAGGTTCATAGAGGTAACAGTTGTTCAGATCTGTAAATTAATTCTTCCGTTATCAGTTTCCATTGCTGCCGTGATGAATGTTGATGAGAGATGCAACAACTGTCCTGCCATATGACAGTGAGGAGTTTCATTAGTCAGTTTTGTTTTGCTCCAGCATAGACTCCTCTATAGGGAGCATTATAATATCATGAACATCGATCCTTTTCAACTATTTGGTCAAGCAAATAGTTCTAGAGATGCACAAGGAGTCACTATTTATTCATTTTATTGGTGTCTATGATTGTGGTATTTTGATATTTAAAATAAACAGGTGAGCAAGCCTGATTTCTTCTATAAACAGACCAATTTGATAAAACATTTCATTATTTTTGTGTTTTTATCTGCTTTATTGGATTGCCTTTTTTTCAAAATAGAGTTTACATATTGCATATTGTTAATTAAGAGATGCAAGAACAAATCTATGCTGACAGTTCAAAATAATTACTTTTTAATTAATAATAGAATTAACTATAAACCGACAAACTAATAATAAACATCAATATGGCTAGTAATTGAAGCACTTCAGAAGATGATGTTAAAGTAGGCCATCATGGTTAAACTCCTCAAATGCCCCTCTGCCCCACAGAAAGAAATGCACAGCGAACAGTAATTAAACTTAAGCTATTAGGCTATTTCAGGCTAGAGTTGTTAAAGATTCAGATTTGTTTCCCCCTATATTGTTCTATCCAGAGTTTCCTCTGCTATCGACCTGATACGGATACCTAGTATTAGACTGATGCAATTGCTTTGTTAAGCTAAGAAATTGAACCAATTTGTCTATTGCTTTTTTCCTGGTGAGACCATTAATGGGCTGAGCTAAAGTCAATCAGCTACCTGCGGCCTGTAGTTTAGGGCTGTGAGTGTAAAGTAAAAAATGCAACTCACTTGAGCTATGAGCGGCAGACAGTGTCCCCTGAGCCAAGGTGGGATGGGAAAATCTGATCGGTCTCCGTAATCCCCTTTTCTAACCAGCTGCATCCAAGTCCCCCTGCTCTGGGTTGCAGGGACGGACTGCTCTCTCTGCTTCTGCCAGTGGACTGCTAAACTTGACCCAGACAATCATACATTTTAATAATGTGTGCACAGGTGACTGAGGACAGCTGCTTGTGGTTGGAGACTTTAGAGTTGTCAGTTACTTGATGTTGCCTGTTTGCTGGCACAGATCCTAGTCAGTCTTATTACAATAAAAAGCCTTCTGTTACACTGTGATGTACAGTATTCAAACAGCAAGGTCACTTTAAGTATCCTTTTAAAGGATTCTGAAATGTGTTGGAACCTTGATATATTCCATACAATGCTGTTTGTGTGTGTGTGTGTGTGTGTGTGTGGGTGTGTGTGTGTGTGTGCGTGAGAGAGAGAGAGAGAAAGTTAGTGTGTGTGTGTGTGTGCGTGAGAGAGAAAGAGAGAAAGTTAGTGTGTGTGTGTGTTCGCACATGCAGTTTAGCCTGGAAATGCTTTGTTTGACTAAAGGTGTTTATTTGTGTTTAAAATCCACCCTCTGTGAGTCATTATTAGACATTTCTAAGTGTGCCCACACTGGCTATAAATATTTTTTTTTTTATTTGTGTTGCCTCTGCCTCCTCCTTCAGTGTGTTCATATTAGACTAATACATGTACCGTAGCCTGATATCCTCATTATACTCATGGTGAATGGAAAAAGCATTTGACTAAATGACCAAACTGGACATTTTCACCCATTGCACATTGTATGTTCTTGTGAAAATGTAAAACATACCTTTCACTATGGTTGTTAGGCATAGATTTTCACAAATCATTCCTGCAGTTTTATCCTCAAGGTTGGGCAGTTGCAGTTCAGGGAAGAGAACTAGACTTATGTGCTAGTAATCAGTTGACCTGGGGTATAACAATGCATGCAAAAGTACGATAGTGTGCAATGTGGGCTTTATGTTGGTGACTAACTGTGCCTCCCGTTTCTGCTTATTTCTTCTTCCCCATTTTTGTTTAGGTGTACTTAGCCTGCAGTAACTTGGTTGAGTAGCAGACGTTGATTTAAGTATAGCTTTACAGGTTTAAGGAACAGATGTGGACTACTTGAGCACTGATGTATGTCGCTCTGGATAAGAGTGTCAGCTAAATGCCGTAAATGTAAATGTAAATAGGTTAACTGTATCTGAAGCAACTGAACTGGTTGAAAACAAATAGCGCCAGTCAGTTACTCAGTCCAGCATGTTCATGTATTATTAGAACACTGGCTTATTAATTGTGTCGTTATTTGAATCAAATGGTGGGCTGACTGTATTGTTACATCCATGCAGTTGACCTCTTTGACTTCTTCTATAGAGGAAAAGTGGACTTGGCATTATTAAAGGTAATAATTTTACATTTATTAAGTTGAACAAATGCTTAATCGGTACTGGTACTTTATGTTAAGAGAATGTTTCGTACTGACAATGTCTGTTTTGATTGGACAATGTTCTGTTTTCTACTCCTACACTGACAGAGAGGCCATAGAGATAGACAGGTGTGATCATGTTAAATATGAGGAAGGAGAAGAGAGCTTGACTTCCTTGAAAATTATACGCTAGTAATCAGTTGACCGCTTTGACCTTTCTGATGAGGAACAATTGGACTTTGAGAGGCACACACAGAGCTACATTGTATTCCTCCACTGTCACTCTAAGCTGCTGCATATATGCATTGGAGGATTAACAATAGCTGCTGACCTCTGATTGTTGAGATCATGACTAAACCTCTCTATCCATCAATATAAGCCCACACAAGGCCAGAATTTGAATACATGAAAATTCCTTTATATTCCTGCTAAATAAGTCACATCCGTAAATACAGTATGTGTGGTTTTTAACCCTTAAAACTCTAATTCAGTTATTAATCTTAAAACATATTATTCAGTATCTGCTATAAATAATTTGGTAACTGCCATGAAGCTGATATGTGGGTTCGTGAGGAAGTGAAGTGTGGACGCGCATATGGGTCTGCTCAAGTTTAATTGGGGGAATGTAATACTTTATTCAAGGCACTGAAAAAATTCTTCCCCCTATTTCAATGATCTTTCATACCATTGTGCTGCTGAGACCTTGAGCAGAGGGCTCAGCATTTTACTTTGATCAGCCTTTTGAACATCTTTTGTGAAAGCAATGGAAGAGAAGCTTGTGCTCTATATTAGGACCACCACATTGTTAGGGTCACTTCTGTAACAATATTGCAAAAGGCCACAATGTGGTACTACAAATGATCAGTATTTAATCTGCGACTATGCTATTATATATGCTTCTATTCACAGTCTTCTCAATGGTTTGTTTAAGCACTGGAAGCAAAGCTTGTACTGTATAGGAAAGCCAATTTGTTACCTTCAGATTGGCATCTGTAAAAATATTGCAATAAACTGTAATACTACAAAGGAGCAGCCTTTAATCTGGAGCTTAAAAAAATAATGTACATTAGTCATGATGCGTCATCTTTATAATAGCTATCCCATCATTAAAACCAAAACATGAATGTGTTAAGTGTTTGCTTTCATGTTATTCTTTGAAGTCAATCACGTGGTCTTTCAATCGTGTTATTTTTATAATTGATTTGTTTCTGCACTCTTTTCTCGCCGGTTAAATGCTGCTTCCCTGTGGTGTTGAAGGGAGAGCTTTGTGTTTAGGAAAGACCACATGGCACGAACACTGCAGATATTTCAGTTAACAATGTTTGTTTTGAAGAAAGACCATCTGTTTTAATATTGTGTTGGCCAATTTCATTACAAATCCTCAATTAGAAAAAAGTGTTAGTAGTTCTGTGGGACCAATGAGATCCAACAATTTGCAGATAATAATGTTGTGTTGTGTGTTCTGTCAGCATGAATGCTGACCAAGCTCAACAGTTCCAATCACTGCACATTTTGTTAATGTGGAGTAATAACATTTTCAGTGTCATATTTATCAAACATATCCCAGAATCAAATGATATTTAAGAAAGGTTGAACAACATTTATACATTGGCATTATTCAAGTTTATGCACAGTGTGTCAGTTTCATAGTATACCAGCATAAACTATATATAGCACAACTCTGTGTTCAAATGTATTTTATCCATGTCCTATTATCCCTGCTGTTATATCCTCTTTCTTTTTTACTGTTCTCCCCATCCTTTGATATGGAACCCCTTCATTAGGCAGCTGTATCTGGTATATAAAAAAGAGATGGATGCATGAGCAGGCTCTGTTATCTAGTAATGGCACGGCAGATAGTTTTAGCACAGGCACAGACAGAATCCTGATGTGGGACCCCCCACCCCAACCCCCACCCCTGCTCAAAACTTCAGAGCATCTTAAGTGCTGTATGTAAGTCTTACATTATTAAAATGTATAATGTATATCTCAGATCACCACTTTTATCACAGATTCTTGTTCTGTCTATTTTTTCTTGGTTCTTACAGCTCTCAAATGTGCTACAAATTATATTTGGACATATACATATTTTATAATCTCTGTAAAATCTCCATAGAAGTGAAGGAAAAGAAGAAAGACTGTATTGTTCTCTGATTTCACTGTTTACTTGTTCTTCTGAATAAATAAAAATATATTTTTTAAAAATCTCCATAGAAAAGCACTGATAGAGGAAAGATCTGGAATATCTGCTCCTGAACCTACGATTAAAATGTTCACTGCCAAGTGTTGGCCAGAGAGGTATTAAGCCTCAAAGTACTGGGCTGTGAAGCAGTGAAGCTGTGATCACTAAGGTGACTGAGCGCCAATGAATATCTGTGGGATGAGTTGGAGTGATTTTGAGCTCCAGATGTAATCATTCAACGTCAGTACCCGACCTCATTAATTGTCTTGTGGTTGAAGGCAATCGGATCTTCACAGCAATATTCAAACATCTAGTGTTCAATTTTCCCAGAACAGTAGAGGCTGTTGAAATTGAAAATCAACACTCTATCAATTAGCTTGATTTCAGAAGAACTTGTGTCTACAAACTTTTGGACATTATATTCAGTCTTGGCCATAGAGTGGTTGACCCCAAAGCATGCATGGCTGTAGTCTGGCAGGCACTTACGTCCTTATAGAGCAGCACATTTCTGTTCAAATTCCACAGTGCAGCAAGACAAACAGCCACTGGCCTTTATTTTCACATGATTTGTCGCGTTTACTGTGCCTTTATTTTAGAGTGCGTAGTTATTTATGGGGAAAGTAAATAATGTCTGCGTCTAAATATATGTCCGCATTTCACTGGCTTGGAGTGGGTCAGGAATAGTACTGTTTATCACGGGACTTTGAACTGCCACTAAAACAGCAGTTCTTGGGAAGTCTGTTTTAAGTTGTGGTAATTACAGCCTGAGGCCAAATGAGTGAAATAAAGTGGAAACTGCACTGTTTTGACAAGGAGAAGGCACAGCATATCATGTGGAAATTAATTGTGTAAATAAGTGCTCCTTTGCAACTTTTGGCTTGTGGTTGAAGCCCATCTAACTCCATGGTCTTTATGTGAAAATGATCCATAATTAATGTGCACCACACAGAGCTTCATGCTAAATCCATTTTGCATGCAATTATTTTGTACAGGTCATCTAAAGCCTATGCATATTCCAACCTTAATATCTCTCTCTCTCTCTCTCTCTCTCTCTCTCTCTCTCTCTCTCTCTCTCTCTCTCTCTCTCTCTCTCTCTCTCT
>JBBPCX010000002.1:13412000-13431392 GCA_037974365.1 Hydrocynus forskahlii | reverse complement strand
CTCTCTCTCTCTCTCTCTCTCTCTCTCTCTCTCTCTCTCTCTCTCTCTCTCTCTTTCTCTTTCTCTCTCTCTCTCTCGTTCTTTCTCTTTCTCAGACCGGGACTTCAGTATCCAGGTGAACACGGATCGCCGGGCCTACACGGCGGGTGAGCCGCTGGAGCTCCGCTGCACCATAGATGCTCAGAATGTTGCTGAGCGCTACTTCTCGGTGTCGTGGGTTTTCAGCAGCTCGTCTGTGGCCGTGGTGGGGCCCAGCGCCGTGCCCGTGCTGGGGGCCAACTACGTGGAGCGTGAGGCCGCAGGTCTGCTGACTATCCGCAAGGAGAGCCCGTCAGTTCACCTGCTCAAACTGCAGCGGCTGCTGCCTGAGGATGCTGGCAAATACATCTGTAGAGTGACAGAGCGGGAGAAAACACCCACCGGGGAGTTCATCGACCGCAGCAAGCGCTCACGTAACGTTCAGATCACTGTGACCCCTCTGAGTGAGTAGCCCTGCTTCCTATTGGTCCCTAAAGCCTGGAGCTAGAGCTGTAATCAGGCCCAAATAATTTGCCTATAGGTGAATATAACCCAATAAAATTTCATCCGTGGCCCAACTCAAAGCTTCAAGTCAGGGACTGGTTTACTAGTAACAAAGACCCAAATACCACTTTGCATTCCTAGTGAAAGTGGACAATGTTAAGATTACCTAGTGACATGAAATATGATCCACTTTTCCTGATAGACATTTGAGAAATGATGTACAAATTTGATTCGATTAGTCCAGTCCCCTGGACAAACATTTCAAGGTCTAATTGGAGCCTCAAGGAGCAGCATGATGCTCTGCAGTGGTGCACTTATTGAATGAAAGCATGAATCTCTGTTCTACTCAGTGCTGCTGTTTTTCCCTGAAGTAGATTATTATTATGCCCAGAGCATTGCCAGACTGTAAGGAGAGGAAATGGCACATAAGTTTTTTGGTAATAGAGTAGGGCAACAGGAACATTAGGACTATATCTTCACTCTTACCAGGCAGATTTTCCTAAAGCACCATGAAACCCCAGCAAAGGTGGATTGTTTCTCTCATATTCACAAATCTCCTCAATCCTCAGGTCTCTCTTTCTCTCTCTCTCTCTCTCTCTCTCTCTCTCTCTCTCTTTTTCTCTCTCTCTCTCTCTCTTTCTCTCTCTTTTCTCTCCCCTCCCCTCTCTCTCTCTTTCATTGCACCCCCCCCACAGCCGCTGATAGTAATGAATGAGGCAGAGGAGAATAATGCCTTGTCTGAACTCTTTTGCCATTTCTGAAAGAGCAGACCCCTCTGAATGAGTAATACAGTATGGTATCCCAGAATATAATAATTTAAGGCAAAGCTACGCCACTGCTCCATATTTTCACAGCTTGGTTTTAAGGAGTCCTGAAAGCCCTCCGAAATGGCGGTGTGTTTGAAGTGAGGGCAGTTCAAAGATCCATGACTAACAAGCATAAAATGAAAATGTGGAGAAAGAGGAGAAAAGGAGCAGAAAGGCCTCGTCCTCCGCCGCCTCCTCCAGGGCTGCTTAAGTGGATCCCCAGGCTGGATGAGAGTGGCGTACCCAGTGAAGAGATACACCAGTCAAGCTGAAAGAAGGGGTTGTGAGCAGGGTGTGGAATGTCTAAGGTTAATCAGGAAGGTTAATGAACACCCATATGCGCCACTTAGCTTTTTTGTTTGTTTGTGTAAAGCCGCTTCTAACCCACTCAGGCCTAGCTTTAACTCCAGCTAGTGGAATGGATTTAGTGCAGCAGAGCATGACGTCTCTCCTATCAGCCTGTCTTCCACCCAACCTGTTTCAGATGGCACATCAACGCACACACCAGAGCCAAGCCTCAGAAACAGTCCTGTCGTATTACAAGTTGTCAGAAAACCTTGTATCTTTCAAACCTTGTAACTTTTTAGAACTTTCTTAGCCTGAAAAATACTTTTAAGTATGATCTATATCTGCCGCATCTGTAGCATTAGGTTGATTGCCATGCTTAATATTTTGTATGCACTTCCCAGTCCCCTGGAAAAGAATATAAAACAAATTGACCTGACTGATGCTGAATTAGCCCAGCATCTGGTAGCAGGTAACACAGTTGATGACTTTGGCTTCCTTTCTTTCTGAGTACAGGGGAATTATTGATTGTGGTAATCAAATGCATCAGACAGAAATTAGAGCAAAAATAGCAAGTTCTAAATGACTGGACGGTTTTATATATCTTTATTATTATTAATAAAGATATATAAATATGAAAGTTCTAGTTTTAATTAACAATGTTTGTTTTTCCATGGCAGTCTTGTTTATTTTAGTATATATATTAAAATACCAAATTAAATGTAAGCTAAGTCATGAACTGACTTGATTCCCTTATGCGTTTGAAGAGCAAGAGTCTACTCATGAGCTGCTTCTTTAAGAATCCAGCATGAGTACAGAATCCAGCATGAGTACAACACATTTTCCAACAAGATATGTTAAGAAAATAGGCCAATTAAAGAGTTCAGAAGATCATTTTGGACCATTTCTGTTTTATTTTTCAGTCTAAATTATTCTGATTAATCTTTGTGGAAAATATGTTTTAGGAGGTTTTTTTAATAACAGCAGCCACTGGCTCTGTACTGTAGGGGGTAGTATAGGGGAGTCCTCTCTTCTCCCTCTGACAGTCTGCTTTTAGAGGCATCAGACATGGAAAAGGCAGCAGACAGGAATTCATTCAGTGACCCCAAACGTCCAGCCGTATTTATGCCAGCCCTGCTGTTTTTGCGATATTGAGAGGCAGGAAGACGAGACTGAGGAAGCATTCTGGAGAGAAGCACTTTATTAGAGTGCTTTGTTTTGCTTTGGTCCCACAGGAGCTTTCCTGCAATATATGCAGGGGTTTATGAGACCATTAGAGTGATAACAGCAGCCTGAGTCTGCCAAACACACACTAACACATATACAGGCACACATACACTCTCCCTCTTTCTCAGTTTTGTTTTCCTTTGTTCATTCTTTCCATTTCACTCCCTCTGACTGCTTCCCTTGTTGTCTCATTCACATAAACAAACACTTTTGCACATACGCAATCAAACTCGCTCCCTGCCTCCAGCTCCACCTGTGCTGGTCTTTGTGTTTTGCATCGAGCCGGTTTGTGGCGGTTCTGCCGGTTCACAAGAGCGACGGAAACACTGCTGCGTACAAACTGGGCCTGATGGAGGCCCTGGTTCCTACTCAGATAAACAGCAGCTGCAGCAGTGTCAGGAATCTTAAGCACGTTGACAAAGAGAAAGCATAGTGAGAAAAGAGAGAGTGAGAAAGAGAGTGGGAAGGAGGAGTGATAGAGAGAGATGGTAGAGATAAAGACAAAGATAGAGAGAGCGAAAACAAAAACGGTGTGTGATCTGCCTTGACATTGCCCGTTCCTAGCCTGACTAAAAAATGCATTTCTTGCAGATCAGACAGGGACAGGTAGGAAATGCACCTTTGATTTATACTTATATTTTCATTTTAACATTGGCGTACCTTAGGATTTTCAGAAAGTACCGAGGGAGAGAGGGAAAGAATGGAGAGAGAGCTGTCAGAGGACGAAGGAGCTGTGTAATCTCAAATATTCATGCAAGTCTTTGAGGGTGTGGGCCTGTTAGTGGCGGAGCATAGCATGTCGAGATGTTTTGCCATGTTGGGGGAAAATGCCCTGCTTGAGCTCTGCCCACAAGAGAGAAGAAGCAAACCATGCTTCTTCAAAGTCCCCTTTTTTATCATATTTTACTTTAAAGAGGATGTGGATGTGTGTAGAAATCCCTGTTGAAAACACTGGGGATGGTCTGCAAAGGCTTTGATCCACACTCTGCCTGCAAGATCCTTCACTGAGCTGCTTGATCATGGGGGCAATCCCCAAAGTCCTGATGGTCTGGTGCTCTGCTTTCTGCAATTGTAAGACCAGGATCCTCTAACCACTGCACAATACATCAGGGTCCCAACTACAAGAGACTGCAGAAGCCTCAGGGACTGTCCACTAACATTGCAGGCTTCTAATGGCCTGTCTCTCCAGAAGGTCTGCTACTGAGTGGTCTTTCATTTAGTGCAGATCCCTATAGGGTGAATTTTTAAAATAAGACCAATCAAATGATCTTTAAGAATCTGAATGAGTCCATTTTTTATTGTGGTTTGCAGGAAATAGTAAACTGTTAGGGGGTATTGGAGTCAACTTGATTCATAAGAATTTCTTTATTTCTTTCAAAAAGGCTTTTCTGATTCATACCCTGAGCATGTGGCATTAAATTCTGATTTACATTACAATAGTCTTTTCTCCCTGTCTGTCGCTCACTCTCCCTCTCTCTTTCAGGTAGTAATATCAGCGTGTCATTGTCCAGTAACTCCTCTGAGGTGGTGGAAGGAGAGCACATCCTCTTGACCTGCTCCGTGTATTCCACGCTGGGGCCTCTGTCTGTGCTCTGGCAGTGGACAGATAAAGACGGTAGTGGTCCTGCTGTGGACGTGGCGGCAGTGGACCGTGACGGCACCGTGCGACCCGGACCAACATACCGGGAGCGTCACAGCTATGGAGAGGTCCACGCGGAGCGCGTCCGATCAGACACTTTCACCCTGGCTCTTCATAATACATACCCCACAGACGAAGGCCAATACCGCTGCAGCGTCACCGAGTGGCTCCAGAGCGGCAGTGCGCCCGACTGGAGCTGGCAGGAGATTGGCGAGAAAGTAGCCACCAAGACCGTCACTGTCAAGTCTGTCGGTAAGACCAATCAAGCAAGTCCAACATGGGCTGCAGCCTCAAATGTGATTACATTCAATTCAGTTATAGTTCTTTAGAATACAATTTAGTACATTATAAAATCTCAAATTTTGTCATGATTAACCCTGATTCTACTATTGACTAGTTGTACTATCTGCACAGTTGTTTTCTTTTTTGTTATTTAATACTGCATTTTAAAATACTAACACTGATTTGTCGTATTTTGGCCAATAAAGCCAGACTAGGAATGCAAAACTAGGAATGCAAAAATGTGTGGTTTGATGGTGACAATAGAATTTATTATTGATTATAAAAATATAAAGTAGCACTTTATTTAAGCCCTACTACAAAACCTTGACATGACCATGCCATATACACGTCATGGCAGATGTCATATGCTGTAATGACAGAATCCATTACGTTTGATGTCATGACCTTAAATTAACTTTGTACCATCTGTCTCGACAATTACTGGAAATGGTAATGTGACACTGTCATATCAATGGACTTATTCCATCAAGACTGCTCTTAAGATGCTTCCATGACATGTTTATGTTATCAATGTTTTTTTATCAGGATTAAAGTAAAGGGCTAATCAATATTAATTGATTAAAGCATTTCAGAGTAAGAGCAGTTGGATCATCACATTCAGATCAATGCATCGCAAGGCACTGGTGCAATTTTGCAATTCTTGCCTCAAAAGCATAGGCTCTGCTTTGTTCCAACTAAGAGCCACTCCACTGCCTGTTGTTAAATCAAATGCTGTGTATTGATGCCCAGACAGGGGCCTTGAACCAATGTGCTCTGGATTTTTCCTCGGTTAAAGTTGTCACATCTGCTTATACATGATGCCATTAATGCTGGGTGGTTGAGCTGACAGAGTCACTTGTTCTTTCTATTGTTGAAACACACAAGCTTGCACACACACAGACTCTCCATTGTGCTACAAACCCATATCAATTCATTTGTGCTATACAGGCTAAAAGAGCGGTTCATTTCGTAAAGCATCCTTTGGTAAAGCATTCTGCAGACCACACAAAGTGGAGAGGAAGACTCTGCTGTTCCAGAGCAATTCTCCTCTGTCAGCCCTCCATCAAGATCAATAACCATCCCTGTCCTGCGTGCACTTTAACATGTTTATCTGCTGTCTATCTAATGGCCTCGATGCACAATACACACTGCAGGGCATATGGAGCTGCTAGGAAGGTGAACACAATCACATTCAGGATTTGACTATTTTGTTAATAATGTGAATCTTCCTGAAGAATGTAAGACCTCCTTTGGGCATAGTTTGTTCGACAAAACATCGAGATCGCCTTGTTTAACAAAGGGGCTAGATGTTGTGCTATGCTTATTGTAGTGCATCTGCTTGAAGTACTCCAAACTGCAGCTTTGAAAAGAAAAAGTAATGTGGTGTATTTATTTGTACCCCATTTTGCAGCTAGCTTATTTATTTATGTCTTCCTCGGCTGGCATTACGCTGATTATTTTTACCTGTGCCGGTGTCAGGACTAGCTTTGTTCATTGCTTTTAATGCATTCTCCTTTGATTTGAAACCCAAACAAGGTAGCATGTGAAGATTCTCGCCTTTGTTCCACTGTTTTATTACTCAAGCAGGAACCAAAGGCAGGTGTGTGAAGAGGAGCCACTTTGTTCAAGTGTTTAATGTCTGTGTTTTTCTACCAATTTTACTATTTTAACACATAATATATTCTGTAAGTGTTCTTCCAGCAGACGGCATCATTTTAGTATATATGTGAAGAATGCTCCTACCAAGCCGCCATGCTGCCGTGCCCTCCTGCTGTCCCGCAGTAAAGCTATGATAGGTGTGTTGAAGGTGTTGCATGCTAAAAATAGCATTGTTCTGGTTTTGTGGACCTGGCTCCTGTGCCAGTAAGCCTGTCTCAGAGGAACAGAGGAGCAGACAGTGTGTGTCTGAGCCGGGCTGGATGCATGTGCAGTGTTTTTCTGTAGAGCGGGGTTTAACATGCTCATTAGCCTCCAGTGCTGCTGCGGGTGCTGAGTTGGCTGAGGGCCTTCCCTGAGCAAAGGGACTGATTGTGTAGACCCGTGGTGTCAGAATTCCAGTCCTTGAAGACCACAGTATGGTGGAGTTTAGCCTTTTACTTCATTAATACACCTGATTTAACTTTTTTTTTTTTTTTACATTTATTCCCCCAACCCAAAGTCAAATTATATTTGTGCAGGTTTCTTTGTGAAAAGTAACCATTAATAAAACCATGTTTACATTTTCCAAACTTTATCCATTAGAGCTAAACAGCCTGTTTTGTTGCTGCCTTTATGGCTGAGTTTCCCAGACAAGGATTAAGACTAGTCCTGGATGATATTTCTCTTTCAATGGAAAATCCCCATTCATGATAGTGTTTAGTGCAGGACTAGGCTTAATCCCTATCTGGGAATCTGCTCCTATATGTGTAAATGAACTAATTAGCTCTTTGTCTGACTGGTAGTCCTACAATGTGTTTTGTTGAAAAAGCACTCCAAGCTGAAATGTTAAGTTCTGACTGAAATTCTCAAGAGACACTCTGAACTTCCATGGAAAGCTGCAGTGAGGCATTTCCTTTCTTACAGTCAGGAACAGCTCAACATTTAATCTGCAGCTTCTGCTCCATAACGCTGCTGCAAAATGCCTGCAGTAACAAAACTCTTGATCACTTCAGTGTGATTTGCTGGGCTGAGTTGCTGAACGGATGATCATATGTAAATTCAGGAATGTTTTTCATGGTTGTGGCATCATGGCCACAATACATTTTAAATGAGTCATTTTTGTAGCTTAGTTTCAGTACATGAACTCTATAGCCTGAGAGGTGAACGTTATGTTTCATGTTCACATAACATTTTTCGCTCAGCAGAGTGAGTTTTTTTTCTTTCATAATATTCACCATTAAACTCTTCAGGTGCAGAATTCTTTGCAATGCCTGGAGTGCATGTAGAGCTCAATTTCCTGGCCTTCCTGAACTATGTTGTTAGAAACAACTGGGGTTAATTGCTTTGGTCATGGGTGTGTGAGCATTCAGTTGAAATATAGGGAGCCAACAAACCACAGTATAAGTCAAGACCTCATTCAGCAGCAGTTACTTGTCAGTAGAGCAGCAGTTCCTTTCCTGATGCTCATATTTTCAATCTTAAAACCAGAGTGTAGTAAACATGACCTTACTTGCATTGGCACTATCTGTACTGAAAACATGTTTAAACCCTCAAACCAAACTGGGATGGGAATGAATAATACACGACTGTAAAAGAGAAGAAAAGAGCTGGTTATAGGAGAGAAGAATAGAAAGATAAACTCAGTGATGGGAAGAGGGGCGTTTCAGGAGAATGATGCTTTGAGCAAAAGACATGAAAGGACACTCCAAGGTCACAGAGATGACAAGCTTGCTTTACCTGACAGTCTGTTTGTGTGTGCCTGAAATTTCTATTTATGCTGTGTGTCTGTGGACCTACACTACACACTTTTCTGAGCATGCCTTTGTGTCTCAGATAAGCAAACATGTGTAACCTGGCATTTTAGTTATGTGTCTGGTTTCTAGCTTAATGTGGAGGTCACTAGCATGTGCTGCTAAGGGTTTAGATGAGAAATGAACTCAACATAAGTCTGCATGTGGCAGGTTAGTGTTTGTAACATCTCCATGCCCTTGGATTCTGGTGAAAATGTAATAAAATGAATATACTAGAATGTCTATGAACTGTTTATAATTCTCTACAAATTGTATACAAATTATTTACAAATCTAAGTTACAACAATAGGAAACCCAATAAAACAAATAACACAAAACACACACTTTTTAATAATTCATTAATCAAAGTGATCCAATATGAAATATTTTTTGTAAATTATGTGAACCTCTAGAATGACTTGTTTGGAATAGGGGATAATTAGGGTCAGCGGTGTCACTGATAAAGATGTAGTTGCCTTCATATAAGACTGCTGACATGCCATTAGGCCACCGCCAATTGGTAATCAGGTATCTTAAAAATACTGGATCAGGTATCTTGAAATCTGAGGCAAAATAAAGATCTAATCCAATCCTCCAGCAAATATAACCTGAAATAGCACACACTGTGTGGTGTCATGTTGTCTACTTTTTATGTGGGATAGTAAAGCATTTGAGTAGTTTGTACACGCTGGGCTTAAGATTTGCTTGAAATCTGTTGTTTAACTGGACAAAAGTATTGGGATGCCAAGTTCCTACAGGGACCTACTTACATTGCATATGGAGTTGGCCTCCCCTCTGCGGCTAGAACAGCTTCCACTCTTCTTGAAAGACTTTCTACAAGATTTTGGAGTGTTCCTGTGGGAATTTATGCCCAGTCATTCTGTAGAGCATTTATGAGGTCAGGCACTAATGTTGGACAAGAATGTCTTGCTCACAATCTCCGTTGTAATCCCAACGGTGTTGGATGGGGTTGAGATCAGGGCTTTGTGCGGGCCAGTCAAGTTCTTAAACACTGAACTCATCCAACTATGTCCTTATGGAGCTTGCTTTCTGCACTGGGACACAGTTATGCTGCAATAGAAAAGGTTCTTCCCCAAACTGGGTTCACAAAGTTAGAAGCATGGTGTTGTCCAAAATGTCTTGGTCTGCTGAATTAAGATTGAATTAAGAATGCCCTTCACTGGAAGTAAGGGACCATTTGAATTCAGTAATTAAGAGATATGTCCATATACTTTTGTCCATATAGTGTACCCGAGGTCCTATCAGTATCGGAAAAGAAAAAGTGATATTGTCCTATAATGGAGAAGTCTAATTTACACCATAACTTTGACAGACTTCTAGTGTGTATGAAATTAAAAAAACTGTTGGGTTTCATAGGCTCATAATAGGCAATGTAGACGAATAATACTCTGTTCTGAAAGTGCTGCAAACATTTAATATTCAACATTGCATAAAGCTGGATGAGATGCAGTGTCATTTAATGTTTAAGCTTCCCTTTTCTCACCAGATGAGAATTAGGTTTTGCTTGTTTGTCGAAATGTCATGAAGACCTCTGCACTGCAGTAGTAAATCAGTAGAAAATCTTAGATTATTCTGTTGATTAGGATTCTGTAGGTGCCGCCTGATCTATGTTGGAAGCTTGCAGCTGTGTGTGTGTGACACACTGATGAGCGGGTGCATTATACATGTGGCACACTGAAAACGAGACCGACGTCCCATCAGACTAGCCTAGTGTCTCTGTGTAATGAAGACGCATTCACCCTGGCTGTCCTGCAGCTGGGTTCTGCTTGCTGGAAATGAAGACATTGATTACAACTCACTGAGTTCTGTAGTGAAGGACAGCAGGGACAAAGACCCATTTATGAGCATGAAAGAGCTGACAGTAGAACAAAGCATGGATCCGCTAATCCACCCGAACATGAAGGATATGCAATAAAAATCAGAGAGGAATGCTGGAGTTCATCAATATTCTCTCTCTCACACTCATTTTCCCCGTCTCCCCGCCTGCTGCGGTTTGTGTCTCCGTGTATGTCTCTCGCTCTCCTTTCCTCTTGCTCGCCTTCATCTCCCCGTAAGCCTTGTCATTCTCTTGTGATCTCTGAGTCAGAAACTTCTCTATCGCTCCTCTTCCCTCTGCACTCTGCTCTTTCTTCTACTTTCCTGTCTTTTCTCTCTATTATAATATCTTTCCCTATTTCTTTATTGGCCACGTAACCTTGATTCATCCTCTGGGAACACACCAGTCCACAGGTCCTGTTTGTTTCCTATTCCGATAAGAATCAGTTTATCAGAGACGGCTGATATCTATCACAGCGTGTTCTGCTCTATAATAGAAAAGCCATTTCTGTCTTCTACTACCAAAGGTCCATGCATAATCTGCTTATGGGTGCATTCGGACAGGGTTACATGAGTCACCTTGCTCTGTAGAACTTACAGGGAGGTGCATCTGTGTGTTTTTCGTTCTGTGGCTGGCTTCTTGTAATGCTGGTGTGTATGTGTATGTATGCTTATATACATTAGTGTCAGATTAGCTTGCATTTGACTCCCAGCCTCTCCCCTGCCACTCTCACTCTAATGAGCATCGATGAGAGAGAGTAATGAGAGCAGTAGCTCAGGACTGTCTAGGGAGACTTGTGGTATCAATAGGCTTACACGGAGCTAAATCACAATAGAACTCCAAGATTTGTATTGCTGGCGTGTGCTGTATCTTTCTATCCCCCAGAAAATCTTTACTGCGTTTCAGACACAAGAGCTCTGCAGTCTCAGGCAGCATGTTTATGCTGCATTTCCTTGACAAACAGTCTGTATAATTAAGGACCAGTTTGATGGGGGAAAAAAATCTTATATAAATGATCAGCTCTGTTTGGTACTCTTAAAACATAAAGCATGAAATCAGCATAAAGTCACAATTAAACAATTTTCCGCAGATACAGCTAATCAACCAAGATGTGTTTGGTGTCCAAATTTGCTTCTTTAGTTTCGAATTTTGCTTCATTAGAAAGCAATCGTCACCCAAATCGTTTTGTAAAAACATCCCTAAAACTTCTCTCAACCCACTTAAACTGCACCCTGTTCTTCATTAAGGATTAGACATGCCAGTGTGTTTAGGACTCTGTGGTTTACACCTCACCATGCAAGAGACAACTAAGATATGGGAGTTTGGGGATGTATTTGTGAAAAAGGTTTGGGTGACTAGTGGCTTCTAATGTTTGTGAAAGGTTTTGGCCTTATAGCTCCAGAGGCCAAATTTGGACACCAGACATGTCTTTGCTGATCGACTACAGCTGGGGTGAGTGGAAAGTTGTGTGAATGAGATGTTTTGCTAAACTGCTTAATTCTCTGTTCTAGCCTTCACTACCCAAACATATTCTTGCCCCATTGTGCCGGCAGCAGGCAGCGGGCTGTTGCTCAGAATGGATCTTACTGGCTCTGAGTCAGCCCATGCTAACAGCTGCTCTCAAATACACCAGCACAGACATGCTGGAGTGTCTAAATGGTGCTTCACGTCCTCCTCAGGGACACCATTCCATCCCATTTTCTCCTCTGCATCTTCAAACTGCAGAATGAGCAGCCTGGGCATTTTCCTTTGATGAGGCGTCTTCCTGTGGCCATTGCCCTGTGAGCAATATTGTTGGAAATTGCTTCGGAAGGATGGCAGTAGAAACAGCACATTGGAACAGCCTTGTCATGTGTTCACTTGTTGTGTCTGCTTGCATGGCAGGGTACCAGTGTGTGACAGAGGATGAGAAGCATAATAGCATCAACAGCAGCTACACAAGCCTCTCCACAATTTGCTGTTAATAAGATTAGAGCCCAATTACAATGTCAGAGCAAATTAGTCTGGTGGAATGGAGTAGAATCACGTTGCTGCATTCAGGCCCATCTATGTTTGTTCACATTAGGGACAACTAGTCAACTGATATATCCACTAGTTGGCGATGTGACCCGTTGTTCAGCAGTGGGTGTTTTCAAAACTAAAATGAGGACGTTAAAGCAATGGTCGGCCTGGAGGAGGATGGAGGTTATGGTTCTGTGCTTAAAATGATGGCAAACATATGTTAGTTTGTCCACATCTGGGTGCAAATCAATTTCAAGTTCGCTGTTGCAATTCTGTTATGCAACTCTTATGAAACATCCGTTGCTAGCAGCAAACTACTTCAAAAAGACTTTTCGTTATTTTCATTAAAGTTCACTTTTTTCTTTCCTGTGGTAAACTATGGTAAATGAACAGCATATGACAATTATTTGGAAAACTAGTTCATTAGTAATGCTTAAAGTCATGCGACACCTAATTTTGGTTTGCTACTAATTTCTTGTATTATTACAATTGCAACATTGGTTAAAGGCAGAGAACAGTTTTGTGCGGTTCACACTGTGTGCTGTGTTGTGCTGTGGTGTGTTCACGTATGATAAATGGATGCCTTACGCTTACACACGATAGCATCAACATTACCACCTATTAAATGAAGCATCCACTTCTCTTTTCTTCCCTCTTACAGAGTCCTCCTTCTTTGTGTCTGCCTCATCCCGCACTCCCAGCGTGACATTCGGCGATTCATTCGACCTGCAGTGCATTGTGAAGTCGCGTCACAACCCCAGCGTTCCAGCCTCCGTTACTTGGCGCTTCCAGGCAGTGGAGGGGTCTCGAGAGTTCCAGGATGTGGTGACATTTACACGGGACGGCACACTGCAGTGGGGCGGACAGCTGCTGGGCCTCGGCACTCGCACCTCAGTGGACCGTACACGGAGCAACACCAACTTCCGACTCACCGTGACCAAGGCCGGACGCAAGGAGGCCGGAACCTACCAGTGTGCTGCTGTGCTCTACCGGAGGAATTACGACGGCACGTGGAAAACCGTTGCCAACCGAACATCCAATCTGCTCGGCATCAGTGTACTGCAGCCAGGTGGGTTCTCTTGATATGCTTGGGCTGGTAGGAGTTAGGCGTGCTTGTTTCTGGAACAGTTTCCTTACAGCAGGAGTCCCCATTTCCAGTCCTGGAGGGCTTACATTTTGTTGAGTGTGGTTCAGGAAATCTGTGCTGTCCTTACTGTTCAGGAAATCTGTGCTGTCCTTACTGTTCAGGAAATCTGTGCTGTCCTTACTGTTCAGGAAATCTGTGCTGTGCTGGACACTGGCCAGGACAAAAACTGATGAGCCCAGCCCTACAGAATTACATAAATGACAGTTTTTTTCATTTGTGAGGAACATTTTTGCATTGTGAGGTTTAGATTGTATCATTGAATTTAGCAGATGGGCCCTGTCAGGAAACATAACAGTGAGTCTTCCCTTGCAAAAACATACTCTCTTCAGATTTTGTACAAAAAGGTTCTGTGTGTGTGTGTGTGTGTGTGTATGTATGTGTGTGTGTGTGTTGCTAGGGCTAGGACAGGTCCTCTTAATGGGCCTAAATGGAAGAAGACGGATAGAGCTTTATGTCCCCATTCTACCATGGTAAGCAATTAGAGGGGAAAGGAAAGGGCTGAGCTGGAAAGAGACGGTGATTAAAGGAAAAAAGAGCTGTTAACTGCTGTCCCCATAGTGCATGCTATGACTCTCCCAAAGCCCAAACCCTCTCCCTGACCCTTTATCACATAGATGCACATACTGTCACATACACGCACAATTTTTCTGAGAAACCCATTTTTAAGCTGATTTAATAAAAAGTCAACAAGTGCCCCTTATACAGTCATACTGAACCATCAATTCTTTGATCACAACCACTGCTTGAAATCAGTTCCTTAAATGCCCCTCTGTTCTTTCTAGTACAGGAGTATTAATTTAATATCCCAATCATACCCAAAACTGTTACTTCATAGGAGAGGTTTTATAGGACCTTCTTGTATGTACAGTGCTGTGAAAAAGCATCTGCCCCCCCTTGTTTTGCATGTTTGTCACACTTAAGTGTTAGATTATCAAACTAATTTAAATATTAGACAAAGATAACCCAAGTAAACACAAAATGCCGTTTTTAAGCGATCATTTTATTTATTAAGGAAAAAAACTATCCAAACCTACTTGGCCCTATGTGGAAAAGTAATTGCCGTGTTTAGCTGGATTATCTTTGTCTAATATTTAAATTAGTTTGATAATCTGAAACATTTAAGTGTGACAAACATGAAAAAAATAAGAAATCAGCACATACTTTTTCACAGCACTGTACATTTCCATCTATTTGTGACCTCCCTCAGAGAATCAAGGCTCATGATATGCATTTTAAAGTGCTGTATTGAGGACTGAAGCTAGCTGAAGCACCCAGCTGTTTATTCAGCAAATGTGTCTTTTTAAGGCTATAAATTGTCATGCAGCCTCCTTCTGTGCTCTCCTGCCCACTTTCTTGCTCTCTTACCCCCTTTTCTAATTCTGCTGGGCCAGTCCAGCTCCATGCGGCCCACAAACACAGAAACACCGTCTTCCTGGTCCATGCTAGTGCCGTAAACCACCTTCCAAGTTCGCCAATATAAGCACTGGGGGCGTCTGAGCGTGTGTCAGCACCATTACTAATCTTTATGTAACTCAAAGTGAAGTTATCAGCAGGATTTGACGCATGAGATCTTTCCTCATGCCATAGTCTTCTGTCTTGTTGGCTCCAGGCTAATTGTGTTTCTGCTCTGTAGCTCCACAGTGTGGAGATGTTTGGTTTGAAGCAGTGTGGCGGCTTGGCTGGAATGAATGGCTCTGAGACAACATTGGAGGAGTGTCACACTCTGCTTCACTCAACTGGCTTGGTCCCTGCCCCTTGGCACCTCACTGCTGCGGCCTGACAAGGGCATGAACTGGCTCATTCTTCAGTTCTGTTTTTTTGTTTTTTTCTTCAGTTTTTCAGAGCCCAGCAAAGCAAAAATATTAACAGTTACTTTTATCAGTGATATAGAATGGTCCTTGTGGGGCACTTGGAGGCCTGGTGCATTGGCGTTGCCCCTGCGATTGCAAGGTTATGGGTTTGAATCCCAGGACTGCCACTGATACCACTGAGGTACCCCCTGAACGAGATACTGTCCCCACACATTGTTCCCTTCGTGCCCCCCATTGGTGGCTGGCCACTGCTTCACTTGGTGAATGGGTTAACTACAGAGAAAGATTTTCACATTGCTCACACTGTGTGCTGTGCTGTGGTGTGTTCATGCGTGACTTCAAGGGCTTCTTTACTTTACTTGTGAACATTTTAAATTAATTTAGTAAAAAAAAATTTAAAGTCCAATATAAACTTTTCATAAATCAGCTCCAAGCATTAAATTAAAGGCTGTTTGGTTTTGTTTGAGGCTTGTGCAGTCTGCACTCAGGCCTAATTACTCCAAATACAACAAATGTGTCTGTGTTTATATTTACACATGCTGAGATTGCATTGATCAAATGAGGAAAGAGTGATTAATCAGGCTCAAATGTTCAGTTGCACCAAGTTCATCTTGTATTATAAATAACCATGCCAGATTTGGAGACAAAGCACCACTGCTTGTTTAATCTTACATGTAAGACCGCTTTAGCTTTTTAAGGTTCTTCTCCTTCATTTTATTACTTTTTAAATCTCTCTCTCTCCCTCTCTCTCTCTCCCTCTCCCTCTCCCTCTCTCTCTCTCTCTCTCTCTCTCTCTCTCTCTCTCTCTCTCTCTCCCTCTCCCTCTCTCTCTCTCTCTCGTTCTCTCGTTCTCATTCCCACCCTTCATATGGAGCAGCAGTACACTGCCAAATGCATACAGCACTATGTGGTCTTTAAGCTGCCAAGTAAATAAAGACAAGCGTGACCCTCTTCTGCCTGAAGGACTTTACTCGCTGAAGATCACAGTGGTCCAGACAGAGCTTCACTGTCAATTTGGCGATTGACTCATCATGCTGAAGGCTCATTAAGCATTCCCTGATGTGCTCTTTATTTTGCTCCTCCCCCCAGCAGACTGACCAGTGAGAGAGCAAGAAACAATGCCCTTGTTTCTTTTACTGCGTGACTCCACAGCCGAGCTTGGGCCACATGGGGCTCACTGACTGAGGTGCTCTTGACTCTATTATCAGTGGCGGCACTCTTGTTCACTGGCATCTGCTCAGACACGTCTGTGGAACGTCTTTTCATAGCCAAACAACCAATATAACTCATAATCTTCCAGTGGTAAACAAACCTAATCCCAGCTCTGCTGTTGATGGTCAACCTATTATTGACATTTCATAACAGTGCTCATGGAGTTCTGAGCCGAGCACACAGCTTTTTAATTCTCTCTCTCTCTCTCTCTCTCATTCTCTCTCTCTCTCATTCTCTCTCTCTCTTTCTCTCTCTCATTCTCTCTCTTGCTCTCATTCTCTCTCTCATTCTCTCTCTTTCTCTCTCTCTCTCTCATTCTGTCTCTCATTCTGTCTCTCTCATTCTCTCTCTCTCTCATTCTGTCTCTCTCGTTGTCTCTCTCTCATTCTCTCTCATGCTGTCTCTCTCTCTCATTCTCTCTCTCATTCTCTCTCATTCTGTCTCTCTCTCCCTCATTCTGTCTCTCTCTGTCATTCTGTCTCTCTCTCATTCTCTCTCTTTCTCTCTCTCTCTCATTCTCTCTCTCTTTCTCATTCTCTCTTTTTCATTCTCTCTCTCATTTTCTCATTCTCTCTCTCTCTCTCTCATTTTCTCATTCTCTCTCATTCTCTCTCTCTCTCTCTCTCTCTCTCTCTCTCTCTCTCTCCCCCTCTCTCTGTCTGAAAGCCACCATGTCTGTGCAGAAATGTGATCAGCTGCCATGACGATGTGATCAGTTACCGTGACGATATGATCAGTGGCTCTTGGCCTGGGCCATCAGAGCGTTTGATTGGCTGTGAAGTGTTCATGCAGTGAGAAGAGATGGAGAAGCTTCTCTCAGAGTGACACTTATGTTCAGTCAGTCAGTGGTGTTTTTTCCCTCATCTCAATCTTCAGAAATCACATTTCCCCACTAAGAGCTCCCAGAGCAAGAACCCAATTTGGAGATATGATTCATAAGCCAAATGTAGACCGTTCACTTCCCCTCACTGCTATTTTCTTACACCCATAGTCTTCCCAAACGTTAAACACTCCTGGCTAAATGTTAGCATCTGACATTTGGATATGCCAGTTGGATGGAGAAATTGCCTCTCAAAGAAGTGGAAAGTGGAGTTGAGGTAATGAGGTGTGAAGCCATCATGGATCTGACTGGATGCATTATTGAGAGATGTTAAATCATGTTCCCAGAGATGCCTGTTCAATATGTATGAGGTGAGGCACCTTTATGTGAGCATGCCATTATGGAGGTTGATGTGTTTGATACTATCACATATAGTGTGCATGTGCCTTCGCCTCTTTAAATTATAACGAGGAGATGCTCAGTGGTGTTCGCTATATTTGACAGTTCTAAATAGAGACCTATACAGGGCTGCATGGGAACTTTTAGGGTGGCTGTAAAATGGTATCTGCCAAAAAAAGCATCTATCAAACAACACATAAGTGTTGATGGTTTGCAGTTGGCAGAGATTTATCTGTGTCAAAACAAGATGGATCAGCATCCAGTACCTTTCAGATTGAATACAGCATCTCACATGTAATATTACAAATATCATAAGATGGGGAAAAGCAAACAGAATATGGCATGGAATGTCACATCATGCCAAGGCAGTTGCGCTTTCTACTCTTGCTTGGGTGCACTCGGTGACAGCAATGCTAATGAAAACAACACTCAAAAATCACTGCCTCAATGAGCTTAGTGACCACTGGCTTGTCACGTCAGTTTAACTACGCAAGATTTAGATGCCATTTCTGTCATTTTGCAAAGCTCACATTTGAGAGAATGTTTGTTTTGTCTCTGTCAGCAGTCAGCGAAGACTATTGCTAGCTAGCTAGATGCAAATGTGCGCTTTTTCTGTGCACAACAACAGGTTAAATGTTATAGCTATGCTATTAGTTACAAGGGAATAGGGCTACTGAGCAAATGCATGACAGAACAAATCCTTGATTTGTCCACCTCATTCTTTGCAGTTGTGTCTGGGTGTGGAGCAGAATGCTTTTAAATGACCTCAGATTTAACAAGGTAGATCACAGCAAATAGCATAGCGTTCTTAAATGAAAAAACTTGGCGGGTTGGTAGGGAGGTGATCATCTAGTAGTTAGTTATTTGTCAGCATGGTATATTACGTTCAACATTCATTCATTCATTTTCTGTAACCGCTTAATCCTTACTTGCCTTTTCAAGGATAGCTTAGCAAGGTCCTGTTCCTTCACTGCTCACATATAGAGCTGTGCACAGCCATAGAAGTTGGTTTGTTTATAATTAATGTGGAGAGCAGCCCAAAATGTCCATCTTGTCCATATTAGAGCTTTTTCCCTCACACTTACGGTTGCCAAAGGCTACTGTGTCCCAAATCAACAGAGGAACAGACGACGGGCCCGGGAGGCTGAACTTGTGCTTCACTTGGGACCCTACAGAAACATCACACACTTGTCCTATTTTTTCTCTCTCTTCCACTCTTTGTAAGACATAAACTGCTCACTCCATTCTTTCCTCTTAAATGAACTTTATTTGACCCGAACGTAGGGCCGGGCGATAAAACGATAACGATATGTTTCACGATAGACACGTGATCGATATCAATAAAAAATGTGTTCGATAAAACATCCGATATTTTTATTCTTTGTCGGAAGAAAATAGAGGTTGCGAAGCTAGTTTGGTTGCATTAACAAAGGCACTCGCTCTCTGGGAACCTAGCAATGTAGGGAGTGATACGCTAACAGCCAATCATGCAACAGTATCACATTTGGTTGCGCCTGTCATGTTGCGGTGTAGAGGGAGGACGGCTGACAGGAGACTTATTTCAAAATAACTTCTTTAATGACAGCAAGCAAAAGGGAAAAGCTCGAAGAGCTCAAAGTAGAGCACATAATGTAAACAAAAGGCTAACACGTAGCTTAGCTTAGCGGTTAGCTTAGCATGTAGCTTAGCACTTAACTTAACACCTAACCTTCACCTATAGCTTAACTCTTAACTCTTAACTGAGGGGAGGGGAAGACACGGCTACACGGCCGGTATACTTGCTCAAGGGCCACACCAGCCCGTTCAGGTTCAGCTAAACAACCGTAGCGGAGCGGTAAATGCCCATAGTCCGTGCTAGTAGCACGGGCGATGACGGAGCACTGGAAAGGGTTCTCGTGTGCGTGGAGAATTGTCTGTTGCTCATAAGCTCTCCCACTGCCACTAGGAGAGAGGCGTCGAGTCAAGAGCACACTTTG
>JBBPCX010000002.1:13349819-13411900 GCA_037974365.1 Hydrocynus forskahlii | reverse complement strand
AAATAAAAATGTTTAAATGTAGTATATTTTTCTCCTGGTCCTTATTTTAAATGGGTCATAAAAAATATCAATAATTATCGATATCGACCGATATGAAACACTGATATCGTGATACAGTTTTCAGCCATATCGCCCAGCCCTACCCGAACGATAAATTTTTTGGTTCAAAAGCAGAAAATCCAGGCTGTAGCAGTTTGTTATTGAGATGTGAAAGGGGGGGGGGTAGGTCTTACTGCACTGCCAAGAAAAGATGGAGGAAATAAAAAAGCAAACATGAACATTGATTCGATGTAGGGAGCCATGTATATTCTGTAGCAAGCTGTTACATACTCCTCTCCTGAGCCCAGCCAGCTGCCAGTGTACGATTAATCAGGAGTTTCCAACTTGTGTGAGAACTCCTCAAAATTGGCTGTTTTCCTCATGAGCATTTGGAGTTCTCTATGGCAGTGGGCATAGTTTCCTGTACAACTGATGGACACGGATCTCTGCCATTTCACACAACCTCCACTGGCTTTCTCTTCTCCCATCGCGCATCATGGTGCCATCTCTTGCCCAGGAAGGCGATGCACATGATATACAGAGGTCAGCATGGGCACTCTTACTGGTCTGAGGCTAGGCGGCCGTATACGCAGCAAGCTGTGTGTTCTGACACATTTATAACATGGCCAGAATTAACTTTTTGTCAGTGATTTGTACTCTTCTGTCGGATTGGAACAGATGGGCTAACCTTCACAGTGGTGAGCTTTGGGCACCCATGATCCTGTCGCCAGTTCATCGGTAGCTACTAACCACTGCATACTGGGAACACCCCACAAGATGTGATGTCTTGGAGTTACTGATGGTCATCTAGTCATCATAACTGGTCAAAGTCACACGGATCTTTACATTTGCCCATTTTCCTTTCAACCCATCAACTTCAAGAAGTGAAAGCTGCCACTCATATAGTAAACCCTGCTGTTTTGGAAATGCTCTGACCCAGCCGTCTATTAATCACAATTTTTCCCTTGTCAAAGTGGCACAGATACTTAGACTTCCCCGTTCGTCCTGTTTCCAGCACATCAGCTTGAAGAACTGACTGTTTACTTGCTACCTAATGAATCCCACCCTGCTTCATTAATCGTCCATAATCACAGCCTTTGAATTAAAGTACTTTCTAGTATGGTTAAGTGCACTTGTATAAAATTGTGCACAAGTGGCTGAGTCATAAATGGCCCTGTTTTACACATCTTGTAATCTGTTATGGTGCAGGAGCCAATATTTTAATTCCTAGATGGTATAGGAACGATATAGGAATTGGGGAGCTGAAACTGAAACTGAGCCCCAGTAAGGGAATAGGTTGGTACTAGTGTTGTCACAGAGGTAATTTGGTGAGCAAAATCGGTTTTGCTTTAAACCATTTTATATAGTGAAATGTTCATTATTAACTAAGTTAAATAGTTAATAGAATGACTACAACGATTCTACAACGACAGGACATTGTTGCTTAGCAACAGTACCATACTCTAAATTAACTACATTTCTTGGCACTCAATTCTTTATGACAGTTATTATTAATATTAATAACTTTTGGAAAAGTGTGTATTTTATCATATTTGATGTTGTCTGTCGATTTTAAAATACAATAAGCCTCTAGCCAGTGAGGCTTCTCTGTTTCTCTGTTTATGCTCTGTCTGACACTTGTAGAACTTTGTCTCTCTAATTATTTTGTTTTCAAAGTTTGTTAGACTCATTGTCTTTCACTCATCCTCCCAACAAAGCTATTGGATGGATCCAGAGAGATCCATTTGTTTGCGAAATCTGAGTGCTAGTGTAGTGAGTTACCGGCACTGTCAGAGAAGTACTGTCAGTTAGGAGCTCACTGCTAGCAGCTCCAGGCTTTCTAGTGTTTTAGGCTAGCAGTTTTAAGAGTGTGTGCTGTGCTAAAGTGAGGGGAGGAGAACAGAGGTCTGTTAGGCACAGCCATATCTCAGTGCCCTCGTGATGGCTGCCATCGATCAGCTGCTCCTCTCTGAGTGAGTTTGTTATCACAGCCTCTTCAAATCCATTAAACTGAGCAGCTTCCATCAGTACTATTGACACATGAATCTCTCGCTCTCTCTCTCTATCTCTCTTTCTCTATGTCTCTTTTTCACTCTCTCTCTCTGTTTTTCTCTGTGTATCTCTTTGTCTCTTCCTATCTTTCTTTTTTACCCTCATCTCATTCTCTGTCCCACTCTTTTTCATGTTCTCTCATTTTTCGTGTTCTCTCTCGCTCTCTGTCTCTCTCTCTGTCTTTTTCTCTGTCTATCTCTCTTTCTTTTCCTATCTCTTTCATTTTTACTATCATATCTTTCTCTTTCCCACTCTTTTTCACAAGTTCTCTCTTTTTTCATGTTTTCTCTCTCTCTCTCTCTCCCTCCAGTGAGTGTGGTAGTAAATGAGGTTGTGTATTTGGTATTAAATATTTCATATTTTCAAATATTTCCCCGCTCATTAAGGCCACCCTAGTTTGGACAGGATCTGGCCATGCTGAGGAAGAGAAGGATCTAAAGCCAGCTTGTTAAAGCTCTGTAGGGCAGGGCGTGATCACCCTGTCTGAAATGTCATCTCCCCACACTGGCCATGCTTTAACAGAATGATCCGGAACAGTCTTACAGAACTGGCAGTCTGAGTGGTGCTTTTCTATGGCTTATATTCTCTCTCTCTCTCTCTCTCTCTCCCTCTCTCTCGCTCTCGCTCGCTTTCTCGCTCGCTCTCTCGCTCTCTTTTCTCTACACATTTTCACTCAAATTAGCATTTTTATCTCCTCAAGGGTGATGGGGAACTCCACTATATGTGATTTTATCAGAGGCCCCGTATGACTGTTCTTCTTCACTCTACTCTCTCTCTCTCTCTCTCTTTCTGTCTCTTTCTCTTTTTCTCTTTCTCTCTCTTTTCCTCTCTTTCTTTCTGTGTGTGTATGTGTGTGTGTGTGTGTGTGTGTGTGTCTTCCTCTCATGCTCTTGCTTTCATTCCACTGCCACATTACAGGAAGCACAGCAATCTAATCTTCTCATTTTGGAGCACAACTTTATATAAGTCATCACTGCTGAAGCTGTAGTTGTTCTCTCTAAATATGAATATTAGATTTTTTTTTTTTATTTTCACCCCATTGCATTTGAGGAGGTTTATGGCATATAAGAAATGTAATAAGAGAAAACACATGTTCGGTTCTGCCGATCTCAAGGGAAGTTCCCTGCACCCTTCGTCTCTATGACACAATCTAATATCTGCAGTAATAATGCTGGATCTGCCCTAATGGAGCCATCTGCAGCCCCAGATTAATGATGAGTCCGGGAATGGCGATATTAACATTTTCTCATTAGTGTCTTTTCTATGGAATACAGAGGGATAGTAAGAGCGAGGCAGGGAGACAAATGAAACAGAACTGAAATAAGATATGGCCTACATACACTGTACAGAGCTCTGGAGCAGGCCGCCTACACACAGACACACACACACACACACACACACACACACACACACACACACACATATTTACACATTCAGATACAAAACTCATGCTACCTACACACCAAATGCATGTACCAGTATAAACAGTGCAACCTACACACACGCACATAGTGTCACTGCCCTCGTCATCTGAGCGCCAGCAAACTCAACACAAACAGCTTGTCTTCTAAAGTGGGTCATCTGACCTGTTTAGTGCTAGCTAGAATTGCCACTAGTGGTTCCAACAGGCATTTACATACTCTGAGCAGTACCTTTCCTCCCTTCTAAGCAGATGTTATATGTTAGAGCTGAGTGCTCTATCAGCTGGGTTCCAGCTGCCGAGTGTGGGGGAATAGAGCTGCAAAGCGTCGTCTGCTTTTGGCGTGAATTAGAATGGGTTATTCATAACCAGCCATTAATCAGCCATGACTGGATGTATGTGTGTGTATGAGAGAGAGAGAGAGAGAGCTGCACATATGTACCTGCACTTGCTAATGTGTTTTTAATAAATTTTCAGGTCAATATATCTGGGTTTTGTCCAGAAAAATAATTTTCATTTTTACTTCTTACATAAACTGCATGTTTTATATTTTAAAACTGACAAGATAAAGCCCTTTTTTATTGTTACGCGCACACACACACACATGCGCGCGCACACACACACACACACATTAATTAGCCAGTGTTAACTTTGCAATTTGTGCTACAGTAGCTCTTCTGAAGGATTGGACCAGATGTGCTCGCCTTAACTCCCCATGCACCCATCAGTGAGCCTTGGGCGCCTGTGACCCTGTCACCAGTTCACTGGTTGTCCATCTTTGGACCACCTTTGGTAGTTATTAAACACTGCATTCTAGGAACACCTCAAAGTCCATCTACCTGCCATTCATCTGGCCATCACAATCTCAGATCCTTATTCTTGCCCATTTTTTCTGCGCATGGAACATGTATGTATGACCACTATGTCCATACATTTTTTAACAGCCAAAAGAGGTGTCAACACACACACATTCATTACTTTGTTTCCCACATCACTAATGTGTAAATAAAGCTGCTAAATGGACTGTAAACTATGAGTTAGCCAACTAGCCTACATGTGTTCCTGTGTAACACCAGCCAATTTTCATGCAAATTTATGTCTGAACAGCAATCAAATCCAAACTAATTTCTCATCTGTCTTTTTCTTTTTGAAAAATAAACAATGGTCTAGTTGTTCTCTTATGTTTATGCCATTCTGCCCACTAAATCATAAAGCTGCATTCTCATGCTTTACCCCTTGGAAGACGGAGGAGAGAGAGGAGATGAGGACTTACATGTGCCTTTTTTAGTAGGTAGCCTATTTTTGCTTCTTGATTTTTTTAAGGGGTAACATTGAAATAATTCTTATATTAAATTGTCAAACAATGTAATCTAGAACTGAGTATTTATTGTATGTAGTTTCTAGGATATTATAGATCCGTGATGGACAGAAGTGCAGGACTGAAAAAGACACAATTATAAATCCATCTACCATGTCAGCACCATGGACAGCTCCATAGATTCATCAATACGCAGCACAGTTAGCATACTGATATTTCAGAACCATGTTCGGGGCCATAGATTTCGAACAAATCCTGGACGGATAAGAGATCACCGAGTCAGTCAGACTAAACTAACATATTCAACTAAACAACCCCTCTGCATTCCTCCTTATCCTCCTCCTTTAAACTGTGCAAAATAAACCTGTGCATGTGTGGACATGTTAGGGCTGAGTGACATATCAAATATACTTAATGTTTTGCAACTTGTTCTACATGGGATGTAGTGAAGGATTATGTCATGAACATTACAAGTTACAAAGTACAAGATTACAAAGTACAAATTTCAAGACAAAGTACAAATTACAAGACAATTACATGATACTCACAGTGGCATTTTGTTTTTGTAGCTCTCTGTCCTGTGATGCTCTTCCTATATCTCCTCACTGACACTAAAAGGAAAAAACTCACATACATATGTCACACACGTTCGCCTGCTCACCCGACAGTTATATATATTGATGAGACATGTGTCATTGTATCCGGAAGTAACAGGGTGATTTCCCCATTTTTGCATGTTTTAAATTAATAGGAAATGTAAATTTTAACAATAGTGTTTAACTGTTGCAGTGACTAGAATAATACTGGTGTGATTATGTTCATCAAAGGGTTTGATCAGACATTTATTTAGATTTTAATATGTCAAGATACTTACTGTATATAGGCCATATCGGCCAGGCCTAGTGTAGGTACCTGAGTGCCTTAGAAATACTTATTTAAAATCCAGTGCAACACATTGTTTTTTAAAAACTTTTTTTTTTCCAATTGCCCAGAAGATTCTTGGCTTAGACATTAATCAGAGGAGTGTGCTTTCCTGGCTCACAAAACAAAGTGTATGTGTCCAGCTACTAATTAAATGATAATTAAAGGCAATCAATAGCAGTGAATCTCTCTGGTGTGCTGTTAGGCATTCTGCCATTAATACGGTGCTGTCCCTGTATTGTCTGGGCTTCTAAGTTTCTTGTCCATAAATGGGTCCCGGCAGTGATGGATCTGTGGACTGCATACCTGTCATCCCTACTGGACACCAGCCAGCCTGGCTCCTGATAGCTCCCAGGCTGCGGTCTGCACACAGATTCAAAGCTTCAGTGTCTCCATAGCAACCCGTATCTTCCTGTCTCCTGTGAATGGAACATAGCTGTCCATCTTCATTACGAGTCGAGTCCTCCACCACAACACGCCACAATCTGCCTTCAGGGCATCACAGTCATATCAGCCATGTCTTTCTCCCTCTCTCCTCCCTCTCTGTCCCTTTCTGTTTCTCTCTCCTTTCCTATACTCTCTCCCTAAATTTTCCTCTCCTTTTTACATCTTTGTTTCCCTGTTATACTTTTTCCGGTGCTCGTCCAGGTTGCTTAAGTAGGCCAGGTGTGTCTTCGGCCTCCCAAAAGCCCTGAGTCTTCAGCTTTGAATAGAAAGGAGGCACCTCAAGCCCAGAGCGGGAGTTAATGACCCCACTTGGCTTTTGATTCATCAGGTATATGATGACACTTTTGTGGCTAAATTTATGTCAGCATGACATGACCCAGAGTGAGCCTTAGGCAGCATTCCCAGAGCCTCTCCACTGAAGACCTTGTCTACCTTTCAGAATGCTGCTCTGGGCTCCTAATTTAATCGCTGCTTCTTTGTCTGATGCCTTATTTTCCATCCGGCTGCAGAGGCAATAGACCTTGCTCTTTGACATTCACAGACACACAATAGAAGATGAATGAACTGTGTGCGCTTCTAAAGCATTCACATGGAAAATCATTTCATAAAAGCTCGGTGATTAATTGGCCCTGAGGAATTATACAAGGTCAGCCTTGAGGCCCAGCACTGAGCCTCCTCAACCTTCAGACAGACACACTCAAGATTTATACATTCGCTAAAACTCTTCCTTACTCACAGCCTTATTTTTTCTTGAACGATGCAGTCATTTGCTCAATCACTCGACTGTCTATAAGCCTTCAAAGATCACATTGCTCATCACTGACTGAACCAAACTTTGACCCTATTTTCCTGCCCTCTTTTTTGCATTCTTTGCTCTTTCTGTTTCACACTACATAACTGAATTCATAAAGCATGTCAATGAAGCAACAGTAACTATTAACTAAGTGATTTTCGTAATGAAAAATGTTACAGTGACTGCTGCATATTGAAGCAGGTCAGCTTCTCTGTTTTTCTAACACTATTTTGAGCTACTTTTTTGAACCTGCACATTGGGCGTAGCATACTGGCATTGATGTGTTTTAATGTCAGTCATTAGTACTGGAAATCAAATGGTTGGTATGTTTAAAACCCCAGCTATTGTCCATCAAGTGTACTATTTTGGGAGTGTGAGTGGTTTTGATAGTTTACACATCTAATTTAAACTGAGGGGAGTGTAATAAAAGTAATAAAGTGAATATATTTTTGTGACAGATAAGCATTTTTAGTGGTATAATGAATGAATTACAGATTGTGAAATGTAACATGGTTCCACAGATGTATTTATTAGGAGCACATGAGGATATCAGAATCATATCAGTATCAGCAGATAATTGGTAAGTGTTGGCATTGAGCAAATGACCAGTATATGACCAGTATTTTAAGCTATTTCAAGTATATTAAGCATTTCTCATATTTGTTGTTCTACAGAGAAGCTTTATAGGGGCTACAATATTGGCTGTACACACACACACACGCACACACACACAGGTTTGAAAGAAGCTTGTTTCAAATAATAGCTATGAATTGTTTTTGTGTCTGATTGCTCCACACCTATGCCAAATCGTCCACTTCCATGAGTATCTCTCAAGGGACGAGTTATATTCTATCTTTGTCTTCAGTCTTCCAAATAACACCATTTCCAGAGTTCTCTGACCTCACAGAGTACCTCTCTTTCTGTGTCATAGAGAAGGATGGGCGCACTCGCGGTGACTTCCTGGCCAGGCGGAATGAGAGGACACACGTCAGAGGATGTAGAGGAGGAGTGTGTGTGAGGGAGGCACGTTGAGGGATCATTTGCAACATCCCTACCCGAGTGTAGATGCACATAATTACCCCAATCTTAATTACATTGTTGAAGAAGCCTGGAAATCTTCCACCGACACAAAAGAATCAGAGATGCATTGGACTCATTAGCATAGATATTAGGCTCCCATTCTGCGTCTATAGCCGGCGTGGGGCAGCAGTTCCAAAGCCCCCATCCCTCACTCAGCAGCAGCAGGATCCGCTCAAACTGCTCTCTTGAGAAACTCCCCTCCAAAGCAAGACTTGGCTGCACGAAGCAAGGCTTTTCAGCAGGATTAAAAGCATTTCAGAGTCTTTAAACTGACACATTGCAGACTCCACCGCCTGGATTAACCGCTGCTAAAGCTAATGGAAGACCACTCGAGTTTGAAACGCTAAGCTGTCCATCCATGGAGGTGGTGGTTGGAAAGGGCCACTCAATATGACCTCTTTTAACTTATCAAGTCAAACTGCTGCTCTGCAGACAGATATCTAGTCTTCACTCTTTTATGCATTCTTTCCTTCCTTCCACGTTTGCTTCTCCAGTCATATTTTACTGACTATCTGTTTTCAAACAGCTCCTCTTTGTTCTTCTTGTGGTGCTTTTCTCCTCTTCTCGCCCACTTCCTTCTCCCTCATTCGCAGTCAGCTCTTAAAACCATAGTACTTCAAAAAATCTAATTTACTCAATTTTCTTCTCGCCCTTTCAGTCAGCCAAGATATGTAATAGATGTTCATAAACCACCATGTCATGCTGAATTGGTAGGTAATCTTAAATATGCTTGCTTGTGTAGCTGACACGCTGTTGTCTATAAACCCGGACATAAGTACAGACAAAATACGGGCTGCAAAGTTTTTTCTTTTGCACATTTTGCTCGTTTTTATACTGCATATTTTTTAGGGTGCAGATTACTTCTTGATTAAATGCAGTCATTTTCTAGGTCTTTTTCAAACTTTTTCAAACCTCAGTGCTGAATGTGGAGTGCCAGGCTGCTAGTTTATGAACTCTGCATTATTAAGTTAAATAATGCACAGTTAACTCTCCTTCCTTGTTTTTCTCTGCCGTATTCTTCTCCCCTCGGTATTCCCTCTACTTTCTTCCATATAATTTAGTAAAATCCTGCCTTCCCCCACCACCACCTGCTCTTCCACTGTTCTGTATGGCTCCACCTTCATCTGTCATCACTCCGTTCAGATCCGCTTACAATCTGCAAAACTGCAAATGAGGTTCCCTTCTGACAGCTTCAGAAAAGAGAGCACACCCAAAGGCAGTGTATTTACCATCAGACCTCAACCACTCCTGCCTCAGCCTGCGCGCTGGCAAAAAGGATGAACTCCTCACACTGCTGAATATGCATGAAGCGGGACATGGTTTAAATTGCGGGTGATTGGCAGTGCCAAGGACCCCTTCATCTGTCAGTTTGGGTTGGAATTAGCAGCTAGCAATTAACTTATTCAGCCCTAATGACTGCTCATGATTTTGTGTCATCAACAGGGCCTTTGAACGATTGCTATTCTAATAATGGAATTGGAAGCGCACCGAAAAGCATGGCTCTCGCTTCATTTGCAGCTGTATTTTAGCGTGGCATATTTTTCAGGATGTGAAATGGCAGGCTCTTGTCGGAGCGACTTGGAATGAGAGAAAATAGCCTAGTTGGCAGTGCTCCCTACTACTGGAGAAATATGCCTATACTTTCTCTGGAGAATTGAAAATGGCCCACCAAGAGTTCACATTGATAATTTGGCTTGGAAATGTCAGTTTTGTTTGTATGTTTACATGATTAACAGAAATAAACCACTTTTTTTTGTATTCACAGTTCTCGACGAAAGAGCTGCATTATCTGGACATGCTGTGCTTGTTACATCATCAATAAATAAAGCAAATGAAAAGCAGCTTTATCTTGGTAGAGCAGTGTGGTTTGGCAATTAAGCGGGGCTAACAACAAATTGGACACACTCAGAAGGGGTGGAAACTCGCTGTCTAACACAGCCTCTTAGAAAATCACAAATGCACTCTAATCATTTTCTCTGTTAACGCTTTCACCCACCCCTCCACCCCTGTGTCTGTCAGAGCTGCAGCTCATCACACCCTGAGCTTTTCTGAATGCCGTGCCTGATTTGCTTCATTTTTGACACGACTCCCTTGTTGCTCTCACTCCTGCTCTTGCTTTTATCAAACATTGTATTGATTTTGCTCATTCAGTTGTCAGCTGAAGAGAAATGCTCTGCAGTTTTATGGGGAGCGTCGTAGACCGTGGTTTAATTAGCTTATTTAATCATGCCTGGTAAAGTCAGGGAGGATTCTGTAAGTGTTTAATTGCGTCCTTTTTCTGACTTCAAGAAACAGTGAGGTTCCCTCAGGCATTCGGGCCTCACCTTGTGTTGTCTAGGGAAAACAGGGGAACCCTGGACACCATGAGGATGGTGCAGTGCTGCTATGGAGGATGTGTTTATGCACAAAGCTATTGAAAAAAGTAAATCCTCCCACTCATCTGCTTTGGGCTGCAGTCCAATCAGTGATACTAGCTCAGGAACTGAAAGAGAAAGTGGCCAACAGGGACAAAAAGCACGTGGCGGACAGACCTGCCTAACGTTCTGTCGACTGCTACTGTCACTGCTTTTTTTTTTCTTTTCTTTGAGTACCTCCGCCCCTACGTGCTATTTCACTCAATCAGCCTCCTTCTCTCTCACTCAGTCTCGCCACTGGACGTTAATGTAAAAAAATATATATATTCCAAGTTGTTTTGGACCATTTCTGTTAGACAATAGAACCTTTTAAAGGATTAAAGAAACTTCACTTAATGTAAAGGTTCATTACTAGGAGGTACTCTGTCATGGTCCTGGAGATCTAGCACCCATCAGAGTTTAGCTCCAGCCTTATTCTAACACACCTATTCTAGGCAATGAAGACCTTCAGTGGCAGCTGAAGATAAGAGTCAGATGCAGGTTGACCACGATTAAGCCTGTCTCCTGTTCTATACCAAATAAAGGGTTCTTGTTAGTAGCTTGTTCTTGTTAGTAATTTGCATTTAAAAATTCTCTGAAAAAACATTCACTAAAAGGCTCTTTAGGAAGCAAAAAGTGGTTCTTTGATATCATATCACACAGAACCCTTTTTGAAAATTTGCCATGAGAGAAATTATAACAGAATGTGTGACGACTGTGATATCACTTGACCTCTGTGGAATACCTAACTTTAATTTTGGCTTGTTGACTTGTTCCGCTGCACAAGAACCTTCTAACAAGTGATTCCCTCTTTTTTTTAGTCTTTTTCTCTCTCTACTCTGTCCCTCTCTCACTCTATCTACACGCTCTGTCTCTCTCTCTCTCTCTCTCTGTCTCTCTCTACTCTGTCCCTGTTTCCCTCTCTCTTCTCTCTGTCTCTCTCTCTCTCTGTCTCTCTCTATGTCTCTCTCTCTCTCTCTGTCTCTCTCTCTTGTCTCTCTACTCTGTCCATTTCCCTCTCTCTACTTACTCGCTCTGTCTCTCTCTACTCTGTCCCTGTTTCCCTCTCTCTATCTCTATCTCTATCTCTCTCTCTAACACACACACCGTGGTCACTATTTGAATCTGTCAGTGGGGACTGAATCTGGCTGCTACTGTTAGCATGTTTTTGATCGCCACATGCTTAATGCAAAACCGAGAGGATTGTTTCCACTCATTTGACTGCTTTCTTACTTTGCCCTGTTCCCCAGGGGACTAATTAAAGATACATAAACTTATCGCTCAAACACAACAACATCCATTCATGATGTATGGCACTGGTGCAGATGTATGATTGAAGAGGCCTTTATATGCATGCCTCATATTCTCAGTGCATATACTCTACATAATTATGTACGACGCATCAAGTCAAAAACCAGCCCTACACTGCTTCAGCCACTTAAAGAAATCCCCTAATGAATTGTGTTCCAAGAAGTCCCCAAGCATGAGAATTAGGCATTTTGAAGAATTACTTATTTACACAATGTAAGCAAGACATCGACATGGAGTAGTTTGGGTAAGCTAAGTGAAAGAAAACCTTCAGTGAATAATTAACAGTAAGTTGTTTTTTTAACAGTTCTGCAAGAAAGGTGCATCATTCACAGGATAAAGCATTTGAGTGTTTAAGGTTTTTATGATTTTGGTGTTGGGGTGCAGAAAAAGACTATCTTTTGAAGTAGTAGAAGACTATCTTTTGAAGTAGTAGAAAACTTTTACTATTAACACTGGAAGAAAATGATACGATGTAATTTAACAGGATCGGGTTTTTGAGGATTGGCTTTGGTTTCAAGTCTTTCCTTATTGACCACATTAGAGATGGCAAAGACTCGATACAAGGTATGGATCTCACCCTGATATCAGAAGATGCTAGATCAGATATTGGAGGAGAAAGAACAATACTTAAGCACTGATGTACGTCGCTCTAGATAAGAGCATCTGCTAAATGCTGTAAACATAAGTGTAAGAATCTGATCGAATTCTTTAAGAAATCTAGCCTTAAATATCAAATTCACATTGTGTGATGTCATGTTGTTAGCTGGCTCTTTCTATTAAAAATCAACTTATTATAAAGCTTAGTTGTTTCTAAAGAATATTATTGGTATCGGCAGATTTTAAACATTTTATTATCTGCATCGGCATCAGAAAACGAGAAGTGGTTTTGTGGCACCTCTTGCTAATGATTCTGATAAGGTGTTTTCTAACTCCTTTGATCATCTGATCACTATGTATGAGCAATTCTACTTAAGTGACCTTATCTAAATGTCTTTTGACTTCCAAAGGCAGTTTCTCCCTTCTTGCCGTAAGCCATCAGAGTGTTAGCCACAGTGCGGATTAGACTTCTGTTTGTACACCAGGTGCTTGTTTACTTTTAATGTCCTATGCTGCTTTATTAAAATACAGAAATTATTTTTTTAAATGCCTGTAATTACAGTGACATCTTGTTAATTGGAGATAGCATTAATGAGGATCTCAAGTTCATATTGCTTTTTAATTGGAGTAGTAAGCCACTTTTTCCATCCAAAGCTTCCATGACCTACCCTAACATGCTGCATTGCTCTAATACCACACTGTAGTAACTTGTACTGATGTGCTGTTTATTAAATATTGATGCCAGACCTTTGGTTGCCTAAAAACTAGTTGCAGTCCGTACACAGTCATAGCAGATTGTATGAAGAATTGCTGCACAAAGACCATGCTGGTGGGAAGCAACAGGCATTCAATCCAACTTTCATCTTTTAATTTCTGTGGCTCAACCGGCAAGCTGCAAATTAGAAAGAAAACTTAGGAGTCGCTTTTGGCTGTGCCAATCCAATCCGATAGCGGTTCCAGTCTAGGAGATTCTGCAGTAATTCTCTGGCAAATGATTGCAGCATTCCAGAGGTAATTCCCTGTGGAATGGCTGTCAGGGGCACGAGAGAATCCCTTAGTGTGTAGCCAGGCAATGATGGCTCTTTTCAGAGTGTAGGCAAAATTCCATTGTGCTTTCATAAGGGAGAAGAAATGCCTCTTAGCTGTGAAAATGTGTCTGAAAAGCTTAGACGGAGTGCTAGAGACACATGCACACACATACAGACCTCTCAGGCCATCCTTGTGCGCTCACCAGTCTGAGAGAGAGAGAGAGAGAGAGAGAGTGAAATTTTACTGACGGATGGTCTTGACTTGAGGCTGCCACACACACACATACATATATATACATATATATATTTATTATATGAAACCATTGTGTCCTCAGAAAAGTACTGAAGACATAGAATAATGACTTTCTGAAACATTTAAAATGACTGAAACTCGTGTCCCCTTATGTTCTGAGGCGGTTGCTAAATCTTGTTTCATGCATCACTTGGCACAGTTTGTGAACCATTGTAGTGAATTGAAAACTGGTTTTTACTGCAGTCCCTATTTAAGCTGATGCCAAAGTTGGGAAGTCATTACACATTATATTAGTAAGAAAGAAATCTGCTGATTATTTTGAAGATGAATGAAGTAATCAGTTTTCTTTAAAACCTATGCAAAATTGTGTAAATGAACAATAACAAACCATCCACAACCTTTCAGGGATTTTGAGATACTTATTAGAAAATGTCTATATCCTGCAGTTTACATGTATTTGATTTTTTACCCTGAGGCCCTCTTTTGATGTTTTATGCACCAAAAACATTCATTTTTACTTGACCATTTTCAACTTCTCCTTATCCAGTATAATTAAACAGGCTGTTCATGTTCCTGTTGACATGCTGATCATATATAACAGGCAAAAAATACACGTGTGTGTCCTTACTGGGGGTCCTTACAGGAAGAGAATTTAAGCTATTCATTATCATTGTGCAAACTGCTGCTTCATCAAGATTATTTTCAAATTCTGTAGGGTACTAGTGGCAGCCCAGTACTGTGAATTCTAAAGGAGAACAGCGGCATAGACTGAAGGCTTTTTGTCTGTGGGATAGATTCAGTTAAAACACAGAGTGAGCTGGGTCTTAAGCATGATGTGGCTACGGGGGGCGTGGCTTTGCTGTGGGTAGAGCTGGAGGAGCTCCAGGCTTTGGGCTGATGCTCGGACCCTTATTCAAGCTACAGCCAGAGATGTGCTGTGAGGATTATGGCACCAAAGTGTCAGTGGAAAATTGGATTTTTAGCAAAGAGCCATTAAAGCATGAAAAAAGAGAAAATGTTAAGTTTTGCAGCTGCTCATGAATTTTTAGGTATTAAAAGACACGGGTCGGGGGGGGGGGCTCTGCACATTCACGGCTAATCCCTCCAATTTGGTACTTGTCTGATAAGAGTGAGCGTGTGTGTGTGTGTGTGTGTGTCCTGTGTGTGTAAGAAAATGTATAGAGCAGAACCATGTGATTAATGTGTATTTGGAAGGCTGCTGGATCTATTTGCACGAAGCTCCGCCTCTGCCAGAAGAGCAGATATGTTCATGCAGGACATGCTCAGCTTTTTCAGAAGTTTAGATTTGTGTTTTTTCAGAGAATATGTGCATATTAGCTGCCTGTGTGGCTCTGTGTGAGTACATGGTGCCTGTTTGCTGTAGAGTGTGCACATTGGCTTTTTAAATCCTCTCATGGTGTGAAATGGCAGGCAGTGGCTGTGGCGGTCACACCTGATGCACCTGTACGTAATCCAATCTAAGCACTGTGGGAGCCTGCAGCTTAGCTTTCCTCGACAGCTTCCGACAGACATCTTATTCTCCTTCCCAGCACAGCTCCTGTATCCTGCACGACCAATCCTTTCCCATCCACTCACAGGTGTTCTGAACGTACAGTAAGCCTGTATAGAGTTTTAATATATACTCTGTATGTCCGAATGTTTCTGAAAGCTTGTAATTAGCCAATTTAGCTACTTTAAGATGCATCTGTTTCTGACACAGTTTGTACAATCTCCATAGAAAAACACTGGCTGTAGAATGAGACGCTCTGTTAAAGTCAAAAGTCAACATCAACTACATACATGCATACAGTGAGAAGAGACAGCGTGGCTTCAGATATTACGGAGTACAAAAAGAGACACAGAGCACACACATATAAATAAACTATAAATATAAACCCTAAACTCTAAAAGTAAAATTGTGCAATTTAGTACAAAGTGTATTTTTAACATCCAAAAACTGTGCAAATGTTGCATCAGTCTGGCTCTGTGGCAGCCAGGCACGATCATTAGTTTGTGGCTGAATGCAGTCAAATCAGTTTTTATTCACTTGGATTTATGCTGGAGAACCATGCACCTCTGGACTAGAGCAACCCTGGCCCTGAAGGCACACTGCCTTGCACATTTGAGTGATTTTACTGTTTCCAACACACCTGATCCAACTAATCAGCTCATTAGAAAACACTCACTGAGCTGAAGTGATTGCATTAAGAGAGGGAATACACTAAAATGTGTAAGGCAAGATACCTCCAGGACCAGGGTTGAGAAACACTGGTTAAAGAACAATAAACTATAAACTCTCATTTTGCTTTCCTTCCAGTGAGCAAGCTACGAGTGCACAAGTCCAACCAGAGCCTGCAGTTTTTAGAGAACAATCGCGTGAGAATCAACTGTTCGATCACTTCTCAGACCAGTCCCGAGTCCCAGCATGCCGTGCTGTGGTACGCCCGGAAGGGAGAGGCAGATGAGCCAGATGAGCTGCTGCTGAAGATCGAGCGGACAGGGGCGTTTGAGTATGGGGCGTACGCCGATGAGGAGTGTCTGCGCAGTCGTGTGCAGTCTGAGCGCCTCTCGCCCCGCCTGTACGGCCTCACCCTGCACCGCGCTGAGACCAGTGACTCCGGGATATATTACTGCCTGGTGGAGGAGTGGCTCATGGACCCGGACGGAGAGTGGTACCGATTGGCCAGAGACTCATCCGGCTTCACACGCGTAGTAGTGAGGCAACCAGGTAAGAGCTAGTTGGTTGAAGTTAATTATGTTCACTTTTACAAGGAGGTGGTTCTACATGGTCATTTACTGGCCATACAGGATGTATAGATCTGTGTAGCTTTCGACAGACAGCCCAGATTGAAACATCAAAACCTAGATGTCAGTTTGATGTCACCTAGATCAGCCACAGTGCAGAACATTTGTGAACATTTTTTAATGAAATTAAAATAGTGTCACCAAAAATGGATTTCACTTAGGAATCTCCTGGTTAAGCAATTGCATAATTTGCAGATTCATATTACACTACAATGACCGCTTTCTCGCCTAAATTACAGACAAAGCTAGTTGAGATCAAATAGCTTAAATACTTTTTGATATATATTTTGAGACTGGAGACAAGGTTTTGTTCGGATAGCAAAAATATCTTTATCTTAGAGCCAAAGATTGAGCACCTTCTATGTTTGCATCTGTCCAACACTTAGCTCAGCACTTAAGGCAGGCTCATGGAGGTGTTTGTCATTCACAGTCAGTAGTAGGTGTGTGTTCCATTCCCATGGGCTTGCATGGCCATCTGGCTCCCCTGGCACAGAGAAGATTAGAGCGAGAGGCCTGAAAACATTCCCCCCAGAGGCTGGCATGGAGCTCAGCCACACTGTGTCTGCTTGCTCAGTGCTCAGGCTGAATCATTCATCACGGTGTGTGTGCGCATGTGTGAGAGAGAGAGAGAAAGAGAAAGAGAGAGAGTCCTCAAAGGCGTACATACATCAGCTGTCACAGGGAAACTCCCCATATGAGGCCGAAACCCCAGGGATACTCTTGTGCTCTGGTCCAGCCCAGGGGAAGACAATGCAGAGCAGCCGTTATGCTGTAAATGGCAGGTAGTGAGTAGCACACCCCAGCTGCTCCAGCACAAACCCCAAACAAACACAAGGATCCCTGCTGCAAGCAGCCTCATAAACCTCTGAGAGCACGTTGTCAGTTTGCAGATTCTTATTAGCATCCAAATGAGTTTGTTTTTGTGTGTGAAAAAAATGAGTTCATGAAAACTGCACCTTGTGGATGTCGGACTAGTTCCTAAGCCTACACATTTTGTCTTCCATACATTATTCCCCAAATCTCATTTGAATTATTAAGCAGTCAGAAAAGGATTTTTGTGGTTCATGTGGCATGAAAGTATTTATTTGACATTCATAAGATTGGCAATCTCACCAAAGTAGCTCCTGCAAACCAGAATGCTTTTTTGAGTGACTGTGGCCGTAGCACACTGCATCAGTTTGCAATTTGGGTTGATTTTAGCAATTTGTAACTTAGTGACGTTTGGATGTGCAGGAATATTAGCTTACTCAAAGTTTGTAAGTAGCAATATTTACATGGCTCAATAACAATCTTATATTCCAGATGACCTAGAGATATTTGGAGGGAAAATGTTTTGCATGCATACACATACACACACACACACACACACACACACACACCCTCTGACAGACCTGCTTGGGTGACCCCAGGGCTTGTGCACGTGCAGGGCGCAGGTGACCGTTTGAATAGGTCTTCTCTGTGCTGCTTCTTTGCCAGCTGGGCCACATGGAGCCATTATGCCACGACCCTGAGGTTCAAAGACACCTGCCCCACCCCACATTTTCCCCACTTCACTTGACGCCCCTAGTTGCCACCCCAAAACACATACACTCTCACCAGCATTTCACAGTTACATTACTGCCCTACACAAAGGTGACCACCTCACTGCTGTTCTGGAGCAATGGCCTGTTGGACAGCTTCTCCCCGAGGTCATTTAGCATGCAACTCAAACAGTGCGCGGCATCTGCTGCACTAAAACGTAGCAAGGGCAGAGAGAGGACATTTTCGGAACACCGTCAGAAATCTAGGGGAGGTTTGTTTTGTTTTGTTAATAAGGACATAATATGATATGCATGTACACGTATACATGTACATGTGTGCACAAGCACTCAGGGATGCTCTCAGGTGAAGCGTTTTCAGATTAGCTAAATCCTTACAATATAGCACACACAGATTTTGTACAATCACTTTGATAGTTATAGCAGGAGCTGTTATAGGTATAACATTTTCATAGAAATTTAAAAATATGGTATCTGTCCCCTGTACAGGTTTAGTTTGTTACAGAAGAACTCCTGGTAACTGTAGTTGTGGATAAAATAAAAAGTAAAAAATGGACTACTGGAACACTATTGTATGCTCTCTTCTATGTGCCCTCAGCCTCATCCGTTTGACAGTATTCACAGTTTTGTTCTGGCTTTCATTTATCTGTGTTCTTTCATTATAATACCCATTGTGAATTATACAGCTGCAAAAAGATACTTGACATCCTGGCAGCAATGATGACTTTCCATCTGCATTTACTAACAGAAAGAAAGAAAAACAAACACTTCAAAACAGCCTGCCCACAAAAACCCACCCCAAAGGTTTTCAAAAGCTATTCCTACCTTCAGAATATATCATCTAAAGGGAATTTTCCATTCCTCATTCAAATTGAATTCTAGAGACTACCAGATGTTATGAGTAAGCATGTAACAAAAGGTACATTTTTTAAAATTTGACTAGAGTGTCCCTTTAAAATGAATGATATCTGCTGTAAAGCAGTGGCTTGTTTGCCCCCTGCATGTTTTGATGAACCCTCTGTGATTCTCCTTCGGATGTCCCATGAACTCCCACCCTACTGGTGTTCTTACACGCTAACTAAACTAATTGCCGATTAGTTTGGGGGCACCAGCTCAGCATGGTACTTTTGAGTCCTTCATTTGATTTTCTGCAGCACAAAGACATTTAGGGCGATAGCTGAAGCATTCACTATCTAACCCCCATTTCAGCACGCTACTACCAGAGACGCCTCTGCCCGCTGGGGAATTTAGTTATTATCCAGCATCACATCACAGAGCTCACATTTCCCTCATATTATATCTAAATATGTGCTGAAATCTCTAACCTAATTTCCCTTGGGACGGAGGGGAGGTTCTCATTAAACTGCTTGGGTGCACGGCATCCTGGGATAGCATCCAGAAATAAGTCTTTAAAAACAGATGTAGATGAAAAGTTCGCCACCCCTTATCTGCTGTCTCTAAAGTGAAAATTCTCTGCATTTTCAAGAGGAAGCAAACTGAGGGGGTCTGTTAGCCTGGAAAAAAGCATCTTGGTTATCTTATTTTTAGCCTGATCACAGCTTAGATGCTGTGAGAGAAACCTGTGAGTTCTCATGCAAGGAGTGTTGATCCACACTCATCTATGGCTGCTGCAGTGCACAAAAACAGCCAGTTCTGCTACTTTTTAGGTGTGACGTTCCCTCCATTAAGCAACTTCTCCATCTCTTTAATACAGTGTTAGCATGTTTTTGCGAATGTGTGACCCTCACTTGTCAGTAAAGAATAATTTAGTCTTTTTGGTTCTGTTCAAACTCTTCCATTTTTCCTGAGCATCACCTAAAATAATCAAATGTTTTAGGTTTCATGGACAGGCTACTTGGTCTGTGGGTCTTTCACTCTGCAGCTTTTTAAGTTCTTCTCCCTCTTTCTCTGTCTTTTCATGGTAGCGGTCAGATTGCAAGTGGAGGAGTTGGAGTCTAACATCACAGTATCTGAGTCCGGATCAATCCGCTTGGGATGCAGTATACCGTCCCAGTCCTCGAAAGACTCTCGCTTCTCCGTGTCATGGTACGTGTCCCGCTCTGAGAGTGAAGAGGAAAACGACCAGGAGTGTGTGTTTTCCATCGGGCACGATGCAGTGTTCGGTAACGGAAACTGCAGTCCTACAGAGGAACCAGGCCCAAACTCACGTCTGCAGTTTGAGCACATCGCCTCAGATGTGTACAGCTTGACTATCCAGAGAGCAAAACCTGGAGACGCAGGCAGGTACTACTGCCATGTAGAGGAGTGGCTGCTGAACCCACGCAGTACTTGGTACCACCTGGCCACCAACAGCTCTGGAGTCACCATTGTTAATGTCCTGGAGCAAGGTATGCCTATATCTTACAGATATTAGTAGAATTTGTGAATCCTTACATTTAGGAACTAGTGGAACCTCCGTGATTGGCAATAACCTGAACCAAATTCTCAAAACATGTTCACAATGCTTTCTATAGTGTTACAGGATGCCTTACTAAATAATTGTAAAACATCCAGGGCCACAAGAAAACTGCTAAAGCCCAAACCATATTACTAATTCATCCATGCCTCATGAAGTTTTGATGTCAGTATTTCTCCATACATTTACTCAAAAAAACAGAAGAGATGCCTGCTGATTTCTATGGTTCTTTATTTGTTCAGCTAGGGAGAGTAGCCTGACTATAGGATGGTGAAAACCCATTTCTTTACTAATCTTTATGTAATAGTCTTAGGAGTTCCACAAAGCTTTCTTCTGAACTTTGCTAAAAATAACTTTTCACCAGTTTTATTCATTTGAATCATACTCTGTTGTGAAGAACAGGTAACCAGAATTGCACAGGACAGGTCAAACCTACGCCTGACTGTACTGGAATAATTACCCACTTTACAAGAGGGGCTCCAATTATCCTCTTTTCAAGAGGTCATTATTCTAGAGGCTTACGTACTATTTCTATTGAAGGGCTTAATTGTTTAAATAATTTATTCAGGAAATATATGCCTAGATAAATTATATGACTGGTTTGTCAAATTATATAACTGGTTTTTATTTATTATAATGACTTTAATGAAGATCGCATTTTAGAAGTCATTGATGGCTAAATCCAGGTAATTAAACAGGGTTTACAATTTCTTTCGTCACAAACTTTGTCTTATGTATGTTTCTTCAAGATTTTGAAGTATTAACCACTGTTGATTTGCTGATTGATTTACGTATCTTCCCCCTTTCTCCCCACAGTTGCCACCCTGCAGTCAGTGGTATGCTCCAACAACTCGCTCTTCTATTTTGTGTTCTTCTACCCCTTCCCCATCTTCGGCATTCTACTCATCGCCGTTCTGCTGGTTCGCTACAAAAGCCGCAGCTCCAACAAGAACCAAGAAGGCAAGAATGGCGCCCCTTTGCTGTGGATCAAAGAGCCCCATCTGAGTTACTCTCCCACCTGCCTGGACCCCCCAGCCCTCAGCCTCCACCCTGGCTCTGTGGAGTAAGGATGACTTAACAGCACCCTTCCTCTCACCCATCCACTCTCTCTCACTATTTTACTTGCGCTTTCTCTCCTGTTCCTTGACAAAGCCTCCAGGAAGCATTCTGGGCTCCTGACTTGGCCCTGTCAATCCATCCATATATGGCTGACTTAACCCTTCCTCAGCTTGGTGTTGCCATGGCTACAGTGACTGCCAGTGGAAAAGCCCAGACATTTGGTTTGGTTGTTTGTTTAGAGGATTTTTGTGTTACTGCTGTTTTCACATCCCGGTTTCTGGACATTGTTCGTGATCTGACATTGCCCTCTCCTGAGCAGAAGTGCCTGTGGGTCTAAGTGCACTCATTTATTGGACAGACATGGTCTACGCCGCCCTCGCTGCCCTCGTGGCCTACACTTCTGGATGAAGAAAACCTATTAGTTGGTTTCGTTTGTTCTTTTGAATGTGTGGTTTGAACATATTATTTTCTCCAGTTTATGAAGTCTCGTGTATACTGCTTAAGTATTATTTGCCTTTTTGGAATTTTTTTTTCTTCATTCCTTTTTATTTTTACCAGTGGCCCTTTGTTTCAGAAGACTGGCTGGTTAACCCACTGGCCTGTGAAAGTCTCGAGAGGGAATAATGCACAACCACAGCAGTGTGAGCCCTCCAGATGAAATCTTGGAAAGAGGGCAGTGGTTATGCATTCCTGATCGGGAGTGTGCCACAGAACTGATCTAAGACCTGTCTCTGTTCAGACTGATAAAACGGGGACAAGGGAGAGTCCTTGACTCCCACTGAGTCTAGGATCGCTGTATCAGACTCATCTTCACTGCCAAAGACCCACTAACACTTGGCCAAACTCTCATGCTGATTCTCAGCCACTGAGGACAAGTGAGCTTGCCCATGTGTAGAAACTAGTGACTTGGTTAGGGTCCATTACATTCCTGCGTAGGAGCCTTCTGACATCAGGAAGGTGGACAAAACGCAACAAGACAGTTTAATTCCTGCTCTGACCTGCAGTTGTATCATTGGTGATCAGGTGCTCCTGCTAGCAGATATGTTTTTGCTTTGTTTAACATTGTGCATTTATTATTATTGCTGTTATGATTATTATTATTCTGATTATTATTATCATTATTCCTGTTAGACTTCCCTTGAACTAGGGTAAAGTGTGAACATTTTCGATTGACTCCCTCAAGACACCTCCTTACTCCAGCGTGCTAACCCATGAGGTGTCCAAGTGTGTGTACACTAAGCACTGTCGCATTGCATTGCCTCCTACTGTGAATATTTCACCCATGTCACCCCCACCTTCGTAGTGCTAGGCTGTGTGGAGATTGAGACTTGATTAAGAGGGCTTTTCTGAGTCAGGGCCTAGCATGGGCCTTTAAAATGATGGTAACTTTGCCCCCTACCCCTCCCTATTTTCAACCCGCCTGTTTTTAGTAAACCAGGGATTACTTGAGAGACCTCCTGAAGCCGGCTGAGAAGACACTTTGGATACAGGGAACAATCTTGGTCCCGAGACCTTTTTTACTGTTATTTGTGCTTTGCAAAAGTAGTCCAGTAGGACAACAAAGCCTACTGGCTTAGGGATACCGTTTAAATATGACTGCCCAGCTCCTGCTAGGGAATTGCAGAATATGTAAACTCATAAAAAAGATGCTAATGTTTAAACGCTCCACTAAATCTAAACTAGAAATCAGCCCTGTAACCTTGAGGGAATATATTTTTTAACAGGGCCAATTACCCTTATTATTATTTACAGCTGAAACACCATAAAACCTCATGTATTTATTTCATCTGCAGCCGTTAAGGGAAATTCCATCACAAACATTGTCTTCTGCTGAGTCCTCTGTTCAATTTGAGGTGATTTTGATGCTTAAGTATAGTGTGTAATTACACAGGAGAATAAATGCATCTCCCTAAGGCAGGCTGCTTGTCTCTTTAGGCTGTGTGAGGTTACACTTTAACCTTAGCTTGCTGAAGCAATGGAAGTAGTAATACAGTCACTCTTACATGAACATGCTGCACTGCCTTTAAGTTGGAGTTTGTCTAAGTTGATTCTAGATACAAAATGGCAATAATTGTATGCTGAAAGCCTGCGGGAGGTGTATTCTATACTCCGCTGGATGTATAATACATTACACACACTTGTAAACACAGCAAAGAAGTGTTTTACTACAAAAATGTTACAATACCCCTTTCATGTTGGCTAAAAATATCCTTCTATGTGTTAAAGTGTGAAGTCAGATGAACCTGAAGTAATATTTTTGGCTGTGTACTGATATATGATGTTGATAATAAGGGTATTAGGACCAATGCTATTTTGTCAAAACGGTATTACAGATTTAAACTGGATTGCTTGAGCAAGGATGCCGTCTATCAGTCTAGTATTCACTTTTGAATCTTGCAGTAAAGCAACCATGTTGAACCATGTATGAAAGGGACCTTGGTAATTATATATTTTTAAGTATCCCCCTCTCTTTTTTTACATTTTTTAATGTTGAATTGTACTGAGCCAGAACATTTCTTCAGTTCTAAAAGCTTTGCCCATGGAGTGTCGCACTGCATGCGTGATGGTAAGAGCCACATTCAGTTTCAAAAGACAGGTCGTTCAATCTCCATACACACTTGTGTATGTTCTCTAGAATTAAGCTATGTTTGATCTGCTCCCAGATTCCAGCCTGATGTCAGGCATTCACAGGCAATCGCCACAGCCGTCTGTATCCGGTACTGGAAACATCACTGTATCATCATTGTAAATGCACACAAAAAGGCAGAGTCACAATATCGAATCCACTTGCAATGTGTGGTCGTCTTGTTTATTTATTGGGATGTACAGTAAAACATTTAGTTAGATTGTGTGAACGTCATAAATTTGCATAGATAGGCAGACTTCGCGTGGACCTTCAACAGTAAAGCCACTGTTTCTCCTCTGTGTGCGCTGACAGAGGGTAGAATGGGAGGTGATATGTGACTGACGCAGGCTGGGTGTGTAGCTTGAGAAATCATCCTCACAGAGCTGCCTGCTCTCACTATTTCTCTTCTAAATTGTGTCAAACTGTATAGTGCATGATGAAGGAGGGGGGCTTTTTGATGTTTTGAACTCTTTGAGCGTTGTGTTTTGTGACATCATATCAGGCTGCTGCCACCCTCTCCATCTCCTGCATGTTGGGGGTTATTTAAACATTCAGTCCTGAAGGCCCTTCTGACGCCACACTGAGCCACATCCCCCCTCAGCTGTAACACACACAAAACTTGGCCACAATTTCCATACTTGCCAAAAAAAGATGTTTTGTTTTTTTTTTGTTCAAAGTCACAGCAGTTGCTGTGAAATCTACATTTGTGGATGGAATATGGAAAATCAGTTAGGTCCCATTTGCTATGCATATGCCCTGTAGGCTGTATTTCAGACACTATACCCTTAAAAACAGTTACAGGGACAGTTACTCTTATGTGCAGGTAGCATTAATCTCCCACTAATTTGCAATATGATCCTATCCCTTCGCAGGAGTGTCTTTTCTACAGTGATTTTGCCCAGGGCTGCTCTTTTTGAGCGGGAGATGAAGGGTGTGGCTCTGCTGAGTGATGTGACGGTGCTGCCGCTGTTGGAGCTGTACAGAATTACTCTAAACTCTGACTAGTGTTTTTGTAGTTCAGCGTACTGAGCTGACCCATAACATCCTCGCAGTGTTGTAGATGTATTCTGAAGGCTGCATGTCATGGCTGTGTACTGACTCCAGAATAGTTGTGGAATTAAAATAAATAAAAAACATTGTGGTGATATGTGTTCAGTTCAGCCAGTGATGCTTTTTTCAAGTGATGTGTTTTTATGTTTTTTATTTTTAAATGACAGAAATGGTGCACTGAAAATAGAAAAAAGGCCATAGCTTTTTTAATGCTTTTCTGTGTTTTGTTGTAATATGTTTTCTTTTGGTTGTTTATGTCATATATATATATATATATAGATATATATATATATATATTTTTTTTTTTTCTTTTTTTTTTTTTTTATTGATCTGTAGCAATCGCTATTATGAAAAGGCACTTTGCTATTCTGTCAGTTTATTGCAATAAAAACATTCAGTGCACAGTGTTTTTAGATGTGTCTGTGAAACTTTATTTTTGTCAATGGCTGTGGAAACAGCTTTTGAAAACAAATGTTTGATTTTACCATGATAATATGAAAGAAATCTACCCTTTTGTTGAAATGGAATTCTTTACAAAAAACACACTAATTGGTACCCTTTGAAAAAGATCCAGCTGATTCTATTTGACCTTTTTAAGCGCACCTGAAAAGGTGATCCATGACTTTGTTTTATTAGTGTATAAATTGACAATGATGCAGGCCAAACACCTTTTATCATCCATCAACACGGTGAGGATGGGAGAATAACCAAGATGTTGTTGACCTTCATAAAGGTCTAGGTGGTGGGCTTTTCTTTGAAAAGGATAAGACTGGGCCATGGTTGGATTTTCCAGCAGAACAATGAGCCAAATTCAAAGTGACCACAGAATGAAACGTTTTGGTGTTACTGGAGAACTGGAAAACCTGCAGAAATGGTTTCAGATCTGCTTCAGATGTACCTAAAGTGGTCCACAGAAGAGCAACCAGTGAACCAGCAACAGGGTTGTGGGTCTCAAGGCTCACAGATATGAATGTGGGGCATATGGTCTGATCCCACAGAAGAGTTACTGTAGCACATACTTAATGCTGGCTATTATAGAAAGTTATCAGAACACAGTGCATCACAGCTTGCTACATATGGGGCTGCATAGCCATAGACGACTGAGTGCCTGCTCTGATCCCTGTCCACCACTGAAAGTGCCTACAATGAGCACGTGGGCAACACAATTGGACTATGAAACAGTGGAAGTAGGTCACCTGGCCCAATGGATCACATTTACTTTGCCTAAACGTCACTTACCTGGTTTGGAGATGGCACTTGGACGCACGATGGGAAGGCAAACCAGTGGAGGCAGTGTGATGCTCTGGCCAGTGTTCTGCTGGTAAACCTTGGGTTCTGCATTCATGTGGATTTTAGAGGATCATGTGGATATCACCAACCTAAACACTGTTGCAGACCAAGTACTCCCCTTCATGGCAGAATAATACACCCTGCCACACTGCAAAATGTGTTTGGGAATGTTTGGACGAACATGACAAAAATTTCAAGATGTTGAGTTGCCTTCCAAAATCCACAGATCTCAGTCCAGTCGAGCATCTGTGGGATGTGTTGGACAAACTACCAAGAGCCTTGGAGGCGCTACTACACAACATCGGACTTAAAGGATCTTTTGCCACTGTCTTGGTGCCAGATTGACAGGTCAGAGCCTTTCTGGCAGCACAAGCAGGACCTACATACCTAATATTAGGCATGTAGTTTTAATGTTATGGCTGTTTAGTGTTTATCTCAGGAAATGTACAATGGGGTATGCTATGCACACTGTCAGTACGTCTGTATAACGTCATGCCCACAATACAAATAGAGTAGTCGATTTCCACAAATGCATAACACTGTTAAATAATACATCTGTGAGTCAGTATTGTCATCTTAATGTGCAGATCACGCACTCATGCTACCCACCCTCCCCCGTCACTGAAATACCTGAAAAAAATCAGAGTAATGTTTGTGAAGTTGGCTGATTAAAGAGGAGAATAGGGTGTGACACACTCATTTCGATCTGTGTGATGGTCTGTGGGCTCAGGTGGGGGAGAGGAACAGGGATGGAGCAAATAGGTGGCTGAATGCTGCCTAAAGCCGCTCGCGAGGCTTACATATCAAGCCAGCTTTCATTAACCTCCAGTGCATGGGGGTGGTGGGAGGCTCATCCTGTGTTTTTCTTTGACCTCCTGCTGTGGTGAAAGAAGTCTGGGGAAAGGTTTTAACGTGAGAGTTTTTTCAATATATTGCTGGCATTTGGTTGTCTTAGGTGGGTAGTGTTTACTTGCATATTTTGAAATGCTTTTTTATTTGCATCTTTATATATGTGTAGGCGTTTATTATGCACTTCTCTTTATCAGTAAACACGTCTATGAATAAGCTCTTTCATTTGACACATGAATGACTTGTCGTGTCTGGATGGTAATTAAGATGTCTGCTTGTGATTGTATGTATTTATGGGGGGGGGGGGTGGATGAGGGTGCTAATGAAAGCATGTGGTCTGCAGTAGCATAGAGTGGCTGTCAGAAACAATTGATGATTCTGTCAGCGGTGGCTGTCCCGTCTGCTAACTGAGCACAGCATGACCACCAGGGGCCAGGACTGAATCACATAACACAAATCATAACTCATTCCGACACTGCCCGGCAAAACTCTATTCCACTCATAAAAATTCATATTTCTTTCCAGTCACCAATGATGTATGTGTGATTGTGTATATCGTTTCTCAACCTGCCAGGAAAAATCCTCTCTTAACCACTGAATATCCTCTCCAAACTACTCATCATATTGCATAATGGAGCTATGCCTTGGGCCTATTCTGCTTTGCAGGATGTTTTGAGCCAACAATAGACCTTAATTGCTCACCAAAAATTGTTTTTACAAGAGTTGAAATAGACAAGAACTGTCACGACACTGGTGTAACCATTACCTGACAGGATTGGCATTGATTGGCAATGGCATATTATTCACTAAGCATTAGAGGAATAACACTGGTCAACAGTCAAAATGCTTCTTAAATAAATGTACCCAGATTGTACTTTGGGCTGGTAATAACAAAAATGATACCTAATAATGTTGATTGGCTATAATTTGTAAGATACAGTACTGGATCAGTAAGTCTCGTTATATATATGGGTTGATGTTTCGGAGTGACCATTTTAACTGCTGTATGGCAGCAGAGGCTATCATTTTTCGGATAGTGTCACAAGTATTACATTTATTTAACCCTGTTGTACTGTTGAAATATATTTGTTTGTTTTGTTTTTAAGGTAAACTGCATGAGCAAAGACGCCTCGTTTATGTGTGACCAATGCCGATCAGTTTGCTTTTTGAATCATAACAGATACTAATAATAAGCCAATTGTTGTAAAAATTGCATAACTGAAAAGATTAAATATCTTTTGAACGATAGCCAATCAGCCTGTTTTTTTGTCATATTTGAAATCAGCACGCCAAAATGCATCAGAATTGGCAGATTTTATTACTGAAGCAAACAACTTCCGAAGATTTGTAGACCAGTGTAATTATGAACGTGACTATTTTTGTCTGGGCAGTCAATTAAGACTTAAACAGGTACATGTAGTTTTTTACTTCTTGATGTCCCTCTGTATGTGTGCTAGTGAAGTACTGTGAGCAAACCCAGTTTGCTGTGTACCTCTTGTATCAGTGTAAACATTAAAGTTATACTGACTGACATCAGATCACTCTCTTATCAGAAATCAAGAACATGTTATTATAGAGTCTTTGGCTACATGAGAGTTTCATTTGTTAACAGGATGGTAGCTGGATCTTAATTTTTTTCTCTGCCCACTGGTTCACAGTGACATCATCAAAACTCTTTCAAAAAATGTATGATTTTTTTAGAGGTAAGAGAATGCCATTAAATTTTGAAGCAACGTTAGAGAAAAACAAGAATTTTGGTTCTTCAGTCCTGGAGATCAGTTGTCCATGAGCGATACGTATCAACCTGAGACAGTTAATCCTTTTATTTACTAAGACGTTACTTAGTTGCCATATAGAAAACTATGCGAGCTCTCCGAGTTAGGGATGTCCAGTATTATCTGCCAAGGGTTTGTCTGGTTGCAGGTTTTCATTTCATTATAGCAGGAGCACACGGTCAGTTGTGGTGAAACAAGTGTAACCAGATGCTCCTGCTTGTTTGGAGTGAAAACCAGAATATACTCATAAGATTGGATAAGACTGGACACCTCTGCAAATTACTGTTATTCTTAAGATATTGGAGTGAAGACCCCGGTTGGTGGGTTCTAGGCATTTAAGTCCGAGGGTTAATCAAGGCCTTCAGGTGTGATGAAAGTAAACTCTCCATGGATTGTGTTTCCTTGACACATCACAGTAACAAACAAAATAATACCAAATCATGCATGCATTAGAGGCCGAATCATTAAAAGGTTCGTCTGGAAACTAAATGTGATTCTTCTGACATCACAATAAAACAACCTGTAAAAGTTACTTCTGTGTTAAAGTTACTTCTCTTGCTAATACATTTAAGTAATAGCAAAAGTTGCACCATCTGACAATATGTGCATAAAAGTTTTAAATACATGTAACTGAGTAAATAGTACTACATTAGTAACTACCCACTTTTGATCACAGAACTGCTAAATGTCTCAGGCCACTAAGTGCTTTTTCAGTTGTTATGTGAAGGCTCTTGGTTGAGTGAGATGAAAACACGCCATGCTTATCGCTAATGAATAAACACTAAAACACAACTGCATAGTAAAACACAACTGTATTCTTCATAATGTACCAGTAAAAATGACTTCTTTCACAGAGGTAGCTGTGTAGGATAGTGTCATAACTTACTGGGTGTAAAACTACATGCACAATTAGGCATTTGATTTAAATACCAGTTTTTTACTAAACATGGCACCTTCAGTTTGGCAAGCAAAACTGTAAGAACCCATGATAAATCAACTGCATGTTATTTCCTGCAATTATTATTTAAAGCTGTGTTGTATCATAACTAAATGACCTGCTCTTAGGGCAGATTCTGCAGCTAAGAGATAGAGTCTATGGCTTTTTGTCCCAACCAAACCAAACATTCTTTTTATGTTCTTCCTAGCAGAAATGAATGTTATGCATGTTTTTTAGCCCTCCAGGTGCTGTGGCCTTTATTACTCCCGGCCTGCTGTGTAAATTGTAGTCCTTAGAAAGATTTGGAGGGTATATTTTCCACTGATAAAGCTTTCACTGTTCAGTCACTTTCCTTTTATATTACTTTTTTCCTCACCGTAACCTCAGGGGTTCATGAGCATCAGCAGCTACTAGTTCTCCCTGCAAATTACTTTGTTATAATAAAACACTGGTAATACTTGTTCATAAGGCTTCATGGCACCTGCACAAGTCAACTGATATAAACCAAAAGTAGCATTTTCAAAAGCTTATTCTAAGAAGCATTAGATGTCCTATAGGATGCTTTTGTTCTTTTGGATGCAGCTTCGCTTCAGAAACTGATGTGACAATTGATGCTTGTTGGAACTGATGCTTGTTAGTTTCAAAATGTCAGTTGCTGGTTTATGTCAGTTGTCATGAGAGGCATAATTAGGAATCTTGTAGCCGAAATAATACTTCAGTAAAGTGTAAGCCAAACATTCTACCAACTACTGTCCTAGTAGAACAGCATGCAATAGCATCTCTGTCTGGTCTTGCAGAATGTTCCTTCCATTGTGAAATCGTGTAGTGTACCTTTTTGCTTTATATATTTCGGAGCACTGAATTCACTCACATTTGAACAAGTCTGGAACTGCTGAATGCACTTATGAAATGCAAGTGACGAGGCTGGGAGAAGATCTGATCTACCTCATCTTGACATGCTACTAAAATAAGACAATGTGCGATGAAGCAGCTGTATAATTTTCACCTCAGGAATCGAAGAAAAGCTTTACTGCCATGTTCACTTCATTTGTTTCACTCTGCCTAAGCATGTGGGCAGCTAGCCATGAACATTCTTATCCTCTGTTAGTCACACACTAACTTAAACTGGCTTCCACCTCTCTCCACATCATCTAGAGCCTCCTTTTATGAGTTTACTCCCACAACGTGTCTGAGCTAACCCAGCCTTTTGACAAATGACATCTGTGGATCAGGAATTAGTTTGGAATTTGTTAGGAATTTTCTCTTCTGTTTCATAGGTGTAGTTGCACAAGGCAAATCCTTTGAAGTTGTGGTCACCAACTCTCTTCATGGAGAACTCCCTTCCCACAGGTTTTACCTCCAACTCAAATCTAACACACTTCATTCAGCTAAATAAGGGCACAGTTAGATTGTACAGGTGGGGCAATAAGAGGTTGAAGCTGAATTGTGCAGGAAACTAGAGCACAAAGAGCTGTGTGTGTGACCACTGCCTTAAAACGTCATGAGTTCGAATCCTACCTTCAGCACACCACCACTGGGTTCCTGAGCAAGACCCTTAATCCCAAGTTGCTCCAGGGAGACTGTCCCCTGTAGTTGGGGAACGGAAGTCGCTTTGGATTTTGCCGTAAATGTAAAAGGAACCTAGACTGGTTTAATGATTTGACTGAAAAAGTGTAAATCCGATAAATTATTAAAATTTGTTAAATGGATGGAGTGGAATCGACTCTTGCTGTTGGTCTATGAACGAGTACTGGCTGTTCAGCTGAAACTGACACTTATACATCAGTGTTTATCCAGAATGTTTTTGTGGGCAGCTGTAAGTTGAAGGAGAAACTCCTTTTAAGCCTGAGCCTTAAATCCCTCTGCTGTGCCACTACCACAAAAACATTCCTTCACCATTTATGCTGGCTGCATGAAGCGCACAGCAGCAACAGGCACAGAGTGAAATCTTACACCTTGAGAGTTAAAGTCCAATTTTATGCCATTTGCTAGTGTTTCTGGAAAGTCTACCTCCTGTACAGCGTAGTGTCAAAACTGCAGTGTCTTACAGCAGCTGTAGATACAGAATGGTCATACAGGCTCAGCCTCTGTGGTCTACTTCTAAATAGTTTTATCATAGACAGCTGGTAGTAAACTATCATTTACAGCTGGTAACACAGATTTATGTGTAATTTGGTAGTCAATAAAAGTCATGCCACCTCAAGTACTTTTCCACTGGATTCCATATTTGGATTGGCAAATATTCACCATTTGCAGGTCACCATCTAAATTACAAAGTGTTGCAGAGGCTTTCCATTCATTTTGTGTTCTACTCCTTAGGGAATTTTCTCATCTCGTCTACTTCTCTTGATTGCGGCTGATCTGTAAGCCACGGCTTCACTAAATATATTAAGAGAACTGTGCAGCATGTGGATCCACATCCAGATCAAGTAAAGTCAAGGAAAGCAAATAGGAAAGGGAGCTTTATTCAGCTGTTTGAAATGTCCCAGTTTAGCTCGGTTGGTCCAGAAGTGTTTTCCCCATCCTTTTTTCTCTCATCTTATCCCCGGGGCAGCTACGAAGTTTAAAACAGTTTCTTTATTATTCTCAAATTAATGTTTTTCCCTATTTTAATTGCATTCCTCAATTGTAACCAAGTAACGTCACTCATCCAATGTGCATTGCTGGTCTAAAACAATGGGGACATCCATCTGTCATAAATCTCAATTAAAGGGATGGATTACTAGAGTAAATAAAGTATTATTTGTATTTTTACCACCATACTTGAGTCGTTTAAGATGCTCCATTCTGAGAACTACAGGCAGGGTGCCTTTTAAAGAACTCTTTATGTTGAGAAAATGAGTTTGGCACCAGAGCTACTCCTTCACCGCATCAGTTCACTGCAGCAGGCTCCCAGAATGCAGAGTCATTTCACCCACGGTTAAATGCTGTAATGTTACTTTAAGCATTTATGGGGATTTGGCTTAATTTTATGCCGTTAGCTTGATCAGATGTAACCTCTGTGCATAAATAAATGCTGTCACAACACTGCACTAATTAGCTGTGTTAGCTCACTCTCTCTCTTTCTTTCTCTCACTCTCCCTCTCCCCAACCCCTTCACCCCATTCTCCCCCTTCTTGTGTATTTTGTTCATGTTCTGTTGCTAAGTAATTATGAATGATAATGTAATGTGGTTTTAATGTACTCTAGGTGCTTTGCTGGCTGAAGCTTGTGCAAAGAGCTGCTAGGTGTCCAGTGCAAAACAACACTGACTGTGAAAAATCTGGCGACCAGAAGTAAATTATTGACGCTGTGTTTGTAATAATCAGGTACTATTACAAGGAGATTAAAACCTAAACTCACACATTCAGCCTTAATCATAACTCAGCATGTTCAGCCCTATCATGAAGCTGTGCTGTCTTGAGTTTGGAGATTTAGAGTCCTCTGTGGGAGAAAGACGTCTTTGCAAGTGATTTGCTAAAGAACATTTTAGTAATGGCATATGCTGTGCACCCTCAGCTGGATTAATCTGGACAGTTGGGGTTGTCGGTTTGAAATGTATTCCAGTGAGAGTCATACTAGGTTAGGAAAACGTAACGTTGGGAGAATATCCTCAGTACTTTGCTTTGAGCATGGGTATGTGGTGTCAGTCCATACAACTGTATTACAATGTCCCCTCTCCAAACTCTTCCCCAACTCCAACCAGCTCTAACTTCTGAGCGAATATTGTAGGCATGGTGTCTTCAGCAGACATTATGTTTATTCCTATTTTTTATCTACTGTCTCATTTGTAATGCTACTTCCTTCATTTTTGACAAGAAAATCTTACATAGTACAGCCTAAATGGTAAATAGCTTTGTTTAAGTGCATTGCAAATAAGTAACCTGCCTAATGTGGATAATCATGCCTGTGTTGCATATTGGGTTTGTGATTTAATTAGCATGAACGTTAGTCACATGGGCTACAATTATACAAGATAATGACCGTTTCTAGGTTTTGTTGGGGTTTTTTTTGTTGCAATATTTCAGATGTCTGTTTTCACTTGCAAGCTATCTTTAGTGTCATCTCGCTAGCAGTAACTCAAACACCTACGGACATTAATACTTACACGCCTGCAGATGGATAGAGCCAGATGAAGATGTAAGTAAATACAGTTTTAACAACTTTATATGCAGTTTTATACTTTTCACATCCATTTTTTCAGTTCTTCTCATTTCCATCCTCTCCATCTCTTTTTTTGTTGTTGAAGGTACTGGCCCATTCTGTCGTCCATTTGTTCTCCCTGTCCTCAACAACGTGCAATATCACCTTCATGTATAAACTGCTAGAAACTCACAATAAGAACAAGTCTAAATCTGTACAATGACAGGTCTCATTGATATTCATATGGTAAGCTCAGGCTTGTTAAACTCAACATGTTGCCACAAACAAATCCATTTTTGAAACAAAATACGCTTTTGAGGGCTCGGCAGAGACATAAGACACAAATCCTTCCCATACTTGCAAGGAGATGACCTTTCAATTTGTTTTCTTGTATCAGATTTGTAAGGTAAGAGAAAAAAAATCTGCTTTATCTCTCCAGACTGTTTTCTTGCCTTTCGTTGCTCTGGGACCAGGGAAAGAGAAGGGCACAGTACAAACACACACACACACCAGAATTTTTTCAGCCTCTAATGAGAAAAGATCCACACAAAGGGAAAAAATTGCTAGGTTAACAGAAACACATGCTTAATCCCACTAAAGGATGACAGCATTGCTTTTGCTATTGCTGACTATGGTAATGAGCCTGGTGTCAAAATGTCGTCTGTATTAGAATGGAAGCGGTCATTTTTTAGGGAAACACATGATAGGAGAACAAGTAACAAGTGTGGTGTGAGGCGATACATATAATCAAATTAAGCATGCAAATAACTTCTGGTCAAGATATCAGACATGACTACAAAACAAATACATGGACAGTTTGAGATGGTCTGTTCCATGTCCTCCTTCCTTATCTAGCCTCTGCTCTAGAGCTGAAACTTGCCTGCGGTCTGTTCTACTCCTCAGCCCTCCCCCTGTGAGCTGTGGCACCTCAGGAGAAGCGCTGATTGAGATATGTGATGCGAGAACAAAAAAAGGGGGAAAGTTTTGTAAACCAATGGCACTCTTTTCATAATCTGATCATGCCTCAAGTAAATGTCTATCTCAGCAAAAAAGCAAAATCAAAGTATTGATGAGCACATGTTACCTCATATACCATCAGGCCTTGGGTGACACTGATAGTAATGTGACAGCAGGGGATTCTTACTGACCTACTTTAACTTGATAGCCTGCATCATACAGGCTTCAGAGGCCTGACTTGAAGGCAACATGTGTGGCTGCCCAAAAATGTCAAATCAATTCAGATTCAGTGTTAAAATTCATTGTAACAGAACTGCTCGTGGGGTAATTGCAATCTCAGACCCTGAGCACTGGTCCCTGATGTGTACTCCTCTCATCAGGCCTCAGAAAAGCAGCTGCGTAAGCGTAACTGACCCACCAGGGTGCAGTGGTGCTGTGTTGTGTCTTTTTCCTCTTCCTCCTGACAGCTCTGTGTCAGGGCATTCTGTGAGCATTCTGCCTTCATTCCAGTTTCTCCACTGTTTCATCACCATCACTGCTGCCCTATCTGTCCACTCTTAAGTTTACTAGTAGTTGGAATATTGTAAAATAAAACAATAACCAGTGAAAGTGTATTTGTTTTAGTGTTATGCAGAAATTGTATGAGGTACATTTCTTAAAGACGAAATGGGTAGCAACAGGCAAAACAGTCTGTTACATCACATCAGCTCTGTCCTATTAGATACCATCATCTGCTGCTGAATTTGCAACTTTTTGTCACATTTGGGAGACTCATTAAATGTCTTGTCTCTGTGTCCTGTAATTATTGTTAAGGCCACAATTCCAGATGTCTGCACACAAAGCAAAGAATTTCCTTTTTCTACCTCTCAGAGACCTATAGAGGGGCAGGCGCTCAAATGAATAGGGGGGGTGGAGAATGTGGACAGTGATTGACAAACATTTTATGGGGTAGGGGGTGGGGCGTTGTCTTTCTCAAAAACTCGACAGAGTAAGGTTGTAGATAATTGACAGAGGGTCGTAGGTATTGACAGATTTTTTAGCTTCACCAAAAAGGGTAGTATGTACAAAGCCTCAGTTGATTTTTGGCACACACCTGAGCTCAAACTAAAATATTATACAGACTAAGTACTATAATAAATTCCTTTTGCTTTTAATCAGGGGCAATTACTCATGGTGCAGTTGGGCCTATAGAGACCAGACCCTCTAAAGACTTTATTGAATCCCTCCTATAGATGTTGTCACAATTGCACACACATAACTCACAGAAAGATTCCATTTCTTAGCAACAAACCTCCTCGGCAACCATCTTCACACAGAGTCTTCACAACCTACAACTTGACATATTTATTATTTGTGATTCTAAAATGTTAACAATTTTAAAATGATTCTTTTCAAAAAATGTATCAAAATTTGTATTTTATCCAAACGTGTGATGCACAGCCAAGTTTCTCAGGAGTCTTTGGGACATTCTCACAGCTGGAGGGAACGTTGGGGGCAGCTGGGGGTCTAGTGGTTAGGAAGTTGCTATCAAAAGGTGATGAGTTCCAATCCCAGCTGCCAGTGGCACCACTGAGGTACCTTGGAGCAAGGTAGTATTCCCACACACTGCTCCCTGGCACCCCTCTTTGCTGGCAGCCCACTGCTTCACTTGGTAAATGGGTTAAATACAGAGAAAGAATTTCACACTGTGTGCTGTGACTATAAGGGGCCAATTTAAAAAATGAAGAAGAAGAGTTTGAATCCCAGGACTACTAGTGGCACCACTGAGGTCCCTGTGAGCAAGGTACCACCCCCACACACTGCTGTCCCTGGCTGCCCCCTGCTTCACTTGGTGAATGGGTTAAATACAGATAACAATTTCATGCTGTTCACACTGTGCGCTGTGTTGTATGCACACAGTGTGGCAAATGGTCACTTTAAACATGTCAAATGCCATGTCAAACAGCTTAAATATGATATTTTGTGATCCAAATGGGTAGTCTAATGGAAACGTTAACATTGACATTAAATGCTGTTAGTGGAGTGGAAAGACTTGAGAGCATCAACATGCAACAACAACCAAAGTATATCTTTTATACATACAGTCACTTTGGTATGAGAGCCAGCAACACTTTTTGCACTTGGACCATAAGATCCTTGCTACACCCGTTGGGCTTAGTCATCAGGGTTTACGTGTTCAGTTTGATTGCAGTCTCCTACATCTAAACCTTACATCTCCTGATGCAGTGCCTGCCCTGAACTCACAGCGATTTATTCCCCTGGTAGGAGAAAGTCTGGGACAGTGGCCAGGAGCTCCGGAATGAGGTAAGTCTGCCACCTGCTGGTTATGACTCCATCCTGCAGGTCTCACCCCATTGGCCACACTGAAGGGAGACGTCATCAAGACCGCGACAGCTTGATTCTGATTCATTATGCCAAAATAAACTAGCTGGCTACGTGGCTATCGAAACAAAAGACAGTTTACAGTTTTTCCTCCTCAAAATGCAACGAATTCTTTGCGAAAGACATGGTAAGAAACACCAAAATACATCTTTGACAGTTTAGCATTTTAAACTGCAATGAATTATTTCTACTTTTTCTACTTTCGGCTGCTCCCGATTAGATCAACCGCCTCCATTTCCTTCTATTCTCTGCATCTTCCTCTCTCACACCAACTGCCTGCCTGTCCTCCCTCACCGCATCCATAAACCTCCTATTTGGCTTTCATCTTCTCCTCTTCTCTACAGCTCCATCCTCAGCATTCTTCTCCAAACATACTCTGTCTCTTAGCACAGGGCCAAACCATAAACTAATTACTGATCCTGTGCTTCCTCGTCACTCACGAAGCAAACTTTAATATTTTTAGCTCTGTTTCCTGCCTTTTGGTCAATATTTCCAAATCATCAAACCAGACAACATAGTTGGTCTCGCTACCGCCTTCTACACCTTCCCGTTCACGCTTGCTGGTATCTGTCTGTCAGAAATCACTCCTGTCACTCTCCTCCACCCATTCCACCCTGTCTGCACTCTACTCTTTAACTCTTGTCATACTTCATGTGGTGGCCTAGCGGTTAGGGAGTTGCCCCTGCGATCAGAAGGTTTTGAGTTCGAATCCCCGGACTGCTAGTGGCACCACTGAGGTACCCTTAAGCAAAGTACACGCTGCCCCCCGGGCGCTGTGTCGCTGGCTGCCCGCTGCTTCATTTGGTGAATGGGTTAAATGCAAAATGCAGAGAAAGAATTCTGTGCTGTTCGCACTTTGTGCTGTGGTGTGGTGTGTTCACGTATGACAAATGGACACTTTACACTCTGGACTGTTGACCCCAACCAGGATGCAGGGAACCTTCGCCAGCTCTGCTCCCTGCATCCTCACCTTTCCCCTGTCCTCCTTCTCATTCATACACAGGTATTCTGTCTTAGTCCGACTGACCCTGATTCCTAATCCGATAGTCTGACACTGAGGGTCATTAGCTGGAGAAAGTGAGGTTCGTAGTGGCCCTGGTCATCAGCTGTTTCTGTAGGGATAGTTTTCCTCAGGTTCTGAACCTGCTTGGGTGAGCTTTAAGTGTAAATTCCCCTCATGTACCTAGCTAACCTAGTGCTCTTCGTTCAGGCAATATTTGCTTTTTGAAGACTGGAGTGAAGGAAGGACCAAATAAAGGAAAGAGTTTCTATGTTTGCACTGCACAGGATGAGAGGCCGTGCAGCTTTGTGGTGCCTGCTGAGTGAGTGAACTTCTGTAAATTATGGACTTCTATACATTTTCAGCACAATTTGTTCCACATTTAATAGATTGTAGTAGCTGTGTTAAAACATCTGCACAGCATACAACATTAATTCAATCTTTGGTTCTGTGGTGGGTTTTGGGTGGGGCGGTGGAGAAATTAATTTGAGGTTACTTCCACTCTCAGAGTTCCAGCCTCACACTGTCTTCGCCATGAAGATGCACTGGTTGAACTTCAAGCCTTAATTCACAATGAAGCACAGAATAATCACAGGTAATATGTTTTGAGTTTGTGTTCTTATTAGGCTGGATCTGTTGATGCCATACAATTCTTTGGATGAGGTTCTCTTAATCATTTTATAACATAATTTCTCACAACATCAGGTTGTTGTTTCGCTGTGTGACCGGAAAGAAGGAGGGACAGAAGTGGTGTGGGAGTATTCCATGGTCTGAGGTAACACTTTTTTACTTTGTCCAGTGACGCTTATTAGAATAAACAATAAACTATTACTCAGTAAGGTTTTTTTATACCATATGCTGTACAGCTGTTTTTGTTGGTATAGTGTATTACAAAGTGACAGCGCCGCATAAGAGCCGTCAGCATTTTTGTGACTGATTAGTCTGTGAAGATGTGTATTCATTTATATAAATGTCATTTACAGAAGGACACTGAGAGAAGCCCCTTGTCAGACAAGAAGAATCAGCCTTCCAGTCTACCCTCTGTTAGGAACCCTTTCAAAGCCCCTACCAAAGTAGAACAAACATCAGAGTGGAAAAAACTTAAAGAGTGCAAGGCGGAGACGACAAAGTCAGGTCAATATATAGACAGTGAGCGCAAAAAGAAGACCAAGGAAGATGAAATGCACAGAAACAAAACAGAGAAAGAGGTGAATGGCAAAAGCAGCTCTGAGGTTGCAGCACCATTGAATGGGGAGACTGTCAGTTCTGCACAGCCGGAGTCCTGGAAAAACAAGAAACTTCCTCCTGGAATGAAGATAAAGAAGCGAACGTCTGATGAGGAGAGGAAGTGCAGTAGCAGCTGTGAAGTGGCTGCTTGTGGAGTTGGGAGTTCAGAGGACACTAAGAGCTCTAATACTAGCCGTGAGCGTGAGAGTCAGATACAAACTGAGAAGCAGACTAAACCTAATACCCCCAGAGCCTGTGATGGAGACAAAAGGGATGAAAGAGCAGCCACAGAGGCAGTTCTGTCAGAAGTCTCGCAACAAAACCTCTCTCAAAAAGCTGAGGGGTATAGGGTGAAAACTACAGCCACAGAGAGTGTGAAGGGAAATATAACCTCTGGCAAGATGGTTACATCAAATAGAGATTCTCAGCCAAACACTACTTCTGAAAAGAGTCTACAAAGTGGCAAACTGGGAAGTCTAAACTCTACTTTAGAAGATGTTTCAGCTTCAACAAAGCTAGTTCAAAACAGTGACCAAGACACAGAGTTAATTCAGAAGAAGACTCAGAAGGGCAAGAGCACAATAAACTCTCCATTTGGAGACTGGAGTGATGAGGATGATGATGTTCAGCTGGTGTCAGTGCATCCAGGCCCTGGGCAGACCTCCAAAGCTGCAACTGCACCAGTGCAGAAAACCCTTACCTCTTACCCAGGCTTCCAGGCGGCCTCAAAAATAAAGGGTGAAGAAGAAGACCCCAGGGCTCTCCACAGCCATCTTACATCCCAGCTAAAACAGAAGAAGGTATTGTTTGTGTGTGTCACATGGACTAATAACTGTTTATATGTTGTAGGTGATTTTAATGCTGTTTTTCCTTCTACAGCAGGCTATTTACACTAAGACTTGCCCTTCATGGCTCTCTCTCCCTGTACCCTTGGTCTAGGCCACTCTCTCAGCAGTGAATGTGGCTGCTCTTCCTGATAAAGGAGAGAGACTGAAGAGCCATGTGAAGCAGCTTGAAGAGGCTCTCGAGGCTTTGAGTCTGACCAGTGTTGGTCTTACTGGTGAGATACTGCTTTTGTGCTTAGCAATCATCTTATTGATTTAAAAAAAAAATTGTTTTAGGTATATGATTGAATGTCATATACCTAATCTCTTTGTAGAGTCTCAAGATGCAGACAGTGAAACGCAGCAGAAACCTGCATACAGTCAGTCTAACCCTTTTAACCGCCCAGGAGGCACCATTCATTTGGCAGAAGCACCAGTCCCTTTCCAGCAGAAATCTTCTGCAAGCTCCTCAGGGCATCTCAGTCAGGGTTACACACAGATGTATGGAGGTAATTTTACTCTGTTTTTTACTCTCTTTTTGGACTTTTTTTGTTTGTTTTGTTTGTTTTTGGGTTTTTTTGTGTTTGCAGCTTGGCATTCATGGTACAGATAGACTGATTTCTGATCTTATTGTGTCTAATATGCTTTGTCAAGTGGTCTTTTACTTTTTCCCTCCCTAGTGAATCCTCAAAACCAGGCTTTCTATGGAGGCAGAATGACAGAAAACAGGCTGCTTGCTGTTCGCAATGCCACCACTGAGGCGATTGACCACCTCCACAACTCGCTGGAGTCCTGTCCAACTGTAGAGACAGAGGCAGAGGACCCTAAAGGAATTAAGGCAAGATTCTCTGCATAAATACTGAGATCATTGTCCTTTTTACCTCCTAAAGACAAATAGTTTTATTTCCTGCATTTTCACTTGGAACAGTATTGAGATGATCTTTATCTCTTTCAGGTCCAGTTATTGCCTCATCAGAGAAAAGCCTTGGCCTGGCTGCTCTGGAGAGAGACCCAAAAACCCTGTGGTGGTATCCTGGGTAATACACAATTTCACTCTTTAAATTTGCACTAGGAATGCTTGTGTCCAACAGTTTGATATGAGTGTAACTGATGAATGGAACTGAAAGGTCAAAGGCCAGAGAATAGAGTTAAGGTTCTCACATCAAATACACAGTTTCAGAACGAGCCCATGTTGTAATCACAGGGTGTCCGTGGGGTTTTAAAAAGGATTAAAAGGTGATAGTGTTGAGCTAGTTCACACTGTAAAAGAACTAGTTCAAAAAACACTTCATTCAAATAAAAATGTCCAGTATTTAGCTGTACTAAACATAAAGATCTCCCTTTTATAAGCTTATTTCCCGTGTGCAGCCATGCTCTTGTGCTAGCGTGCTACTAAGAGCCGATTCTTTGTAGTGAATCAGAAGAGCTGTATCTCATCGAGTGAGAGCTGCTCCCCACTTTATCAACACACAAAGCATTCATATTTGCCAAGTATTCATATTTGCTAAAATATGAGACTATAGATGATAATAAACTAAGAGCCGTTTGGTAGCCATGCCACAAGACCCGGCTCTCTGAAAAGAGCCGAACTTCCTATCACTATTAAGCCTGCGAACGTAGAACGTGAACTGCATTCACTCTCGTGAATTACGTTCATAATTTGTAAACCGACTTGTTCAGTTCAGCGTTCACGAAAAATAGGAACGTGTTCAATGAACACCGTTCATGCACAACACTGGCCGGGGGGGGCTATTATGTTAAACGAGGTGTCATTTGAAAGATGTCACGAGCCTTACCTAACTGTGAAGTTTCACATTTGGAGTGCGAGATATATTTTTCATATTTAACATTTAGATTTAAGATCATCTAAGGCGAGGGGTGATATCAGAGCACGCAGTCCACCCCATTGCTAAGTAACAGCCAATTGAAATCACGGGGCGTGGCCAATTAGCATATCTTCTAAACATTTAGAGCTCAACATTAGAGCTAAATATCCCACATTTAGAGTCGCCGTTTGTAAAAGTGCAACATTTAGATTTAGAGCGCAACATGTAGTTTTTTAACACATTCAGCTCTATTGTGTGAAAATTGTGCTAAATGATGAAAAAATGACACCTATAAATTTGTTAAGCTGTTTTTACAAACGGCACCCCATAGACTTGGACCTATAGTACAGGTTTATGTTAAAATCATATAATAGCAGTTCACCAGTTCATGAAATGGATGCCAGTTTGTGAAGTGATATCACTGACAGTTCATATAGCAAATGCCAGTTTGTAATGCATCAACAGTTCATGCAGTGAATGCCAGCCAGTGTTTTGGAACGATGTCTTCGTCTTCGTTGCACATTTTATGAAGTTTTATTTTTATTCACAAAGTGAAATAAATGTGCAATATGTGGTCAACATCAGTGAGTCTGTAAATCTATTCTGTTGTATAGTGTTATATATGTCAAAATCTGCGTAAACGTTAGGGAGGTCGCTGATTAACTCTTGCAACTCAGTGTCGTGATGGTTTTAAAAAAATTCCAAAGGTAGTAAAAAAGGTATTAAAAGGTATTAAATTTAACTTAAGGATTGCTGTATATACCCTGAATCAGTGTTTGTTTTGGACTGTATTGTTTATTCTATTTTCTTCTGTTTCAGCGGATGACATGGGTCTGGGAAAGACCCTCACCATGATTGCTCTCATTCTGACCCAGAAGAAGAAGAAGAAGGATGTAAAGGACTCAGAGCTGGAGGGATGGATTTCCAAAACTGGTAAACACTCTTGCACATTGTTTCTGTCAGTAGCATACTTCACAGATTTTGGGGGTGTGGGTTTGAGCAAAGAGTGGTATCTTCTGCCGTTCCTCTAACGATGAGTTTATGAATTCATTGGTAAATGCATGTATTTGATACAATTTGAATGCTTTTGTTAGATTCAACTGTGGTGGCATCTCAAGGAACCCTGATTATCTGTCCTGCTTCTCTGGTGCATCACTGGAAGAAAGAGATAGAAAGACACGTAAAGAGCAGTCGACTGAGTGTGTATCTTTATCATGGGCCCAACCGACAGAAGAGCGCGAATGTGTAAGAGACACAAGCAAACAAGACACAGGCATCCTATAACTCTTTCGTAGTAGTAGGAATCTTATATCTGTTTAGAGAATGCTTTCTTATTTCATATTTCATTGTCTTAGATTTTTTTTTTTTCTCTCTTTTGTTCCCTCCACTAGACTGGCTGAACACGATGTGGTGATCACCACATACAGCCTGGTCTCTAAAGAGATACCTGTTCAGAAAGAGGATGCAGAACATCCCAGTAAGGACTCTGAGACTACGGTATGAAATACTGTCTTGTGAGAAGAATTTTTATATTGTTTGTGTGTCTTGTGTCTAAATGACATCTGTGCACAGACATGAAATGAATATTCTCTGCCAAAAGTGTCATTGTGAGCATGAAGAAGTGTGAAGGGTCAAAAATATTCTAGATGTTTGCTTGCTCTTTCCAAGAGCATCTATCTAACATCCAGTTAAGTGGCGCAGTGCTGCCTTTTAAAACAGTAGGTTCAATGGCAGCTCTCAAAGATATGTGTTTGGGTAGCATGGTTGTTTTCTTGTTTGTTTTTAAACCATAGATAACTTGAATCCACTGTAGATAATTTGTCCATATACATGGTAAAGATCTGCTTGCAAGCTAGAATACATGCAATGATCAGTTGTCATGTTTATATCAGCTGTAACTTGCTTATTATTCAACTGATTTTCATCAAGTTTTGTTATATACATAAGACATTTCTGAATATTGCTGATTTCCACTTCAAATTTACACACAATACTGCATTTCTAAACCTTGGTTACAAATAGCTGGCTATACTGTCAAATTGAAATAAGAAAATGAATGAAGTAGTATTTGGTACAATTATGTTAATTCAGTGCTTACAGGTAGTGGGTTTGGATTTTTTAAATCTTAAGGTGTTCCTTAACATTAATGTTAAAGTAGCTGTCACACAGAAAGTTTTTAATACACATACATACCAGATGTAAGAACAAGCAGAAAGTAGAAGACTGCAGAAACACTGTAGAAACACATGCATACATGTGGAGAGCTAAAACAAAAAATTAAAAGAATTAATTGATATCTAAGCCTCATGAAATGATCATGGTGTGTAATGTTGCTCTCCAGCAGGAAAGCTTTTCAGACTGCACTGATATGACTTTAACACATGCTTGTTTTGGAACAATTGTCACATAGTAGACGCGTGTGAATCACTGCTTTACCAGCCAGTAGTCCTACCTATACCTACACATCACACAAACATACATATAATTTGCTACATTATCCTTGGTATAAAATTGTCCCTCATTCCAAGTGAGATATATAATAGTGTAAATTTAATTGGTATCTTTCATAAACCGTTTCAGTGTAATGGGACAGTTGCGCAAATTTACAGGGCACACTAAAACAATAGTTTGTGGTGGCACTCAAGTGGTCTCTCTCTGTCAAAGTAAATAGTCGTTGAGTTTTGAAATGTGCCAGACATTCTTGTCAAAGTGAGAAATGTATTAAGCGGTTCTTCATATTGCTGCTTAGGCATCAGAGCTGGCTCCTCTCCTGCGTATTGCCTGGGCTCGTGTGGTTCTGGATGAGGCTCACAACATTAAGAATCCTAAAGTCCAGACCTCCATGGCTGTGTGCAAGCTGCGGGCCAGAGCACGATGGGCTGTCACTGGAACCCCCATCCAGAACAACCTGCTGGACATGTACTCGCTGCTGAAGTATGGAACCAGATGTTCTCCTGATGTTCAAGCTTCAATACCCCCGTCATACTACACATTTGTGGTTTGCGTGGTTTTGCTAAATGGGCGTAGCTGAGGCTGAATTGAAAGATTGGCCACTGATGGCTAACTCACTCACCATAAACAGCTACAACACAAAAGTGAACTTGATTACATAATATAAATATGTATTCACCATAACACAGTACTACACATTGGTGTGTAGCTGAAATAAATGACTGGCATCTGGGAACAAATGCAGTTGGCCATAGAGCTAACATAGCTCTGCATGTTTGCCAAAATATCTACCACAAAAAGTAAAACCTCAAAAGTAAGGATGGTAATATAGTGTCCAACCTGCCTGTGCCCATGCATCTCTGTTTTATGTGTTTATTTATTGTCAGTGGGGAAGAAATGCTAAAAGGGTTGTGCTCACACTATTTCCATTTTGGATTTTGAGTGTGTGCTGTATGCAATTCTGTCCCTTCAGAGGGGACACAACCAAAGCAGCAGCATGACTGGTCAAGAGGACACATTTTAATGTCACAGTTCACTAAAGTTTGTTTTTTTGTACAAACTTTATTCACTCCAGAGGCTTGTGATGTAAATTCGTTCACCTCTGCAAATCCCATTGAAATAAATTTCTTACACAAAATGTTTACATAATTTAACATATGCTAATGTGGCTTCAGAACTTAAGGACAGTCATCACTGCTTTCATGTGCTTGTTTAATTTAATCTTGTGTTTGTAACTGCAACTGTTGCTTTAACCTTAGATGAAAAATGTCAGTGGTGAAACATCTCTGCTCATTTTCTGTTGCAGGTTTTTGAGATGCTCTCCCTTCGATGAATATAAGCTGTGGAAGGCTCAGGTAGACAACGGCTCAAAGAGAGGAGGAGAGAGACTCAACATCCTCACCAGGTCCCTGCTGCTCCGCAGAACCAAAGACCAGCTGGACTCTACAGGGAAGCCCCTGGTATGAACACACAGACCACATATAAAAACATGTTCGCTAAACCTCGAGCAGACATTAACAGATTTTATGCTCTTCTATGCTAGGTGTCTCTACCTGACCGGACCTGTGAAGTTCACAAGGTGAAACTTTCAGAAGAAGAGCAGTCTGTTTATGATGTCATATTTGCACAATCCAGGTACAGAATAGTATTTGTGAAGGTCATATCCTAAGAAGCATGGACTGTATTGAGTGTAGCATTGAGATTTCTTCTTCTCCAGGTCCACCCTCCAGTCTTACTTGAAAAGGCATGAGGGAGGAGACACTAAGCAAGGACACGCTGGCAATCCATTTGAGAAAGGTAAGGATCTGTGCTTTTTTGGAAAAGTGTTGCACTCAAAGGCATAGTGTCAGTAATGAGAAGGAATAATAAATAATCATTACTGCTGGACTTTTCTAAACGGAACTCATGATTCAAGTTGGGTATTTGTCGCATACACAGTTATACACACACAACCTGCAATGAAATGTAAGCCTGAATCACTCCTAAATTCCATAACTAGAAATCAGAGAATAGAATAACGAATATAATTATTTGACAACTATACATAATTGTATACAATATGAATTTAACAGTACATACAAACTATGTGCTTAAAGTATCCAAATATTAACCGTGGAGAACAAATAGAATACATGCAAATTGTCATTATGTGTGGGATGGATGGTCATGTAGTAAAATGGTGCAGAAGGCATTAAGGTATTCTGTTGAGTGAATGTGAAGCATGTCCTGGTTGAGGAGTTTTATGACCTGAGGATAAAAGCTTCCCTTGAGTCTGTCTGTCCTGGCCATAAGGCTTTGGAACCATATGCCACAGTTTAGCAGGCGGAACATACAGTTGCTGGGATGGGGAAAGTTCGTAATGAACCAGATTGCTTTGAGGTAGATGTTCTGCAGGGAGGGCAGAGAAGATCCAGAGCCGTGTTCTGCTGTTCTGATCACTCGCTGCAGGGCTTTGCAGTCCTGGACCAAGTAGTTCCCATTTCAAAAATGCATATCAGAAGTATTTAAATCTAAACCATAATTAAAAGTCCAGAAGTGTATAATATGTTTAGGGTTAGCTTCAGATCATTTACATGAATCTCATGATCCCCAACTACCAACTGTTATTCATAATTAGGTACTATGGATGACAATAAATCACAGTTTTCTGATAACAAATAACACAACCATTTGTTACAGAGAGCTTTGAAGGCCTATTACCAGGGCTGTTACTGTCTCTAGCTATTTTTCACCAGTTAGGAAGAAAATGTGTCCCACTGGTATTTGAACCTGTTTACATAAAATCAGTTTTTGTATTTTAGTTGCACGTGAGTTTGGAATGTCGCAGCCGGAGACAGTATCTTCCTCTCAACAGTCTCAGGGTTCCAGCACCATCCACATTCTGTCCCTGCTGCTACGCCTCAGACAGTGCTGCTGCCACCTATCCCTGCTCAAGAAGGTAACTTTCTCAGACACACTCAAAGCTCAAGGTTGGTATCAGCATGTGCACTTTGTGTTGGGAATGTGTGTGTGTTTCAGACACTAGATCAATCAGAGCTGCAGGGTGATGGAATAGCTCTGTCTCTGGAGGAGCAGCTGTGTGCACTGTCTCTGTCGGAGACTTCAGACTCCGATACCAAATCCACAGTCTCCCTTAACGGCAGTCGCTTCCAGTCGGAGCTGTTTGAGGACACCCGTGAGAGCACAAAGGTGAACAAATCTCTACACCTACTTCTTTTATTACAAAATGTTGCATAATTACTATAGATAGATCAATATATTTGTTTATAAATGTTTGAAATTGTTCTGTAGTTTGTAAAAGCAATATCATAGAAAAAAAAATAGCTTGTATTTAATAGAAGAAAACAATTGAAATGTGTTCTTTTTTGCACAGTACTAAATACTTGCATAACTGAGACTATAAGTAATAGTTACCGTTACCATCTTCTGTGAGTTGTTAACTTCACATATCGGTTGTTTCTTTTTGTTTAGATTTCAGCCATTCTGGCTGAGTTGAGGGAGATCCGTAAGAAAAATCAGAAAAGGTACTTTTTAGTAGTTCTTGAAACACTGGCTGGAAATCAGTTGTGTGCCCTTTTTAAATATTTAGCATATTGCCCTCCGAAGAGATTGGTTTTCTTGACTGACTGCGGTGTGTGTTGCTAGTGTGATTGTGTCCCAGTGGACTAGTATGCTGCGCATTGTAGCTGTACACTTGAAGAAGATGGACGTGCACTTTGCAGTTATAGATGGTACAGTCAACCCTAAGCGGCGCATGGACCTGGTGGAAGAATTCAACATAAACCCTAAAGGACCACAGGTTTGTTTCTTCACACCTGAACAATGAAGCTCCAGCTTTATACATTATATGGCCCAAAATGTAAGGACACCACCTTCTAAATTTTTAATTTCAGCCAAACTCTTTGTTGGCAAGTGCATAAAATCATGTACAGCTGTGCAGTAACCACAGCTTGCAAAACACTACTGAGTTTCAGACTCCATGTGGAAGCACTATCAACATATTCATTTGAATCTTCATAGACTGGCTCTCTGAACAGCTGCTCAGCAGTGAAGGATATACAATGCCAAATGGTGTGAAGCACACCACCAATGGACTTTGGATCAGTGGAATGTATTCTGGAGTGATCCATCACAGTTAAATAGATAAATCTCTGTGTGGTGGGTGCTAGGAGAATACATAGTGTCAAAATGTAGTCTCCTCAACTAGTTGAGGAGGAATACCTATGGTGAAAGTTGAGGAAGACCCTTTTCTCTGTCAGCATGGCAAAAATAGCTGAGTTTTGTGTGAAAGACTTTCCTCTGCCTGCACAGAATTGTGGTAAACTCTGAGCAGGCTTTCCCAGAAGAATAGAGGCTGGTGCATGTCCTCCTTGTGGAGAACCATCTGTTCCTCATACACATGCACTGTTAAACCCTTATGCGCTTTGTTTCGTTTCAGAAAGAGACTGTCAACATATACCAAACATACTTGTCCGATTTATTTTATATGGTTCTGTTGGGAAATATTCATCCAACCAGTCAAAACCCCTGAATGGTAACTGTGACCCAGGCCCTATCACTCAACATCAGTGCCTTACTAATGTGGCCAAAAGAAATTGAAACCATATTCTGAAACTTAGTGTAAAGGCATCTCAGATGGACAGAGGCCGTTGCAGCAGCTAGAGGGAGACAAACTGCATATTGATGTCCCTGGTTTTTCGATGTTTAGTTGACTGTCCATGTGCTTTTGGCCATTTAGTGTATCTTATTTTTGTGGGACATGTTTAACTGCAACTGTGAAAGCAACTACAAGCAGTGAATACCATTTAATTTGGGTACTTTTATGTTGAGCATGTCTAAATTGCAGGTCATGCTGGTGTCCTTATGTGCTGGAGGAGTAGGCCTTAACCTGACTGGTGGGAACCATCTGTTCCTCATGGACATGCACTGGTAAACCCTTTTACACTTAAGTTAGTTTTAAAAAGGGGTTGTCACTGCAATTTTAATAGCTGCACGGCAGTAGTTTTTAATAAATGAATAAATAAATATGTAGGTGTGTTGAAAAGGCCATGTATATGTCTAAACTCGAACTGGATTAACAGGAACCCTGCGCTGGAGGACCAGGCCTGCGACAGAATCTACAGAGTGGGTCAGCGCCTGGATGTTACCATTCACAGGTGGGGGTTAAATTTAAAGACCTGTGACACTGAACAATAGTAAAAAATAGTAAAAAAAAATCAGTAATTGCCTCAAGTTTGACTGCTTTATATTATGATGCATTATTATTGTGACCCAGAAATGATCTGAAGAACTTTTCTTGGCTTTGCATCAGGTAGCATTTTTAGAGGTTTTATGATAATTTTTTTGTGACAGTTATTTATGTATGTGGACACCTCTGCCACAAAACCATTTTTGTAGGTTGGCTGTATCAACAGCAGCCATTACTAGATGAACTGGTATTCGCTAATTTAGTGGATCATATTTAATGCATGACAATGTTATGCAGACACTTTGAAAAAGCCGTACTGCATTTTAGTCAAAAAGATTTTTGGATACATTGAGCTGCTCTTGTTTTACAAGGTCCTGCAGGTTAATAGAATAATCCAGTTCTATTCAGATTTTGACTTTATGGTAGTTATTTATTAACAAGTTCATTTTAAAGGATAAAAATAATACCTTAATGTCTGTTCCAAAATTAAAATGTCTGCATGTTGGCTGGAGCTGCATGTGATTAAACCCAAGTTAGGGGATAAAACGTTGTATTGTAGCAGTGTTGTTTTTTTTTTTTTTGGTTTTGTTTTGGGTTTTTTTCCAGGTAGGCTACTATTAAAGGTTCCATATTAAGCTCAGGCCTGTGTGATAATTATACACACAATATGCATCACTGCATGGAGAGATTTTGTAATAATTATTTTGTAAACAATAAGAACTTTAATTTTAAAAAAGTAAACATTGGCATATGAATACACATTGTTGACATCTGCATAAAATCCTCACCCGACAGTTAATATAAATGTATACAGCATGGATGGTTCACTTCATATAGCAGGCTGTAGGTCAATTCCACATGCAAACATTCAAGCCATGCTATACTGATAACAGGACAAGACTCTTAACTCTGCATTTGCATGCCTCTGCAACATGATCGAAATGTAAGTTGCTCTTCATAAGATCATCTGCCAAATGCCATTAATGTAAATATATATATTAATGATCATGGTTTTGAAATGAGACGTTAAACAAGCACATTTGGATTTGATGTTTGCTCCACCTACTTTAAGTCATGTAGTATAAGTTTTGTATGTCGGTTTACAGTCTGTACTGTATTGTATTTTCTTTGAGTGTATTTTGCAGCACGATTTCAAAGTAGTTGAAACAGTAATGTTTGCGCTCATTGTTTTGGTCACTCTCTGTCTCTTTACTCTGCAGGTTTGTGTGTGATGGTACAGTGGAGGATAAGATCTCATCTTTGCAGGAGAAAAAGAAAGAGCTTGCCCAGAAAGTCCTGTCAGGAACTGGCTCCTCCTTCACCAAGCTCTCCCTGGCAGACCTTAGAGTCATATTCGGTGTGTAAGATGTGTGAGCATACTGTGGATCAAAGTATAACCGGCTTCCACCATTGTTAGAATGAGTCTGTCTGGCACTTTTGAGGCCTTATATAAGTGACATACCAACTTTTCATGTATGTACTGTATCATTGCTGCAAAATACTAAATTAGGATTTTAACTGTTATCTTTTCAGGTTTGTTGTAGACTAAGGGCAAGTCCCCTAATTTATCAGTTTTCTATTTCATGCTTTTCTTAATACAAAAAAGGGCATGAGTTGAATTCATTAGTTATATGTAGGGTTAAATATCCAGTGACCCCACAATACAGGTGATGGAAAGCGTCCCCAAAATAAGACCTAACACACTTTATAATGTGACTTTCCCAGATAGACAGCTTTACAGTAATTCTGTCCCATCATGATTTTTTTTGTTTGTTCTTTGGCATGTTTTTGTTCTGTGGTGTGTAAGAAATGTTTTTAATGTCTGTATTTATAAGGCGCTTTATGCTTTGATTTTATAAATAAAACTCGTAATATACGGAACATTGGGAATTTTATCATTAAAGCAATACACAAACTACAGGAAAACAAACATTTATACAAAATAGAAGAAAATAACATTAAAAGTCCTTGTGGCCCCTCTCTCTCTGGAAGAGTTAAAAAAGGCCATGGCAAGTATGAAGAAGGGCAGATCCCCTGGCTGGGACGGTATCCCGTCAGAGGTATATCTCACTTTTTGGGACGAACTTGGCCAACCGCTGTTGGACATGATTAACACTGCAATTCTTAAAGGCACTTTTAACGCAGGAACTAATGCTGCAATAATCCCATTACTCCTAAAGCCTAATAAAGATCCCTCTCAATGCAGTAACTATAGACCACTATCCCTTTTGAATGGAGATGTTAAACTTTATGCGAAAGTCCTGACCTCCCGATTAGAAACATATATGACAAGATTAATACACATTGATCAAACTGGATTTATAAAAAATAGATTGGCATCCGATAACATACGCCATCTTTTACAAATTACCCCTGTAGCAAAGGCTGCTGACTCTCCTTGCTCAGTCCTATCGTTAGATGCTGAGAAAGCGTTTGATAGGTTAGAGTGGTACTATCTGGGTTTGGCTCACATTTTATTAAAATGATTAAGGTCTTGTATAACAACCCTTCTGCAATGGTCTATACTGGTAATATTTGCTCCTCGCAGTACTCTATATCTAGGGGTACTCACCAGGGTTGTCCCCTCTCTCCACTGCTCTTCGCCCTCTCCCTTGAACCATTAGCTCAGAAAATCAGACAACACCCTTCTACACTTCCTATATCCTTTAATAACACAGAACATCCTAATTCATTGTATGCAGATGACATCTTGCTCTATGTTGGTGACCCAGATTCCTCACTACCACATTTGATATCTACTTTTGATATATTTAGCTCACTATCAGGATATAAAATGAATTGGACTAAATCATCATTAATGCTTTTGAATTCAGCCACATCACTCACACCATTGCCTTCCAATATCCCAATAGTAAGACAGTTCAGGTATCTGGGCGTGGACATTTTCTAGTCTTTATCTCATATAGTATCACAGAATTTCCTAGGTGTATACAGCCAAACTGAGAAGGACCTTGGACGATGGTCAAAGCTTCCAAATTCGCTTCAAGCCCGCATATCGATAATCAAAATGGATATACTGCCACACATAAACTTTTACTCTACTATGATTCCTCTTGCGCCCCCAAAGGGTTATTGGGAAAAACTGCACTCACTTATATCCAAATGTATATGGAATGGGAAGAAGCCTTGTCTGAAATTAAAGACTCTTCATCGGAATAAGGCGCAGGGTGGTTTGGCTTTGCCAAATTGTAAGGTGTATTGTATTCTAACATATCACCTAAAGAAGCTAATTCACAATTAGGCCCTATCATTTTTTATTTACTCAGAACTTCGCGGATTGTAATGAAACATGCTAATATAGATTTAAAATGGCACAAGCATTCTCCTATATTCAATAATTTCTCACTCCTCACTGGTAAAGTATCCTTCTCCTTTCCATTGTGGAGGAATACGGGAGATTAATGTCTTTAAGGATGTATACAATGATGATGGTTTACGTTCTTTGAGCGACCTTCAAATTGAATATGGGTTGCCAGAGTCATCATTCTTTTTTATTTGCAGTTGAGATCTGCCATGAAGGCATATGGTGTCCCATGGGGCACAACACTTCCAACACATCCATTACACACAGTACTAGCATCACAAAGCCACACACGAGGAATAATATAATTCTCTGAGCCTCAAGCACTGTTACCCGTAGAAACGGTCTGGTGCAGAGACTTGTCCTCTTTCAGAGGGGAGGAAGTATGCTGGGACACGGTGTGGAATAATCTATACAATACCTCTAAAAACCCTGATCATCAACTAATTCATTTTAAGTTTATACACAGGACGTATCTGAGGAGACGCTATGCTATGAAAATCATCACATCCCCTGATTGTGACTTATGCACACTCCATGTGGCAGGATCATTTCTACACATGTATTGGGAATGTCCCAGTGTATCTGCTTTCCGGGTACGGGTCTCTGCCACCTTGAGCAATATGCTTGATGTTCATATACCACTCTCACCGACTTTACTTTTGCTTAATGATGATTCTGCCCTAGAACTTTCTACTCAGCAGAGGTGCATATTATGGGCTGGTCTAACTGCAGCAAAGAAGATGTTTGCCCTGAGGTGGCAGCTGCCCCATACTTTGCCATGGCAACAATGGGCAAATTCTTTGCTGGATATAGTTATGATGGAGAGATCAGCGGCTCAGATGCATGCAGCCAGCCTGAAAACCTTTCGTGCTTGGGATGCAGCTTACACTTTGGTTAGAGAAAAAGTGCAGCATTAATATTTTTGGATACCATTAATCACATGTTTGTATTGTGCTTACTTGTTATGTATCTTGTGAAGGGGTGAGATCCGTGACGGGCGGATATGGGGGTCACCATAGGGAGGGAGAGGGGGAGGGGAGTGTTACAGTGTTTGAAATCTTGGAATTGTGTGTAGTTATATTGGCCTATGTTCTTATTGTAAATTGCTGTATTGTATCTTTTGTCTTGACACTCATAATAAAACTTTTATCAAAAAAATAATAATTAAAAGTCCTTGTGGAGGCGCTTTCATGCGCACATGGAATATGACAGAATTAAGTTTTAACTTTGCGTTTACATAACACTGAAACTAGTGCAAGCTGAGATGAATGAGAAAGAGAAATTCATGTCTTTTTGACTGAAGCCACAGCAAATGCAACAGATTCCACTTTGAAGATATACTAGAATGTAACAAAAAAGAAGACTGCTTAGACTATAACCTGTTTTGTGTATGAAGTCATTGTAGCCTGGAGTATGTACAACACTAGCAGAGCTTGCTAATGGATAAAAGAGCCTGCTAATTGGTTTGCTTTGGCTTTTTTATTCTATCTTACCCTCTTGGTCATCTTATTTGCTTTTACACATACCACCTACCTAAACACACCAAGTACGTCCTTTCCCTGCAGTGCTCTTGCCTCTTTCCGCAAGACAATGCACCCTTCCACACTGCAAAATTCATTTGACATGGCAGAGGTTAAGATGTAGACCTGGCCTCTTAATTCAGCACTGATTTGTCGAGAGTTAGGGATGCAATAAAACCGCAGACATTGAGAATGCCTCAGCATTGCCATTATGGAGTATAATGCATGCATCATATATCAGTTTGAATTACTGGTCAAATCTCATTGCTACAATGACAACATTTCTTTGGTCTCATCAGGCGTTCCTTGTTCCTGGTCGTTTTTGTTGACATGGGCTTGGTCAGTATTTACTGCTGGCTCGTTGCTCAGGCGGTCATGACTTGCAATAGAAAAACATGACCACAACAAGAAGACCATTAACAGAAGCGCCAGTCCACTGACCTGAAAAAACAGGCACACAGCATCACAGATCCTCCACCATACTTAACAGTGGGCATGAGGTGCTTTTCCGCATCTTAATGCTTTGTTTTACTCCATTTTGGTGCTAGTTGAAACACACCCTAGCCTAAGTCACTTACCGATCCTGACACAGTCTAGAAAACATTTTGTTGATTATCAGATCTTCTGTTCTGAACAAAAAAACTTCTCAGTTACATGAGCTCCTTTGGTTCTGACGACATTCAGGCTACTAAAACCATTCAAGGCTGGTAAAGTGCTGAAAACGTGAATGCCTGCAAGAAGATTACCAGGAGATCTACGTCACACATCCAAAGCAGGTGACAACAAGAAGTTCTGACACCTAACTCTCTATCTGAATTAAGGGCAGTTTAGGCGTGTTTTGGCATTCATGGAACACTAAAAACATTCCATCCTATAATTTGCACCAGTGCGGGCCAACAAACAACTGTCATTCACTCTATTATGAAAATAATTACTTGAAAGATTAAAAATAACATTGCTTGGTCTTATAACCTATATCTGCATCCAGGATCAGCCCATTTTAACCTGATCTGCAGAATGATGCAATTGGTAGTCCTAAATTTGTGTTCTATTTATTATTAAAAACCATAGTGACAAAACAAAATGGGAAAAACATTAGTGTATAGAATGTATTTAGTATTTATTATTCAGTATTTATATAAGTCTTGTCTTGACTTCATTTGAGGTAAGTAGAAACCTGTTGATTAATTTTAACTGTTAACATTTACATCTATGTGCTTGTCAGTCGCTCCTATCCAGAGTTACTTCCAATTTAATGTCCCAGATGTAGGTGAATGTAGTGTTATTTTGTCCACTTACTCTTATTGGTGTTTGCATGGCGGGGGAATTGAACCCACTTCCCTAGTCTGCTGTGTGGAGAGCAAGGTCATTCTTTGTTCCACCATGCTGAGCATAGATTTTATTTACAGGACATCCGTGTCTGCATGTGGTCATGCCCAGGCTCGCTTGTTACGTGAACGTTCTGAGAAATTACAGAATTCTAGTAACTGCGTCTGGTGCCTGCACGTGAGAAAGTAATTGTACTCAACCACATCAAAAGCAAATGCATTGTTTGCAAAAAGCCCAGTATGAGGTATGGTGCAGATACAACCAGTCAAGGAAAGGTTGAGCTGCTTTTTGCTCTTTTTGTAATGCAGAACAATGCATTCATCTGCATACACAAACACACCTTTAGTGCCAATAAAGTTACTCCTGTAAGTATAAAACACTGACTTCTGAGAGTCTTGGTTTAACTTATGTTGATCGGTCTCCTCTTTCCAGCAAATGCTTAAGTTTTGCATTGTAAAATAGGGTAAAATTACTTTACTTAAATATACGTTTCATGAATGCTTTATCCATGAAACATATATTTAATTAAATATTTGATACAGATTCATTTCAGATTCATAATTAATGTAAATCTTCTGTTTGACATTTTAATTAGGGATGCACTGAAATGATTTTTTTGGACCGAAACCGAAAACCGAAAATGAGGAAACACTTGGCCGAAAACCAAAACTGAAAACCGAAAGAAATTATTATTATTAAATTATTAAAAGAATAAATCTGTTACAAAACTCTGAAAATATTTATTTAGCACTGAAACAATGCACAATATAAAATACAATTTGAAATAAAATATTTTACTTGGCCTCACTCATGAATAGCCTAAAAGCAAGACGGCTGAAATATTATACAATTAAATATCTTCTCTCATAAAACTAGCGAATTCAAGTGCATTTTAATATTCTGAACGAAGTGCATGAACAAAGTGCATTCAGAACAAGTGCTTTAAAAACTGTTGAAAGATATAACAATATTATCTGTGGGCCTTTAACAAAATAGTGTATTACAACAAAGACTGGCATTGCCCATATATTAACTGTGATCACAAGTAAACTTTCTTGCCTTTTCAAAAACGTCTGCCACAGATGGAGTGGGTGTGCTCGAAGGGTCTTGCCTTTTATGTTCTTCATACTCTGCATCAGGGGCGGATTGGCAATCTGTCCATTCTGCCGCGCTGAATTTAAATCTCTCTCTCTTGCTCTCTTACTCTCTCTCTCTCTCTCTCTCTCTGTGTCTCTCTCTCTCTGTCTCTCTCTCTCTCTTACTCTCTCTCTCTCTCTCTCTCTCTCTCTCTCTGTCTCTCTCTCTCTCTCTCTCTCTGTGTCTCTCTCTCTTACTCTCTCTCTCTCCCTTTCTCTCTCTGTCTCTCTCTTCTGGAAAAGTCCAGACTGGCCGTCGGGCCTGAGACAGCCTTTCTGCCGTGCACCGGACTTTTCCAGAACGCACAGATTGCCAGCCCATCCCTGCTCTGCATGGTGATCGGGATGTTTTGATTTTATATGATAAATTAATCCAGATGTTGAGAAAGTCTTTGTGGATGCACCCCCTCTGGAAATTTCAGCATTCCACACTTTACAAACGGCTTTCCGCGTGTCTTTCTTCGATATATCAAAATGCGCCCACATGGCACACATGCTGGCTCTAATCCAGTCTGGCGCGTGCAGGCTGGGTTGTTGATTGCATCATCACTGTTTTGGTCGCGTTAAAAAAAAACATTTCAGCATTTTTTGCCATTTTCGGCCAAACATTTTCGGTGGCCGAACATTTTTGGTGGCTGAACATTCGGTGCATCCCTAATTTTAATATTTTGAGGTATCATGCGCTGATAAAGAAAGAAAGCTTATTTGGTTTTTATATTAATTCTGATAAAGATCATATGAATGTGATGACTGGTAGATTGGTGCTTCGACTGGTAGATTGGTGGTTTGACAGAGATTGGTGCTAGCCCCGTGGAGCTATGCCGCTCTGAAGGTCTGTGTGCACGGGACCGTAGCGCCGGTTCCCTCGGGAGCAGAGCATCGTGCTTGGGCTCGTTGGAAAGGTCTCCTGGAGACCTATCAGCCTGTGAGGTTTGACCAGGACTGGTTCTTGCCCCGCGGAGCTATGCCGCTCATAATGCCCTTTGACTGCCTCCACATCAATGACACGAGGTTCGTTTTCACTTCTGTTTACTCGAAACTTTGAAAAGGAAGATTACGTAATTTTGGTCTTAAATCAAAGTACTACATGTCTGCTAACTAGTGGTAGGGAATACAAATGCTATATTACATGATATTTGTAACTACAGTCTATTTTATTCATGATGATGTCTTGTCGCAGTTCTGCGACTTTGGCGCTAAAATTCCCAGAAGCCAAGGGGACAGACAAACGCAGTCTTCTGCTTAACAGCTTCTTCCATCTCGACTTGGTAATAGCCTGACTTTAAATCAAGAACTGAGAACCATTTCAAACCAGTCAGTAGGGAAAACACTTCCTCCAAGTTTGGCAGAGCGTATGCGTCTTTTATGGTTTGTGAGTTGAGTTTCCTGAAATCAATGCACAGTCGCACAGACCTATTTTTCTTTCGAACAACAACTATGGGAGATGCGAAGGTGGACTCTGACTCACGTATGATGCCAGATGCTAAAAGCTCTTGAAGATGTTTCTTAAAGGCATCTACATCTTGTGAATGGATTGGTCTAGCTCGATGTTTGAAAGGGGTGTTATCACAAAGTCCATGTCATGCTGAGAGAAAACCTCAGGTAGGCTATTGAGCAGTCTTGTGATTCGTTCTTTCCACTGTGGTGGCAGAGGGGAATCGCCAAAATCAAATTCCATTTTCTTCAGGAGCAGTCAAGTTGTTTGAGAGTTCTCTTACCTGTTGAATGGCATGGATCTCAGCCAACACTGTCCTTGGAGGGATAGTAATGTCATGTTGTGTCTCAGTCTTTAGCAGGATTGACATGGAGCATGAATGTTTGACAGGTAGGGCGTTCAGGGAGCAAGCAACTAACAACCCACCAGGAAGGGACAACCCAGAAGCTGCCTCTACAACAACCAATCTCTCTTCATGAGCTCCACTCACATGGGCCCTCCCCTCCAAGACAACTGTGCTGCTGGCTGGCACTACTTCAGGAGCACTGCCTTGCATTCTCACCCATCCAAGGGCTCTGGTACCTGTCTGTCGTTGTCGTGCTTGAAGGATTTTCAAAATGACTTTATAACCAGAAAGACATGACAGAGGATGACAATCATGATTCTCAACATAGTTGGAATAGAGGACATCTAATGTATTGGTGCCAATGGGGATTTGAGGCATGCTACTCACATCAGGAGCAACCAATGCTAAGGTAAGAATCTCAATCTCCCTTCCCAAGAACTCTTTGGGAAACAGGAGGTTCAGTTCTACATATCCAAGGTAAGGAACAGCCTCCCCATTGGCTCCTTCTATCTGCAGCTCTACATCCAAAAGATCATGCAGAGATTTCAAACAATGATGTGATAGGTGACCCTTGAAGAATGAAAGTGGGATTGTGGTCACCTGAGACCCAGTGTCTAATAGGCATTTAGCTTTGTTGCCTTCAATTGTTACTTCAGCTGTGCATTTGGTTCTGACTAGCCTTGGGGGAAATGGTGGAAATTGTGTTAACATTACCGCATTTGCTAGCCACTCTTTTGATCTTTCTAGGGCATTTAGTTTGGGTTTCAGTCCCTGTATGCCCTGCGACAGGGGCTTCAAGCAGTTTAACTGCGGATTCCCAGGGTTGTCATTCTGCTGGTCCCATCGCTCTTGTCTCTCTTTCAGCAGTTGTCTCTTCTCTTCAGTCAAATGAGGATTTGGTTTACTCACACAGTTAACTGCAAGGTGAGCATCCTTTCTGCAATGGAAACAGTACCAGGGATGGGGCCTACCTCTTGCTGCTTGCCCTGAACTGGACTGCCCACTTGCTTTCTTACTGGGAGACTGGTGTTGCACTTTCATGGAGAAATCTTTTGAGCATGCAGGCAATGGTATCTGATGACTCTGGGCTGGTGATGGGTTCACTTGTGCCAAAAGAATGGCAAGTTGCTGCTTCAGTGTCCCAACCTATGCTGATTCTAGGCGGTTACTCTTAGCTTCATGAGTTCCTGTTCTCATATCAGCAATCTGTGCGTTAACATCAGCAATCTGCCTTTTCAGGGTGTTGATTTCAGTTATATCAGGATGCCTGCTTTTGGCTTTACATGGGATTGTTGTCTGCATAACAGCAACCTGAGCTCGTATCTCGTCTATCTGTCTCTTCAAAGCTTCAGTCTCAGTGGCCTCTTTCTCAAATGTAGCACAGCTGCATGCAGTTAGCTGTTGTGTTGCAGCTCTCAGTTTTGGGGCAGCAGGACATTGCTTATTTAGTCCAAAGTGCTGTTTCATACGATTTTGTTTACTGGCCTGTTTGTCTTCCTCTGTTATGACGAGTAGCACCAGTTCAGTAAAGGAGGGTGGTGCATTTGCTTTTCGTTCTAACTGGAGATTGGAGATGAGTCCATCATTCCAGCAGCCTCAACAGAACTGCTTTAAGAGGTACCGGTCTTGTTTTCTGTCCGCAATACCACCTCGCCTGACCACAGCACTTAGGGCAACCTGCAAGCGGTTCAAGTAAGTAGATGGCGTTTCATCATTGTTCTGCAGTGTTACCATGAACTTGGCCAACAGCTCATCTCCATCCTCTACAGAGCCATAAACTGATTCTAGCAGCTGAAGATACACTGAAGGCATAGCTTGGGGACTAACATACTTGATCACATCAATAGCTGGAGGCAACAGCCTGTCTAGTCAACATTTGCTCTAGGTGTCATAATCCAGTCCCCTCTTAGGATGGGGAATCTTTCCTGAGAAAGGTCTGAGACGAAAGAAAGAGTGAATTGGGGACAGGGCTTCATTGGCTTGCATGACATGCTCAACAACCACACGTTGCACAGCAGGGGGATTGACATCACTCACGGTAGGGACTGAAGGCGTTGCTGCAGCTGTGCCATCATTACCACTGACTTTGTTTGACAGGAGGCCTTGGTTGTGAGTGTTCAAGTTAGCAAATGTGCTAGGTGATTGTGTGGCTGCCAACACAGCAGACTGCGTCTGACTATTCACTCAGGTAAATGAGGACATTACTGGTGGACTTATAGTAGTGGCCTGATATCTTAGCAAGGCAGGTGCTGATGTTGTTTGAGTGTTCCCCCTTAATCCAAGCTGACCACATTGGAATAAAGGAGATGGTGGAAATACAGCCGGCAAGGTCTTAACTATCTCAGGTGAGATTGATCCAAGCAGAAAAGAAGGTTGTTGCATTACCGGTAATGGCGCTTAAACATTCTCTGCCGCCCCATCAGCAACTGATGCATCAGGATGCTCTGGTGGGTCATGGCTGTTTGGCTCAGGATCTTCAACTGGTGTAGTAATCTCAGCAGGGAGGTTCACACCTTCCCCTGTGCTCATTTTTATTAGTTCTTCCTGAAGCACCGATTGAAATGACCTCCCACTTCTATTAGCAATGGCTTGCAGTTCCTCAAGATGCCCCTTGGTGGCGCTACTACTGGCAGTGCTAGTGTAAACACTATCTAAGGAATGCATGTGGAAAGTGACATTTGCATCAACTGAACTCTGTAACACTATTGGCAGTGTGGGTCTTAATGTGTGCATTGCAGAGCTACTGACAAATTCTACTATGAAGCAAAGAAGGAACTGTGATCTGGGATCATCAATAACCAGAGGCAGACAAAATACCTTCATTACTTAAGTGAAAGTACTGATACCACTAGTCAAATATTACTCCAATACAAGTGAAAGACATACAGTCAAATTTCACTTAAGTCAATCTGCTGAAGTACTTGCTTCCAAAAATATTTAAGTACATATTTCACTGCATTGTTGATTTATTGCCACCACACTTACAATACCTAATGCATCTAACTTGCTTGTAGAA
>JBBPCX010000002.1:13324455-13339263 GCA_037974365.1 Hydrocynus forskahlii | reverse complement strand
ATATAATTTTTCAATACACACATCCACATTTATATTCTAATATATATCTTGCTGATCTTGTACTGTCCACTTTCTGCCATGACAATACAAATTTCACACTTTTGGGACTAATAAAGGTTTATCTTATTTTATCGTATATTAATTGTACTGCGATGACTTACATTGAGCCATCACACCAAAACCAAAGACTGGATCCGACTGCAGAAGTATAGGGGAACTGTGTGGCTCTGAAGTCCTGAGAATAATGAGCAGGGAACCTGTGCTGTGATCTTGTAATGCCTGCCTTGTTCTGGTCTTTCTACAAAATGTCTTAACATTACATTCATTACCTTCATTTACAAACTGCAATACAAAATTCAGCGGTCTGATTACCTGTTCAAATATGTCATATTATTTTCGTTGGTTAGTTTTGTTCCTCTTTTGAGGTTTCATCACTCTCCGCATGAAGCACTGTAATCAAATCAGGAACAGTAGCTTATTTTCTTCCTCGTTGACGGAGCAAAACTGCTGTTTGAAATGTGTCCTTGTCCTGATGAAATTCTAATGGAATAGCCACTCCACCTGGAAATGCATGACCACGTCTCATTGTGCTAATTTCAGTTGGTAGCATTGTAATGGGTGAAATTACCGGCCATTCAGCCAAGCTCCATAAGTGAACTGAAGGAAATGACAACAGCGCTTGTGTCGCACAGAGAGAAAGGCTGACAGTTCCTCGCTGGCGGAGACTGAAGGAGAGTTTTCCTGAGGCACTGCACGCCATCATGCCTGGACACGATTCCCAGATGCACACGCAGCGGCCGCAGGACACGTCTTCACTGGCCCTCGGCCGGACAGCTGCTTCACTGTGATCAGGCTACACATACATATGAGATCTGCAGATCAAGCTAAAATAAAGCACTGCACACACACATGACTGTGGACCATTCCAGTTGTCCAAGCACACATGCATCATAACTATTCTGTTTACATTCATGCTAACATTTTCACCTCTACTGCTCCTTCCTCGTACGTTGGAGGCCAAGAGTATGAAAATAATAACTCACGAAGGCTACCAAAGGTACGGAAGAACATTATATCAAATATATCTACTAACTATTTCGATTTTTAAAGTTTTAAAATCATAGGAACTAGAGCTGAAACAATTCTTCAACAATATTGATAATACTGATGATAAAAAATGTCAACAAATATTTCCATTAATTATTTTTTGTTTACATTTGTAAAGCTGTGTTCAGCCTGAAAAGCTGTGTTCAGCCTTCATATACAGAAATGTAAGTCCATGAGCACACAGCGAAAGAGCAAACACGATTCCAAAACAAAGTATTATATCTATATCTCTATCTATCTCAGAAACCCCTGAAGTCATAACGCTCTCTTTATTTGCTCCTCTTTTGGTTACCGTACTTTCATTCTGTCTTTTCCTTCAAGCTCTGGGGAAAGACAACGGGCAAAAATGAAAACCCTCAGTGCTACTTGTCAGGGTTTTTGTTATGACAAGTAGATGAAACTCTTTGGCAGCATTAGACTAAGGCTATATCTGAGGCATAGAAACCGTCAGTGGATGTCAGGCTTCAAATGATATGTGTACAGAAATCAATTTACTTACAAACTCTGATGGTTAAATGGCTGTAACAAACATTTCCATGTGTTCCTCTTTATTGTATGGTTAGCTGTTGCTTTTGTTGCATTGCTCTTGTCTATGTTCACTATGTGTCATCTCCTTTTGCCTTTCGCCTCTTTTTGCCTTTAGCTTTATGTATTAATGTAGACATTTATGTTTCTTTGTCATTAACATAAATGGTTTTTGAGGTTTTATGTTTTTTGAGGCTTTTAAAGATACTTCATGAATAAAACATTATTATGAATATAAATATAAAACATTATTATGAATACTAAATATCTATTGAATGCAGCTGACGTTACATGCAATAGATTCTCTTATCTATCTAACCCTAAACTGGCTGCAGGATTGACTGTGACCAGTATGCCACTGTGGCTAACAAAAAAGTTCCAAACTGTACATGCTCTACTACAGAACATAAGCGTTATCTAGAACTTTTACAGCAATAGTGTTAATTTTTAGAACCACTGTATTACTGTAAAGATGAAACATGACACTGTTATAATTAATAGTAGCAGTGGCAGTATTAATTGGGGAGAAGTAGCAGTAGTAGTAGTTATAGTGATAGTGGTGGTAATGGTGGCAGTAGTAGTTATAGTGATAGTGGCGGTGATGGTGGTAGTAGCAGTAGTTATAGTGATAGTGGTGGTGATGGTGGCAGTAGTAGTAGTAATTATCATGATTGTGGTGGTGGTGGTGACAGTAGTAGTAGTAGTAGTTATAGTGACAGTGGTGGTGATGGTGGCAGAAGTAGCAGTAGTAGTTATAGCGATAGTGGTGGGGATTAGGGGTGGGAATCGAAACCCAGTTCCGATTTAGAACCGGTTCTAATTTTGCGAAGCACCAGTATCGTTTACCTCTAGACGTCATTGGTTCCTCTAACGATTCTTTTGGACGTTTTCCTGCATCGTGCCCAATGACGTCACACTCGGCGACTCGAGTTATCATGGAGCAGAGAAAGTGGTCCGCGATGTGGCTGCATTTTACCAAAACAAACGACAGTTGCGTTTGTAACCTGTGTAGTGCCCCTTTAACTTGCAAGGGTGGTAACACTACCAACATGTTAAAACATTTGAGGTCTTAACACAGCATTAAAATTCAAGAATGCCATGTGTTCGATTCTCAGCACTCGAGTGCAAGCTTCACAGACGAGGGTCACTTTAACTACTTAGTATTGATCACTTATGATCAATACTAAGTTATTTTTTTTTATTATATTTTCATATTTGGACCATATTATTTATTGTTTAAAGGAAGATAAGTGCATAATTCATTGTTCAAGTGTTTATATTTACCATGTGAAGGACAAGAATGAGTTCTGACATTAATAAAACAGCGGCTTTCGAAGATAAAAAAAATGGCCTATGACCACTTTTTTTAATGTAAATATGTAGCTAACCAGGTTTTACTACCTGTCCACAAAATTATGATCAGTTAAAATAAATATTTATTTTATACTGTTGTTGCCTTCTCAGCCTCGGCTTTAGCGGCTGCTAGCCAGGCGTCTTTGGCTCGTGACTCTCGGCTACAGAGCGGGTCCAAAAATTAGACAATTACGGGGATCAGGTTCCGTTCTTTCCTCCCTCGGAACGGGAGCATTTATTTACTGTCTCCAAAAAGAACATTAGAGTAGCAAGAATCACTCACAAACAGAGCGGCCATGTAAAACTCCAAACACTCCCTGAAAGACTACATCTCCAAGCCTCCCTACAGGCTCAATTACCCAGAATGCAAAGTTTCTTAAAGCAACAGGCTCATCCTGTAACACTTTAGGACTCGATAATGGAATCGATAAGGAATCGGATCGATAAGAGGAATCGATAATGGCATTGACATCAATAATTTCTTATCCATTCACATCCCGAGTGGTGATGGTAGCAGTAGTAGTAGTGGGTGAGATGGTTGTAGGTTTAATAGAAGTTGTTGCAGTAACAGTAGTTAGTAGTCATAATAGTGGTTTGTTTTATAATAGCTTTTTAGTATTCTCAACTATAGCCCGATATGTTGGATAGATGTTTAAGATTAAGCAGTATGGATGAAAAAACTCATTATGCACCTATAATTTGTGACTTTTTTGGGCTGTGGCTTTCCATGGAATCAAATCTGTCCTGATTTGTTCTGACAAAAAGGAAAAGAACCTCAAAAGCTGCACACTGAGGAGCCCAGTATGTGACTGCTTAGCTTAAAGCCACCATCTGTTTCTTTTATCACAGCATCACTGCCGTGGTGAAATAAACACATCAGTAAAAACAAACCTATGCTTTAGCACAAGGGTAACCTGTTTAACAGAAACCATCTATAAAGAGAACGAGAAAGTAGGAGAAATACAAGGTAATTAATGGAGACCTGAGACTTCTGGGTAATTATGCCCCCACTGCTTCAATAAAACTGATGGCTTCAGGTGAACGATCACAAATGTAAGACATAATAGATTCATTTCAGTTAAATGTTCTTCATTTTCTCATTTCAGAATTGGCCCCCATAAAACAGTCATCATGGTTTATAAAACATTCTGTTCCTTTTAATATGTTCACTTTTCATCTTTGCAGTTAACCAGGCAGTGCTAGATAACACTGGCGACATTCATGCGCAGTTTGGGGAAAACATGCAATACAAATGTAATTAAGTTGGTATATAGCTTTAATAATAATATACATCTTGGCATTCTCTGTCTCCTAATAAAGCTGCAGTTTTCCCTCTAATATTGCCTCACTAGTGGACCCTCTCAAGCTAGAAAGAAAAAGAAGCAAAATTTGTTCAAATGACTTGTGGAATGGCCCATAAAAGATGGAATTTTAATAATAGCGTAATAATATTAGTATTGGTGTTATTTGTCTAACAATAATTTCCCACTGCTGAGTCAAAGTACCGTTACTAGACACAGCGAAAGACAGGGGTGGGTGTCTAAATTGTTATGGATGGCAGGGTGGGGTCATGTCTGTGTCACTAAAGTGCTCCATTATCCTTCAGTGCCAGGGAAAAGAGCTGTTTGTGATTACACTGGCTTAGCACTGAGGCATGGAGCTCCGATCCACAGTCCTAATGATAAAGAAAGGCCCTGTGACTAAAATCAGTGCACTTAATATACAAGAATTTAATACATGAGTGCTTTTAATCAGTGACTGGTCATAAGCAAGTACTCATGTGAAAATCTGCAGCTGCCAGTATACTCAATGACTTCTTATTTAATTGTGCAAAAGTGTTGTTTAAATACACAATATGGACAAAAGTATTGGGACACACCTGCTTTTCAGGCTTTGGGCTAGGCCCCTTTCTTCCAGGGAAGAGGAGTCTTAATACTTCAGCAGACCAAGACATTTTGGACAACGCCATGCTTCCAGTTTTGTAGACACAGTTTTATATTCCAGCAATTTCTCACAGAAACAGTTGAACATCTTGTTTAAAGTCTTCAAAGACGAGTGGAAGCTGTTATAGCTTCAAAGAGGGGACCAACTCTATATTAAAGTCTATGTAATTGAAAACAATGTCATTAAAGTCCATGTTGGTGTAATAGTCAGGTGTCCCTATTCTTTTGTCTATATAATGTATATGGGGTGTAATGACTGTGTTAAAGTCACTATTTTGTTTTTTATTATTCAGTAATTAACATCTTTATTCATTTCCCCCCACAGATCCACAAAGTCTGGCTAAAGAAGTTCTGACAGTTTCATACCGTGTTTTCAGAGTCTTGATCCTGAACTGCCCTGAACACGTTTGTCTCCATTCTGGAGGCCCCCCTGTGGCCATTCCACAGATGTAATGGAAATCAGAAATTTAATCAGATATTTTAAATAACATAATAAAATCAAATATTCTAAATCAAAATATAATTAGAATTGAATTCAGATATGTTCATACTGAACGAAAAATCTTAAAATAAAAAATAGGTTAGTATACCCTCATCAAAAGACTTGTCATTCAGTGTTTATTTGAGTAGTTACTCAAAAAAGTAATCTCTTGTAAATCACAAAATCTTGAAAATGGGAATTACTTCCATCCAATAAAAGTAATCTCGCTATTCTATATTTTGCATTACAGTAGCCCCCTGCTAGCCCTGCTAGCCCCCCACGGATTTTTTTCTGGGAACCGAACTAATAATTTTTAGCTGAAATCCTCGCGCCTACACGGAGACTGCAGATATCCTCTTCATTTTTTTGTTTTTGTGATGTCCAGGCCTGGTCCACCACGCCCCCTTGTCCTTGTGCTGGTTGTTCATGTTTGGGCGACGGTTACCAAGAAAATCAGACACCTGAACAGAATGAGCCTCCGCTGCTCAGCGCTGCGCCCAGACATAAACAACCAGCATGAGGCTGAGGGGGCGTGACGGACGAGGCCCGGATGTCACAGTCACCTGTAGTCAGAAGCGGGAGTTTTGAAAGTAGCCAATCTGAGAATGTTATTTATTTCTCCTTGCTGCTGATTGGCTGCTGCCCTGTGACGCTGCAGTCCAGAATTTGCCCCCCGTGGAGCGCCTTGAGTGTTCTTGTGTTTTTCGTTTTGTTCTTCTTAAAGCCCTGAATTTTTTTTACTGTAAATTAAATGAATTTATTACTGTATTTACCTGCTTATACCAACAACAGCGCATCCCAAAGAAAACACGCATACATGAATTACAGTGCAGTCTATACAGTATAGTACAGAACAAATACAGGTTTACCATTACATTTCCTTTCAGGGTAATGAGTTTAAAATGAAATTTTTGGGAACATATTTGGGGGTATATTAAGGTTTACACTATAAAAATAGGCATTTTTAGGCATTTTTTTACCACATCACATATTCACAGTTTTTTACTATTCGCGTGGGTTTTCTGTATTTCCAAAAAACACAGACAAGTCTGAACCTACTTAGAGGTATTTAGTAATTTCAGTACTTTAGCCAAGAAATAATCCCTAAAAAGGCATCAATATTCCTGACCTTCACTCTGAACACACAGACAGTCATATTTTATTGAAATTATGAACAGCTGATGCTGTTTGAAGTCCTAGTATCCAGTCGGCAGACACAGTTCAGTCCAAAGTAGAAAAACTTTGAACAATGTGTGAAACTTTCTGATCTGAATGAGGATGGAGTCTGGTCTTTTTAAGTGAGGTTGGGGCTTTCTCTTCTACACCATGGAGGTCTTCATCAATTGGGTTTATCCATTTTATTGGTTTTAGCTCAATTAGATTCTTTGATTTGATGCTTCAACACACTTTAACAGCACTTCCAAAGGTCACATTCAGAGTCATCAGTTGCAAGGAGTGTGCAAGCACACAGATTATGTAGAAGGACCAGCATGGATAATCTATATTGAGGAATTTAATGTTTTAAATGAATCGCATGTAATTAATATCGGTCTCAGAAAGACATAAGAGTAACACAGTTCATACTGACGCAGTAACGAAAATGAGAGCACCATAATTTAAAATGTAACATTAAACAACTTAATTAGAGGAAGTCGTTATACAGCATGAAACTTATATATCAATGATGTAGTTATGAGAGTGGCTAGCTGTGGATCCACATACCTGCCCATAGTAGTTGAATGGTTCAAAATTCTTTGAGATTTGAGATTTGAGCATAAGCTGTACAAAGGCTTACATGGTACTGAGAAAATATGAAATGTTTTCTATTTTCAGGTGAAAATAATCAAGCGAGGATACAATTCACAAACAACGTACAGCAAGGAGCCGTCGACTTTTAATGAATTCCACTGGGCTTCGTCAGAAGTGCTATATTGTGGATTCACAATATAGCACTTTAGCAGTTCAAGCCAAAAGAAAGAGTCTTGAGTCTCAAACTAATCTGATACAGTCAACCAGCCTTACGAAATTGACTAAACAGGCAAAGGGGCCGTAATCTCTTTAAGAGAAGTGCAATACTTTGGTTGGTTATTTATTGTATCGTTGGACTGTTCAATTAGAAGTCAGAGGCTTCTTCTCTTGAGGCTGTTAGTATTGTGGCAGAGCCTCACTAGTGTTCATAGTTCTTTACAGAGCTGCTCTGTAGGCCTATCACTCTGAGATGTATTCTGCATTAATACCGAATCAGCATGAATAAACCAATATAAAATGGGCAGCACTGAGAGTAGCACTGGTCAAGAGTTATGGCCTCTTCACTGAATATCCTGAATATCTTACTGCCTCCCATCCATCCAGTTCCAAAATATCTCCTGTACAGCATTTCATACCACATGGAGATGACGTGCATTCAAATCTGATGCATCTCATGAGGCTAAACAACAATATTAGGATCACAAACCCCTGTCTTCCGATCACTGACTAATTATAATGCAGTTCTTCTGTATTATGGCTCATAATTACAGCCACTGCTGCACTTATCCCAGTCGTTAAGACTATGAAGACGGCAGTAATTAAAAGTACTAATTCTGATTCAACACAAAACCATCATGGCTGGAACACCAAAATATACAAAGTGCATCCCAGTGTATTTTTAGGGGATAAAGACGATAAAAGTGTCTCAGAGGAAGACACAAATGACTGTAAGTTTGCCCAATTGTAGTGTGACGGAAGAGCCCAGTCGCGGATACACACGAGAGAGCCGGCTAATCATGCGGTTCGTCTGAGAACGCTCCACAAGAGGAGTTAGGAGTCCCACCAAAGGAACCTGCATTCTCACACACACACAGAGAAGGTGAGTAAGAGAGCTCTTGCGAGCTAGAGTACTCATGGTACCAGAGAAGGAGAGTCAACAAGTATTGGCAATAGAACTCCAATGTCTGTGTGTGGAGGAACACTTACTTCCTGTTTATATACCTTAAATGTGAGTCATTTCCGAGACCAATTGACGTCACATGCTCTGGTGCTTGTGACAAAAAGATGAAAGATAATTAACAAAAGACCTACAAAGAATGCTCCCCATCCTACAATATTCAGAGACAGGCTGACCAAGACTACACAAATGAATGAGGATGGAGTCTGGCCTTTTTAAGTGCACCATGGAGGTCTTCATCAATCGGGATTATCAGTTTTATTGGTTTTAGCTCAATTAGATGCTTCGATTTGATGCTTCAACACATTTTAACTGCACTTCCAAAGGTCACATTCAGAGTCAGTTGTCGCAAGGACCCTATTTCCCAATACACAACAGCAACATACTGTAAATTAAAACATTTAGACGTCTTTCACAAGATGCAGCAATTGTTTTACAGCAGTCTGCAGTCATTTGCTGCAGCCTTTCACATCTTTACAGTCTACTTCCGTAATTACACAGTTTATCCTCATGTTTCCCCATCATGTTTGAAAATTATGACATTAAAGGTAATGTAAAGATATTCTGGCAGAAATCTTGCAACAGGCTGTTTTATTCTTTAAAAGTTGTTTTCGATTTAAGGAGATTTTTTTAGTATTTACTTTTTCACATATTTAAAGCTTCTTAAAATTATCCCAGCACCCTGATCCCCTCTGCTCTACAGTCGCAGTAAGCTAGAGAGCGGGAGGCTGATTTTGCCCAGCTGAGGGTGTTTACTCAGTCACACTTTTGCAGAGTAGCTGTGGGCCAGTGCAGGAGTGGATCACTCAGCTGTGGACTGCACACAAAACTGATGAAGTAGCCTCCACTGCTCTTATGCCTGCAGTCATTGCAGTGGGGCCTTATCTACAACGTTTCCTGTCCAGTGCAGAACTTCATATGAAATGTTTAATTTTCATGATATGTATTACTTCCTGGATAATGTAAAACATATATAAACATAAGTAATAATGATAATAATGCTGAATTAACGAATCGTGATTAAAACTGCTAGACTTTAGACTCTTAACCTTATTGGACTCTTCTTGTTGGTATCATGACCATAAAGAAAGACCAAGAAATCATTTAATCTTACACCAACATAGTCTAAAACAAAATAGGTTTAGGAGACAGAAGACAATGAAAGGACAAAAACATGAGTACTTGCAAGTCTCTGAGATTTAATCCACTAAATAACAATATAAAAATGCTCTAAATAAAAGTACTTTTAAAAAATGATTCTTTAAAATTTTACATTTCTTGAAAATGTGAAGTAGTTATGTAAATATGCATAAATACAAAATAAAAATGTCCAATTTTTAAAATAAAAAACCTCCACATAATGTTGAGGTTCTATGGCAATTACAGTGTTTTCCCCTAGAACTGTAAATGCAGTGGTGTGAAATTCGATTTCTTCATTTTTTGCATATCTGTCAAACTTGTTTCAGATTTCTAGACTTAATTTAAAATCAGAAAATGTGAAAACAAAATCACTTTCTGAATTATTTCATTTATTGAAGGAAGAAAATGATCCAATCACAACTGGCCTTCTGTGAAAGTAGTTCCTCAACCAAACAATTAACCTCATTTGGTTGATAACTGGGATCAGTTAAACTGGACCCACTCAGGCCTGACTACTGCCAGCACTGTTGAATCTAAACATCGCTTTAATGGCACCTTTCCAGCAATATGAAGAAGACAGTTTGGAAAGGGTTACAACGCCATTTTTAAGGCCCTGAGATTCCAGGGATTCAAGGGCATTACCTCTAAATGGAGAAAACATGGAAGAGTAACAAGCTTAACAAAACGACTCATCCAGGAAGTCACAATAGAACCCAGAGGAACATATAAGGAACTACAGGCCTCACTCAGAAATGCTCAGCACTCAGGAGTCCATAATGTTTCATGAAAGAAAAAGGTGATACTTCATAAAAACACTTAGTATTAACATGCTGAAACTCTGTCCTTTAAAAGGACGAGAGATCCATGTTTGCAGAACGCCCCTACAGCATAACAAAGCCATTGGAAGCCCTCAAATTCTACCTTTTTGGTGTAGGTATAGTGAAGGCTGTCTTGTCTGATCATATACGTTTTATCCACAACTCTGCAGATCAGTGTCTGTGTTTCTACACCTCTGAACACTGAGCCCTACTATAATATTCCTCTCTATGTAGTTGAGGATGGACTGTTCTTGCTGACAGTCTGATCACGTCCTACATCGACATTCTCAGTCAACTGAGAAACAGCTACTTTTCTGTTTTCCTTCAAATATCCCACGAATGCATAGGCAGCACACTTACTGACTCTACACCTTCCACCATAATTTACGTAGATCTTTCCCACAGATCTAAATGCAAATGTCACTGTAGTCACTGTTCCTATTCAAACTCCAGCCAGTTGAGCAGTCTGTGTGACTAAAGCTCCTGCAGTCCTTGTCTCAATACTGAACACTCATTCAAAGTTCAGTGTCAAGGTTAACTGAACCTGTCCAGTGTTTCAGTAAGTGCCATAGTTGCATAATTATCTATGTAAAAAATAACTATGACATTACAATATATACAAAGTCATTTAGAGTGGTTTGGCGTGAAATGCTCTTTTCTAGAGAAACTCAGAGTTGTTCACACTGGTGGTGACACAAAGCAGATGCCCAAAATGTTTAATGTTTAATGTCACAGAAATGTATTACATATAATAGTTTCAAATGCACTATCCAATGCCTGAGCCATTGTTTTATGATAGTTCTGAAATACAATTTTGACCCAAAATGTCATTTTTACATCTATTCATTGCAGAGAGGTGTATGTGGGGTGTTGTAAAGCAAAATAATACCTAAAGAAAATAGAAAAAGATGCAGTTTGCTCATGTGAGAGGGAAAGCATTGGTCAAAGGAGGTTCTCGCATCAGTGGGCAGTGGAGGTTACTCACAGTTTTTCCGCTTAGCATGTCCGAATTTGCTCTGAAGAGTGCGGTGCATACGGAGCAGTCTCAGCTCCAGCAGCAGGATATCACAAGAACTGTCACTGCCGGGCAGTGTTGCCAGATGTACGATAATTATCGTATTTGTACGATAATTTTACCCTCTGTACCATGTACGATCAATAATTCCAAAAATCCCATAATGTACGATAATTTTACCCCTTAGTTTTATGGCTAAGTTATTTCCTCAGCTCGACAAGGTACAGATCTCTGTTTTCATCCGGCTGCGCAGACATACTTGGCTGGTTTATGCGCAGTCGTCTCACGTGCCTTTATAGCCAATGAACGTATGATGTAACATGTGGTGACACACAAAGTAAACAATGATGAATGGTTTAAGCACGGATCTGCATGGCGGAGTTGCAGTTACGGAAGACGCAAAGAGTAAGCATACGCAACATCGCCATCAGACTTACAGAAATGAATGGGAGAAAGAGAGATCACAGTTCTGAAAAATCATGCCAAGTCTAAAAACCATCAGGAGTAAAAGAAGTGTCTGGTCCCTGCAGCCACCCTGACAGACCTTAGAGTGCGCTGTCAAAGTTTTCTTCGTGTTGCCTGTAGAAAGATTAAGAAACGCTTTGACTTTGATGATCCCCTCATGACACATCCTGTGTGCCTTGCCCCTGCTACTGCGACCAGCGCCAGGGCACGAACAGGGCACCCCTCTCTGCTTCCACTCATGGAACAACTGCCCTGGTTAATTGACATGCAGGATTCAGACCGTCTCCAACAAACTGATGACCAGTGGAGGCGTTTGCCTCTTTCCACATTAGATGAAAACACAAAGACAATGGATGTGGATGAATTCTGGCACCATCTCTCTACTTTAGAGGACATTGAGGGGAAAAAAGGTGTTCAATGAACTTGGAAAGTTTGCATTGGATGCACTGGTCCTACCATGTTCAAATGCTTCCTGTGAGTGCGTTTTGTCCAAAGTGAACCTGATCAAAACAAAACCACATAACAGGCTAATCCCAGACATGCTTAATGGACTCATACACACATCAGAGTTCATGAAAAATGGATGTGTCACATTTCAGCAAGCAAGCACAATGCTGCGGTCCTTGACAGCCTCAAACCTGTACTGTAAAAGATCTGGCCCACCGTTGGAGGATGGAGCAGCCATGGACAGCGACTCTGATGTGGAGTCTTAACAAACTAAACTGTCCTAAACTTTTTTTATGTATATTCTAAACAAATTTCCACATGCCATGCTGTCTTATAATATAGCTTCTACTCATGTTGCTATATTATATATATTCTAAACAACAGCGTCCCTTATGTTTCCATTCATGCAGAAAGTGCCAAAGGCATGCTGATGCAAAGACTTGACTGACAGAGACTGGACAAGAGTGGAGTCCTTTTGTCACTGAATGAATACCTCAACACATTAAGACTTACTCTGAATTTTATTAAGAACCACTTGCTGAGTCTCAGCCTGATATGTTGCATTGTACTTGGTAACATGGTTACAAAAAGGCTATTTATATTTTTGAGTTGTATGTGTTTCAATGTTAAAATATACTGATGCAAAAATGTTGTTCTATAGTTCTATTTTTGCTCTTATTTTTGTAGCACATTTGGTAACATGGTTACAAATAGACAGTTGCAGTTCAAAACACATACTTTGAGCTTGGATGTGTTTTTCCTTTTTAATTTTAAAATACAGTACAATGTAAACATGTTATTAGTCCTATTTTGCACATTTTCAGCACAGGTTCTCAGGACATTAAGTAACATGGTTAAAATAAGATGTTAAGATGAAATAAGATGCTTTTTGAAGTTGTATATGTGTGTTTTATGTTAAGCAATGCAAAACTGTAATACAGACCCATTTTGCATTTAAGGTTCCAGCTCAGGTCAAATGTAGCCATTTATATGGACAGAAGAGGCTTTAAATGGATATCTGTGTAATGGTGAATTGCCTTTTACAGTAACTATTCTTACTGTTTGCACTTTTCAAATGTCTCTGCACAAAATGTGATTCTTAATAAAACTGTAAAACTGTTATGGCACGTTTTTCAATTATCAGAGGTAGGACCTTGATACATGATGAACAGAATCCATGTGGAAGATGGTTACGTATGACTGATATTCTGGGCTGTTCAGTGTAGGGACTCATCCTGCACTCCGCACAGGTAGAGGCGCTGTTCTGCCCGGAGGTGGTTTTTACAAAGGTAAAAGTTGCATTATACACTACAACATGCACAGTCTATGATAATGCTTTATTGAAGCAGGTTTTCTGAGCAACGTCAGAGTGGAACTTGCATGTGTACGATAATTTTTCTCAGAATACGATAATTTTAAGGTGCTGGTACTTCAGCATTTAAGCTCTGGCAACGCTGCTGCAGGGTCCGACTGAAATTCACTGAACACTCTTGGTAAAAGAGTTAATGCTTGTTTTCATTCTTATGGCTTCTCTTTAAAGGACTGCTAATCAGCTAAAATTGCCTGTGCTTGTCTGGCTATCGCATGCTGTAATGGAATTCTCTGACTGCTTTCTTATTGCACATAATGTATTATTATCATTGCGCCGAATATGATGGAGTCAGCCAGCAGGGAATCAACTGCAAGAAGGGAAAAGCCTCATCTTTGATGTCTGACTTGGCAGTTTAACTCCCTACTGATAACTGGGTCTGCTCAGCAGCCCATCTGGCACAGGACGAGCATGGTAAAAAGACATCAGACAGCAGCTAAAGATTTTAATAACATTACAACACTCTGACACTGCTACGGCACATCAGGAATTATCGCACACCAAATTCTGTTACAATGGTTAGAATGAAAACCACAACAGCACTGACCCCTTAAACCCCTAGAAGACTGCTGGCATTTCCTTTTACTAAGTAAAAGAATAGAATTTGTAATGGAAGCTAATAGGTACAGAGAAATATTCTAATAATAATTAATCATTCTAATAATAGTCTAAACTATTGTCCTTGGTAGGTTACTATATGCAACATATAGAGGCTATTCCTTTGAGGAATCATCCGTTCATATGTTCTTTAGGGATCTGTAGTGGTTCTGCTATGCTGTTGCTGCCCTTTTGGCATTTTTGAGACAGTAACTGAATCATAAGCCTTGAGATTATTGACTAAATAATAAACCTAGGGTTTTAGAAGTTAATGTTTAAGTCTACATTTTCTACAGAGACCAGCATTTCTGTATCTTTTTCAGTTTTTCCGAACAATGCAACCCTTTTGGACTGGTCAGGACAGTGTGGAACGAGCATTAGTAAACAGTTCATTTAGGACTTTTGACATTTCTGCTACAAACTCTGGTGACCTTTTAATGAATGTTTAGTTTCATGAAACTCCGATTAGTCCTAGAGATGACACAATATCATTTTTTTTATTTTCCACTATTGCAACCGGTCAACATCAATACCAAACAAACATGATTACAGGATTTAATCAAATGATTCTTTTTCCGCTCCTAATCGGATCCAGCATTTTCTATGTTTATCAGCCCGATAC